>VDFB02271358.1:1237190988-1237216006 GCA_007258455.2 Sequoia sempervirens
AAATCTACGCTAAGTGTAACACCAAACGGAATCTCAGCATTATGTAAATTCAAGCCTGCAAGTTAAAGGCTGATTGTTGAACACGCCAATGATAACTTATTGATTGTGACATGCTTTCAATAATTAAATAAAATCTTCAAAGTTGATAATATAAAGAGTATGCGTGACCTCCCTAAAGACTCCTTTTTAAGAGGAAACCATAAAATTCCGTTCACATTAAGAGTAAAGAGAAGTAAGTAAAGCATAAAAAAATAAAGTAATTTGTTTGGGCTACTTAACAAAAACACCAATGTTGTGTATGGAATGTTATGAATCAGTTTTAAATGTAATGAATTTAAATTAGTCAAGTTTGATAATAGAAAAAAAATTGTGGAAAAAAATTATTTATCAAAAGATTATTTTTAGAATTATTTTGTGTATTTTAATATTTTTTCATGGTGAAGGTTCATTGAGTTTGATTTAAAATGTTCCATTAAAACACACAGTTGATTCTAGAAGCAATTTTTTATACTATATGAATTATGGAAAATTAATGCCAAAAATTCATTTTTTTCATTTTTTTGAATTCACAACAAACAACCATTTTATCAACAAAATATAATTTTTCTATATGATCAAATATGATTCTTCTATCAAAATTTTAGATAACATCAATACTATTGTGTGCTTTCCAAATAATATAGTAGCAACTTTAATAGAAATATTATATAATATATAGTTAATTTGTGATTATATAATAGTATTTTTTTAGTTTGATAGTTATGGTTTGATTAGTTTTTAATTATTGATAGGTATTTGATAGTTTTTGATATAGGAAAAAACAGATTTTGAAGGGACCTGGAACCCTTTAACAAAAAAGAGCAAGGCCGTAGAAAAGACAGCAAGCAGCCAGCAAAAAAGACCAGCTCCAAAACAAGACCAATTAAGATTTACATTTAACATTTTTCTTGTGGGAGCAGAGAGTCATGTCGAAAGATGACTGAGAGGATTTATCTTTTTTCCCCTTAACTATGATCCAACCATCTTCCACTTGCACTGCCTTACCGTGCCACACTAGCTTGCTACTTTCATGAAGATGAAAGCCAACAACCAAAGTATTAGGGGTTACATCTTGATTTGTTTGCACAGATAAAGACTTTTCTGAAGAACCACAAGATAGGGAAGTTGAAGCACCTTCCCCTAAAATGGCAGTCGTAGACTCAATAGGGGTTGCCTTAGTGACCCCACCATTTGAGACGACTGAAGGGGGCGTCCCAAGACCCAGAGATTTAGAAGCAACCACCTCACAAACTTTAGGGATTTCTACAAGACGTTCAATTTCAGCAACCCCACCAGAAGAGACATCCAAAGGGGAAACCTCACGAGCTTGTGATTCTGAGGCAACCACCTCAAAAAAGCTCATATGTTGATCAACATTCTTCTCAACCGTATAATGTTGTTGAGAGTCACCTTTCCACCAAGAAGTTGGAGCATTTTTCTCGAAACCGTATTTGATAGTTATTCAAGTAGTTTAAAAGAAATGGCTTTATAAGCCCATTGTTGATATTATAAAATCAACCTGAATATTATATCTTTTTATATGTTCATTTCTATCTCTTGTAAATATAATATCTATTATTTATATAAATTTAATCTTGGTTTCTACAATGCCGGTATTGGCATGGTGTAATGGTTTAAAGGTGGCATTGTTGTTCTTGCCACCAAGGTTCAAACCCCATTGGGGTGGTATTGTTGAATGGTTGTATTCCGGTTCATAGCTCCGGTCAAAAGCGTTTACCCCTTTTTAAAAAAAATAAAAAATAAAAAAAATAAAAAAAAATCTTGGTTTCTACAATACTATCAAAGCATGATAAAATAAAAATAGGAGAATAAATATCATTCATCTTGAATCATTGCATTCCTTCACGTCATCTCTATGTTCAAGCTAAGAAGAAATTTTAATGGAGTTCATTGAAGGCACTCACATTTCCAAGCATGTAAAGTGCAT
This sequence comes from Sequoia sempervirens, assembly GCA_007258455.2. NCBI lineage: Eukaryota > Viridiplantae > Streptophyta > Pinopsida > Cupressales > Cupressaceae > Sequoia > Sequoia sempervirens. The sequence continues at coordinate 1,237,192,976 of VDFB02271358.1, forward strand.
ATTCATTCTTGAGAGTTTTGGAGTGCATTTCATAAAAGTTAATATGCATGTGCACCATGGATGTTTTTCCTATTAACCTTCTTTTCAATCTTCGACCCATGTATTCCTTCTCTCACCATCAACATTTCCCAAACACACCATAACTTTACCACAAACTTGCAAGGACTAGCTATTTTGAGTAAAGTGAAAAAGGCATGTCAATATTCTAATACATTTAGTGGATCGAGGACAAAGATGACAAAGAGGAGGTTAGATGATAAAAGAGGTCAGAGGAATTACCTCATCTTGAACTATATTTTTACTCATACATGATTAATTACATGAGAAGCCTAGGGACATCACTAGATATGCAATAATGTGAGTTCATAATGAGATATTTAATTTTGGAGAAAAATAAATAGATATATTGCTAGGTATTAGAGGTAGAGAGGGTAATTATATGAATATTTCTTTCTTATATATTGTGGTAAGAACATAGGTGGGGTTGGGGGTTAGGTCTAATAGATAGGAGGTTGACAATATATGCATATCTTTACTTTTGGATTTCATGAGGCCACAAACAAGAATCGACTATGATATTTGTGTAGGGATTACATGCATATTTGTTTAGTCCTAAATGATTGAAAAAATGAAGGTGTTTGTACACCATAATAAAGATACATGTTTGATTCAAAAAGGAAATTTGACCTATGTAAAATATGTAGGACAATATATAAGGTAAATTGGAGATAGAATCTCCTCATGAAAATCTAACAAGAGGGTATTATACATTAAACTTGTGGCTCTCTTGGTAATGATAATACAAATATCTTTACCCTTTTTACCATTTTAATTTTTTTTAGAGGTCAATAGATACCATATTTAAAATATCACAAAAATAAGACTAAAGAGAAAAATAATAATTTTGATGGGTAGATATGAAATCAATGATTAATTATATGTCTAGTTTCTTTAGAGTTATCTTGTACACATATATTAATTCATTTTATTGATTCAAGCATATAAAAGATTCAAAAAATGACTATGTATTCAAGTAAAATAGTCACCCCTTAATTTTTCATTTATATTATCCATTCTACAAATAGTATTATATAAAAAAAAAAATTAATATATTTTATTTCCATAATCTCCTATCAAAAACTCCATTCAAGACTTTAGTGAAATGTATAACGGATATTAATAAATAGAAGTATAAAAAAAATTTAAAAAATAAGTATCTAAGATATTTACTATGAATTGTGTACTAGGAGGGTTATAAAAAAATTGAATATGTAAGAATAAAAATGAAATTATGTAAGATTCTATAATAGTAGGTGATATAGAATAAATTTATTAAGTGAATTCTCCTATTTGACTCAAGATCTTGAAATTGTTTCTCCTTTGGATCATATGGAGGTTATGTTGGTAGTTGTGATACAAAATTTTGGTAATTAAGAGAATAAAAAGTTTGAGTAGCCAAAAAAATGAATGTGATATAAAGTTTTAATAACTAAGATAATGAGAAGTTAGCCAAAAAAAAGTGAAGGTAGACCAATTTTAATAACCTTGAAATATTAGAAATTTTTGTTAGTAATAAAAGTGAAGGAGGAACAAGTTTAATAACCAAGATATGATAAGTTGTGGTAGCTAAGATAGTGACAAAAGAATAGTTTTGGTAACTAAGACAATGAAGTTTTGTTACCCAAGGCAATGAAAGTGAATGAGGAATAGTTGTGGTTAATTAAAACATTGAAGCTTTGGAAGTTATGATAGTAAATTATTGAGAGTTATAATTCAATAGGTAGTTGATTAGACTATTATGTTTGTTCTATTCCAATCTTTGGTATTCCTATATGATGTAATTAGGGAGGGGAATGCTAAAAATACTATATCACATAACTATTTTCTAATAATATATTAGTGTTTTATTGATTTAATAGTTTGTGATTTGGATAATTTTTAGTTATTAACAAATTTTTAATAGTTAAACAATTCAAAAAAAAGATTCTATAAACTCATATATAACACTATAAAGTCAACTCATTCCTATATTCTCATTTATATTGCTTAGAAATGTAATTTATATTATTATTTTATATAAATTCAATGCACATTCTTTACATATTTAAAGAATAAGAAGGAAGAACATCTAAAATTCAGATAATTGTGAAATTTTGAGATTTTTGTAAAAAGAAAAAACTGACACTATAGGTATGCACATTAAAGCTATTCTATGTAACATAAAACTTCACCACATAGCAAAACGAATGACAGTTTTGATTAGATTGAGGTGTCTTAAATGACACTACAATAAATGTACGATGCTAAGTTATACTCTGGGAGATTCAGGTGTTTTAAATGACAAAAAAAACACACTTATATATTTACTTCCTTCTTTAATGCAGTTACGTTCTCGTGCAGTTAATTAACCACAAAATTCATGAGTTCTAGATTTATCCGTGTCAAAAAGCCAAACAGCAGTTACGATTGAGGTCATCGTACTAAAACGAAAAAATGGATACGTTATACTGCTGGTTCAGAAAATCGTTTTAACCTATGACACGATCAGATACTGTGATGGCTTATTTTGGTACAACCAGAGATTTAAATTTGAGCGGTACTTACCACTGCCTGCAAAATTAAAAGAAGAATCGGGACAAATTTTATAGGATGTGATTTCGTGTGGGAGGAAATGAGAGCAAAACAAGGGAAAGACAAAAGGAAGATGGTAATTAATAGAAAGAAATAATGTGAAACGTTTTTGTGCTCTTGGCTTTTTCTGAAGGCATATGTTGTTTGGGAAACCCAAGTGGGCTGCTAAAGCGGTCAAAAGTCGACTTAAGCGCCGCTATGTTCGGGGTTATATCTAGTCCTCTCTGTTGCTCTGAAATTATTAGATTCTTTTTGTCTGCTCCCAACTACTCCTCCTCCCTCCATTACACCACCACCCAATTTTTATCACCCCACCTTTTCACTCAACCTCAAAAAAAACCTCAAATAACAAGATTTTATATGAACTAGTTTGATCTAGAACAAAATTATATCCTTTCACAAAACAATCTGTGTAAGAACATTTTTTTTTTAGAGATATCAAGCTTTCATAATCCATTTTGCTGTGATCATATAATGTGATCCGAAATATTGAGAAAAAATCGACCACACAATCAAATCCAAAAATTATACTCAAACAGTAAGAACACTCTTTCTCGACCACACAATCAAATCCAAAAATTATACTCAAACAGTAAGAACACTCTTACTTGATTTGCAAAGAAAGAATTAATTCAAAATCGACTTTTTCTTAATTTGATATTTGAAATAAGGATAAAAAATATAACCCAAAAAGAAAATCTATCCTTATTGTACAGGCTAAAGGAATTAAGGATGAAAAGTTACATGTTATGCTACAGTGTTCATGTTTTATAAAGATTTATGCAGAAAATTTAAACAACAGACAGAGAAAACCACGTACCCAGAAATGCAACAATAAAGCCAGAGAGTAATAAAAAATGATTACAACATGCAATCATTTCAATCTTGGGGTGCAAAATTCTTTTTGACTCATTTTTTACTGTGTTTCTCGAAATTCTCCAAAGTTCTGATCGTTTCAACATCAGCGCGAAATTTGATATCTTTTTTGTAAGCACTACCCAATCCAACCCCAAAAGAATGCTTTTAATCGAGGATTTCCACTGTCGATATAATATGGCAGAGAACTTTTTAGATAAGCTTGCTACTACTATGAGGGAAGTTTGATGAAATAGATCCATATATTTTAAACTTATGCTTCACTGAAATTACTTTATAACCAGTTTTGTATTGCATGAAGTTGTTGTGTATATTCTACATACTGTGTATTCATGCTTTTGGCAAAAAGCCACACAAAGATGTTTCAAAAACATACGATAAATACTTACATTAAATTTCTAGTCTCAATTCTTACAGACAAGGAAAGATGTCATGTTAGTTTAATCTATTGACTGGCAACAAGATTAAAATTTGAAGCAGCAGCGTGGTGTTATCTCCAAGGCCCTTTTCTGCACATCATTGCACTTAAGGCAGCAGTTCAAAGACAATGTGTTAAAAGAGTTATTTGATTAGCTATTTGATCAAGATTGAGAGAATTTAATCAGCTTTCATCAGACCCACTAGTGTGAGTGAGTGAGTGAGCGTAAGGGAAGTAATCTTTTTCACAGGAGGATCAATACATCAGTGTAAGTTAATATGCACTGCTACCATCTTCCCCTGAAATAAAGAAAATGCCCTTACAGTCACCAAACATAAGTTAAAGCATTCTAAGGGAAAGAAAAACACAGTAAACAGCTATGTTTTATCTTGACTCCAGTCGAGGCTTTTAGGCACTCCGCCAACCTTAAGGTTCTACAAAGTGGGAAAGCTCTCGAGCATGAAGACGTGGGAAGTAGAAAGAAAAAAGGTTAAAAAAAGTAATACTATCCACAAATGACCAGGGCCGATCAATGGGGCTGGTGTTAAATTTAGCTTAGAATAGATAAAGAGAAGCAATCTAACTGTCTCTAAAGAGTTCTAAAAGGATATGACGAAAAACAAAACCTTGGCCCAAAGTGAAAAAAATGACTTGTATATTAATGGAATCCGAGAGAGATGACTTCTTCATCTTCAGACCCCAAATCCAAATCATCCTCCTCGTCTTCTAAGTTAGAATTATCTGGTGTTACAGGAACATGCCCAGGGCCAAAGGCCCTGATGTGATCTTTCAATGAACGCTTGTGCTTGAAATCTGAACCACAGCTGCAATACCAAAGCTTGCCACAATTCTTCTCATGGGTACGCCAGTCCCCTCTCACAGCAAATGCTTTGCTACATTTGGAGCACATGAAAGGTTTGGTGCCATGCTTTCTCTTGTAGTGTGTCTGCAGTGTACGGAAGTCCTTCAATGGTTTTGCACGAGGATGCTGAATGTTGTTCCTGCATCCCTCTGCGCAGCAGTAGCATGGAAGCCTCAGCATTGCAGCAGGCTGTGTGCCCCTCAGTGATTCTGGACCTTTCCTGTACTGTGATCCATGTCCCCACATATGCATCTGCAAATATAATCCCCACACAACCAAATTCAAAACAGGCCTTGCACTCATAAATAATAACTTCATGCATCAAAGTATAAATATGATCAAAAGATATACAAGCATAATAGACTAGAAAGCAATTGCATAAAGAAATAATTTTTAGACCCAAAAGTTGGTCTTTGACCCAAACCTTACTGAATCTCTCTTCCAAGAAGAGAAATTTTATTGATTACAATTTTTAACCATGACAAAGATTCTGAGAAAATTAGTCCATCTTCCAAGAATATAATTTTAGTTTGTAGTTTGTCTTGTTTGCTGTGTACTACGTTGTGTTTCTCCAATCAACTTCATATCCAATTGATTCCAGGTTTCTTAACAAGAAGATAAGCATTCCCCCACCCCCCACTTCTGGACTTAGAAGGACTTTGTATGTTCAATATAAATTCAACAATTAACACTTTTTGAATAAGAGGTAACCCAGATCCATATAATGCAGTTGTATATAGTTAAAGACTGAAGCACTCAAGCAAAAGAATGATGTTTGAAAAACTTGCATAATCTAATGAGTTTAATTAGTGCAGAAATGAGAGGATGTTGAGAAATTGCTTTGTGTTTCTTTTAAAGCATAGTTTGGAAATTTTCCACATAAAGGAGATTTCTTTCTCTGTACTGGTTTTGTCTCCACCCAATTGAAGTTGAAATAGGATAACAATACTCAAAAGAGTAAAATTACACGAGATGAAAAGGGTCTTCTCTTATTCACAGATACTCTTTTATTGTGGCCTTTTCCAAGTAGGTTGAAGCTTTTCTGGCGTAAATTAGATCAGTGTAAGGAATTAGGAAATTAAACTTGCCTAGTCATTTTACTTATGAATGTATAATTCACATCAAGAGTAATGGCATCATCAAATTCATTGGAAGCTCGCTTCTGCATTTTACACTATAATCTAAGATACTTGAAACGTTTACCCGTTTCTCTTAAAATTGTAATGAGATCTATGAAAAGTTAATAGTAACTTCAATAGTTGTTGAAGAGAGATATGTGGAAAATTTGTGAAACGGATCGAGAGAAAATTCGATGTTTCAACCCACACGTTGTAATCCGTCTTATCTCTTTCCTTTTGAGAAAATTCAAACTTTACCACTGTAATTCAATGTACTACTTTTTAAACCCTAGCGAAATTGGTCAGTGTGTGTCTGCAAGAAGATATTATGGGGGACATAGTACTACGACAGATTGGCTTATAATGTAATCGTTCATACCTGCATGTTGTTATAGCGATTGAAGGTCTTGGCACAGACTGGACAAGAGAACTGTGTGGGTCCAAGCAGAATCTGTGATGCTGTGGGTATCCAGTACTCATGGCCGCCACCGCCTTCCGAAACTGATGATCTAGATCTACAGTCCTCCTCTGCATCATGGGTGCTCTTCAATTTAGGCTTCTCACAGCATGAACTGTTGGGAGGCCCTATATGCAAAGCCACGGTCACATTTTCACTCAATTCCTCTGGATCTGATCTCAATTTCTCTTCTTCTTCTTCTTCTCTGGGAGGGCTGAGGCGAGGAAGCAATGGCAGAGCCTCTCTTAAAGGAGGTGACTCAGGTGGTTGCTGCAACTGATGAAAAAAGAAAGGATTACTATTCTGACTTTTCATGGTCATGAAAGAAATTGTGTCTGTGTTAGCTTGACCCAGAAATGGATCCATGCTAGAAGTTGCTCTACTGGTAAATGAAGATGATGATGATGATCCTACAACTGTTGATGGCGGCCATGAAATAGGATGAGGTGCTGCTGCTCCGGCAATGCTTCCATACTGGTTTTGGTTATTATAATTGTATGTTTTGCTATTCATTTTCTTCTTGTGATTGTCCCTACCTATGCCTATCCAGACGACTTTAAATTGAAAGTTTTCTCAACTTTAAGGAAGAGTGGGAAGGGAGAATATATTTATTTCATATTTTAAGAATTGGAGAGATCCAGCCGCACATTCAGCCTAGCTTAGTTACTTAGATAGCAAGATTAGAGTAAATTGATAAACCTCTGATTAATCTTTTTCCAATTGGAGGATGCACTTAAGAGAAAAAGTAACAGCAGAGACTCTAACTCCAACCTAACCTCCTGGCATATCCCTTCTCTCAGCAGTTTCTTTCTTCTTCAACGATGCTTTGTACTCTTGTTGTGGTACTCTTGTGGTCCCATAGACCATTTGGGTCTTGTGGGAGTCACTAGAATTTATCTCCTAGGTCTCACAATTTAAGGACTGTGAGCATTGGATCTGTGGGAGAAAATAAAATGGTCCAAGCAATCAAGAAATCTTTTAAAGGGTATGTTGGTTTTATTTAGGATAACGACACACTGACGCAGCTAAAGCAATTAACAGTGTGAAAAGTGAACAAGGGTCTTCTAAACAGGGAAAAAGTGGCCGGGTGCCCTGGTAGCTGAGAATTAAGAATGAATGAATCAGGCAAAACTTTGGAAGCAGAAACAAAGTCTTGTCATGATGGAGAGCAGAATGAGGAGGAATACATGTATGGTTGCATAGTTGGAATAGTGATACTTGTAAAGTGGTGTCACGTGTGGATTCCAGTAGGAATACAAGACAGCATAATATGATTAAATGTCACTCTACTGTGAGAATAAGAGTTCTTGAGAGGGCCCATCATATTATTCCCTAGACAAGTTTAGCTTCATACAGGTCCCCTTATTTTATACAATGTTTTTATGGATAATTTATTTATATTGATTAATGTTTAAAAGCCACAACCAGAAAACTGAAAACTTCACACTTGGCAACTCTAGAAAAAATTGAAAACTGTATCTCAAGTACCCAAACTTTAGGGCTGCTACACAGTACTCACAGATGCAATCATAGATAACATTAGCAGGATCAATAAAGATTTCATTTTTTTAATACAATAAGTGGACTATGATTGATTTTATTTGATTTCCGTAGGTGTGTTTCTACAAAAACCTCATTCTATTTGCTGTCATATTGTGTGAGTAGATATATCAAAGGCATTTATGTAATTTAGATTAAGTTGTTCAATGAATTTCTCTGAGAAGGATCATTTCATGGGTGCAAAATATGATGGTTTTGAAAAGTTATCATCTGTGGGTTAACTCAAGGAAGATAATGTAGTGCTTGTGGTTTGCTTAGACATAAAAGTATATCTGGATTTTTATTTGTTGGGCTTTTCTTCGTACCAAATCATGATTGCACTTTATCCATGGTTGATTCTGCCTAAAAGCACTATCTCGTTCATTTTTTTGACATGATAGATATAATTTGTTGGGAAAAAGCCACAACTTGTAATTACATTGTGTGGTGCCTTAATATAAAGTTAAAGGTGTTTAGTGGCCCTCACGATGTTAAATTTGATGGTCATGTTTCTTTATATATAGTTATATTTTAGTTTATAACTTTTTTTAATGATCTGTTTTTTGAAATTTTAAAATTGAAATAAATTATTTTTAAAAAATTATTTATTTTGTAGTAATTATATAGAATTTAATAAATATAATTAGGATGATATGTATATTGTAATTTTAGGAATTTAAATTTTATTAGATTTCAATTTAGTAATATATAAGATTATTTATTTTTATATTACTAAAAATATATTTTGTATATCTTGTTCATTCAATACATAATGTATGTAATAATTTTATGTCAAATATAGTTATGACAAATTTAAACTTTTAATTAATAGGATTCAAATATAAAATCACTAGAGGAAAATATGAAGTAGAATATTATGTTAAAATGGTAAGTTTGTTGAAAAAAAGAGTTTTGAGGCAAGAAGCAATGCTATCAATGCCATGGAACATAAAGTTGGCAAGTAAGAAAATCACCAATAAATGCTTACAAGTTTTAAATATTTAACTAGAAAATAAAGAAGCAAATGGAGTAGTAACTAAACATAACTTCTTTCATACCAAAAACACATATAGCACTAAAAATAACTTTATTATTATTTTTTTGTTGTATTTAAATACTCTAAAGATGTTATATAAAGATAAATTACTATTAAATTGAAAAATAACTTAAATTTAACAAGCCATATCACACTTAAATGTAACCAAAGTGAATAAGGGATATAGAGGAAACAAAATTGAATTTTATTTTTTATACAATATTAGACTTTACAAACTAACTACATAAAATTAGAATCAAAGACAAAAAAATTTCTTATAGACAATTTATTCTTACTTTAGTGACACCTTAAATAGAAATCTTGATATTATAGCTTCTTGAATCTCACTCACATGTCATATTTCCTAGACCATGATCAATAATATCTCATTTTAATCCATTTATATTTGTTCACTATTATTTGCTAAATATGACCCCTATAAAATAAATCAATAAGTTACATGTATCTCCTCATTTTTGGCATATTTCATGTAACTTATGTTTTATTAAAGACCTCAAGATGTTCCTTCATCCAAAATTGACTCATTTTCTACTCCTAATTAATATCATCAAATTCATGTCCCCATCAATGACATCATTTTGTATCAACTTTAGGAAGAACCTAATTAATATATAATGAACAAAGAGGCTCAATCCACATATTATACCAAAAATTTCCTCATCATGGCATAAACAAGTTAATTTTCATCTTTGTTAGGTTGAAAGGGAAAAGTAGGTGTGTTGCAATTACAACATTAATTACTTCTAGAGAGGTTTCACCAACTCTTTGGTTAGATAAATGAAGCTAATATGATAATTATCACATCATTTTGTTGCATGTGTATATACCACCTAAATCATAAGCATTGAAAACTAATTCATGAAATTACATCATTGTAATGATTAAATTTTGGAAAGTACAAAAAATAAAGGTAGTTCAAAAATCTTATAGTAGCTCAAAGATAAGAAGATATAATGTTGGATTTCTTAAGCACTTTAAATGCACATGCAATCAACATTAACTTCAAAGTTGAGAGGTTATCAAAAAAGCTAAGGATAATCCTTCCTTTTGAAGTTGATCTCTTTGGTAATTAGATACTATTAATAATATGTTGATTTTACTTTCCTACTAGGTGACACTCTATTCAATGAATACCATTATGAAGATATTAGTATTATTTTGATCCTCATTTGATAGGGACATATGTAATATAATTAATTTAGGGTTGTATGATTTTAATCAAGCACCTAAAAACATTATGGAGAAGTATATAATATGACTTCATGTTATCAAATTTCAAAGAATTAAAATAAATATATTCTAACAAATGCTTTAAATTTTGAATATCATGGTGATGGTGTTTGTTGGTGCTTTTATCAATGTTAACCCCTAATTTTAAATCTCATACCAAGTTATGAACAATATGACTATACTTTTGGACACATGAAGACAGTTATCCTCAAAATAAGGATTGGAAAATATCAATGAACAAGAAAAATTTAATTACTTCTACACTTTGAGCCCTACCAAGCTTGGGAGGGTGATCCTAAAGATCTTTTAAACAATAATTTTTATTTTTTTTGAAATGAATCCTCACAAAAGCATGAATATGTACTTATTATTGTTCTTTTTTTATGGATCACTACACTTGATTTATATATTTTTTTATTTAGGAAACTAATTTAATGATGCAACCAAAGATATACATGGTCACAATTTCCTTTAGATATGTGGCAATTGCTTAAAACACCATTAACCTAGTGAAATACATCATACACAATTCTCTAGGGATAATAATAGTCATAAGATCATAATGGTTTTAGCATGAATTTATAATAGTAAATTGTGTAAACGACATAGAATAAAATTAAAAATAACTAAAAGGTTGATTTTTGTTTTTTGATTTAAAATGTTGTGGGGGTCAACCTTCTACCATGAGACCAGGTCCTACTCTCACAACACAAATTATATCCTAATTAAACACATAAATAATACTACAAACCCTAGTTTTTTAGATGGATTTGATTCACTTAGCTCTGCCTTGTAGAGATTAGATCGTAAAATTCTATTTATCCAAATAATACAATCTCTATTTAGTAATACATGCATAAATTTAAAGCATTATATATTAGTTTGAAATATTTTCACATAAAAAACACATGCATATTGTAGGAACTTAGAAATGTCTTGATTATATCACACACTTGATTTCACTTATTAACATCATTTCTATCTTGATTTACTCATTTTCATCTAATTAATTAAATAATGTCAATTGTTTAATTAAGTTCACCATTTTCCTCTATTAATCATCAATAAATGCTTGCAAGTTTTAAATAATTAACTAGGAAAATAAAGAAACAAATGAATTAGTAACTAAACATAACTTATTTCATACCAAAAATACATATATCACTAAAGAACTATATTATTTTATTTTTACTCTATTTAAATAATCTTAAGATGTTATATAAATCAACTACTATTAAATTGAAAAATAACTTAAATTTAACAAGTCATATCACACTTAAATGTAACCAAAGTGAATAAGGGATATAGAGAAAACAAAATTGAAAACATTTTTTCACAATATTAGACTTTACAAAGTAACTATAGAAAATTAGAATCAAAGTCAACTTTGAGTTTTATAGACAGTTTATTCTTACTTTAATGATTCCTTCAAGAGTAATCTTGATATTACGGTATTAATTCATTAGGTAGCTTCTCACATGTCATATTTTCCAATCCATGATCAATAATATCTCCTTTTAATCCATTTATATTTTTTCACTATTATTTGCTAAATATGACCCCTATAAAACATATATTTTATTAGAGACTCAAGATGTGCCTTCATCCAAAATTGACTCATTTTATATTCCTAATTAATATCATCAAATTCATTTCCCCATCAATCACATCATTCCATATCAAGTTTAGGAAGAACCTAATTACTATATAATGAACAAAGAGGTATTGTACCAAACATTTCCTTATCATGGCCTAAACAAGTTAATGCTCATCTTTGTTAGGTTGAAAGGGAAAATTAGGTGTGTTGCAATTACAACTTTAATTACTTCTAGAGAGTATTCACCAACTCTTTGATTAGAGAAATGAAGCTAATACATATGGTAACTATCACATTATTTTTTTTTGCATATGTATATACTACCTAAGTCATAACCATTGAAAACCAATTCATGAAATTACATCATTAAAATTAAATTTTTGAAAGTATACAAAATAAAGGTAGTTCAAAAATCTTATAGTAGCTCAAAGATAAGAAGATATAGTGTTGGATTTCTTAAGCACTTTAGATGCATATGCAATCAACATTAACTTAGTTGAAAGGTTATCAAACAAGCTAAGGATATTCCTTCCTTTTGAAGTTGATATATTTGGCTTATATACTATTGATAATATGTTGATTGTAGTTTCCTACTAGGTGACACTATTCAATGAATACCATTATGGATATATTAGCATTATTTTGATCCTCACTTGATAGGACATATGTGTACACACCTAAAATTTTCTAAACACATCACACATTCCTAATTTTACTATTTTACATAATTTTCCTCAGTATCTCCTAATTCCTCAATTTTAATTAAATAATTTTCAATTATTTGATTAAATTCATTTTTTTCTTCTATTAATTGAATAATTAATATTATTTGATTAATTTATCAAATTTTCATTATTTTCATCTAGATCACATAATTAAATAATTTTCAATTATTTAATTAAATTCAAATTTCTATCTTCCAACTATTGATAAAATAATTTCAATTATTTAATTAATTACTAATTTTCTTCAAACCCACTTGCATAATTTTTTTTTAATTATTTAATTAAAAAATATTGATTTCCTCTCATCTCATATAATTAAATAATTTCTTAATTATTTAATTAACTAATTTTCCTCCAACTTGCACATGGCATATTTCATTTTAAAAAATAGAGTATTCGTTTTTCAAAATATCTTCCCTTCAAAATATCTCAAACTAATTTCCTTGAAATGGGGAGATAATTTCAATTAATTGAAGATCTCATTCATTGATCTGTTGATCTAATCTCATCCATTGATCTTCATTTTCAATCTCTGTCATTGATCAAATCTCTTAAAAATCTATAAAACAAGCCAATCCTCTTCATAAAAATCATTCCCAATTCTCATAAGGAATTCATAATTTTTTGAGAGCATTCATGAGCTTGAGCAATCAACATTCTTGAGCATTTTGAGCATTTTGTGAGTCAAATCTTCATCAATTAAGGATTTTGCAACATGGATTATGCATAATTGAGCAATCCACATATCTAAGGAGCATAATTCAACAATGGAATAATAGGTTTGTAATGTTTTGTATATTTGTTTTGAATTGAATTCTCAATTTGGTTTATCTTGTTTTAAAGAATTGCATTCTATTTCATTGAGTATTAGTTTAATTGATCTTCAATTCATAGGTTTTTAGTGTAACTTGTTAACCCTATTTACTTAAATTTTATATTTTATCATTACCCATTATTCCCTTATGATATTTTGGAACACTTGATGGGACCCACATCTTAGATTTTAACATTACTCATGAGTTTGACAAGTTACAGGTTACAACAATACTTTTGAGGTGAATTGACATGTTTCACTTTATAGAGTGACATGTTTATTGTAGATTGATGCTATTAACATATACAACAATGTTTTTGCACTTTTTATTTTGATTCTTTGATGCATTATATTTTATTATTTTGTAGGTTTCAACAATGCATATGATGTACTGTGATGCTTATGATCTAAATTGATGTGTTTGATAATTATGGCGACACATTTCATGATACAACATGACAATTTTTCAAAACTTTGTAAGTTTGATAGGTATAGAAATGCCTCTATATTTCCAGTGATGCATTTTCTTTTTAGTGATATTTTATATTTTTTCACTAACCCTAACATTTTTTGAATACTTCTTGGAACTAATGCACTTGTGCATCTTGTGGAAAATGTTGGGAGAAGAAAAAAAATTAAACTACTAATGAATCATCTTGTAGGGTTTTCTTTATTCTTTCAATTTATTTAAATAGGAACAAAAAACTTCAATTTGGGTTTTAAAAGAAGAACCACACATTTCAATTTGGATTTTAATAAAGAACTTGTTTGTCATGTTTGGTAAGTCCTTAGGTATGTATGTTCTCTCCTCACACCTAGTATGAACTTGGAGATCAAAAATACCTTAGGATTTGCATTATTTTGTTTACTTAAGGATTTGATTGTCTACATATGCTCTTCCCTCACGAATCTTAAGAATGATCTTGGGAATCATAAACAAAATTATTTTTATGTTCCTCTTCCTAATGATCCAGATTGCTAAGTGTGATCTAAAACATTGATACAAAAACATACATAGTTGAATCCAAAATATTGCAATAATCATATATCCATTTAATTCAAGTACCTGAGGCTTGTTTGGGGATTTCATCACCTCAAGGATGACCTTAACCATGTTTACTAGTGGGGTAAATAAAGGGGGAGAATACAAGTTGTACCTCGAGGTGTGACTAGCATCCTTTAAGCTAATCCTAAAGATCCTCAATTTGTTGAAACTTGTATAGGTGATGAGAAAAGGGGAGACCCCCCTCGACTTGGGCATTGTTAGATAGGTCCAATGTTCATGGAAACACTAAGAACCTTATTTTTAGAAGGCTTTAAGGCCATGGGTTGTTGGTTTAGTAGGGTGTAGGGTATATTATCATTCTTGAAGTTACTCACCACACACTTTATCTTATTAAGGTGACAAAATTCCTTGTTTGACCTAGTCTTTCTAAGGAAAGGGGTGGTAAGGTGGTACACGATCTTATCATACCCTAGCTACTCATTCATTTAAATGTATTATGCTCTAGTGGGTGGGCCTCTACTACATCAATAAACCTTTTTACCACTAATTAGCTAGGTGATTTTTTGAATTTTTTTCTTATTCAGACCTGTATTTGCCATATAGTGACTTTTCTTTAAAAATATACTCATTCCTTTATCCTAATTTACAAACTTGGAGAAAGTCCTACATGCTATTCTTTGTTGTGTGTTATCTCTTTCCAAATCAAACAACTCAAAATCAATCATCAAAATAGTCAAATAAGTCTAAAACCCTAGACAAATTTAGGTTGAACTTGTAGAATCTTTCCTTTGCCTTACAATGACACTTTTGAAGTGTTACAATGATGATTTTGCAAATATTCCACACTTTTGATTACATATTGGCGTATCTAATTTTCATCCCAAATCTTATGAACAAATTAATGATTTTGATAAGAAACTTGCTCTCTATCGATTTAGAAAACCCTAAATCCTATATAGTGATGTGTATGCATAAAACCTTCTCTTTTGACTGTAACACAATGATGCTTCTAAAAAACCCCAATTCTTTTACAAAACATAGTCACTTTGATAGGGGTTGTGCCACACTTTTGATATTTTAAAATGATGCTTTTGAAAGCGACGCTTTTGACTATCAATTAGATTTTCCAAAACAATCAATAATTCCAGATTTCAAATTTCAATAATTAATCATTATAGGATAAGAAGCTTGTATCAAACAGACTTGTAGTCATAATTAGTCATCCAAAACAACAAACACATATTTTTCATCCTCATCCCACATCATCCTTTCATTTTAGAGTTCTAGAAACACACCCTTTAGTTTTATACCAAAGACCAATGTGGAAAACACGGAGGAAGAGAAAAGGGATGAGGACTTTGCTTCCTCTACTCTTAAGATCTTACCAGAAGACAAAGAAAATGGGTTTCCTGGACTGGAGGACATTCCTATCCAGGGTCTGTCTTTGGATATTGGCATTCCAATCCTGAGCATGACCTCTATTGATTACTTCACTTTGAGTGTCCCTCTTAATCTCGAGGAAAACACATCCCTGAATTTTGTAAAGGACACCTTTAAGGATCTGAGCCAGGTTACCGTACTTTCAAGTGAAAATCTGAATCAGCCTAGGAATGGCCTAATGGATACTCTCCCTTGGGAGCAAAGAAAAATGTATGACAAGGAAGGGGAATCTAGAAGAGAGATGGAGAGCCAAGAAGATACTGACTGGAAATAAGTCCTCTCTCATTCTAAGAAAAAGAAGGATAAAATAAAACATCAGAATACTCCGAGTGGAGTTGTTACCAGAACAAGAGCAAAGGCGGATTGTGGAGCTACTAAGCTTGGCTAGGGTAGAAGATCGGGGAAATGGCAGAGATAGCATGAAAGCTTTCAGGATATAGTGGATGGTGTTCAAAAGACCATTCTAGAGATTCTCCAATCCCCTAGTAAGATATGAAGATTATGTCCTGGAATATTAGAGGGCTCAATAGCCTTCACAAGAGGGATGTTTTGCACAATTTTTTTAGGGATCATAAACCTGATATTCTCCTCATCCAAGAAACTAAAATGTCCAAAGAAAAGGTGGAGAAGATCAAAATGTTTCAGAATTGTGGGATTCAAGGTAATAGTTCAAATGGTGCGTCAGGAGGCATTGCTACCTTTTGGAACCAGAACCTCATTAAATGGGAACCTTTGTTGGAAAGAAACAATCACGTGGCTACTAAATTTACACACATCAGAGATAACTTTAGTTGGATTCAATCGAATATCTATGCTCCCAATGGGAAAGGAGCTAGAAAATCTGTGGAATGAGCTTTCGGCTTTCCGCAGGATTTTTGATAATGACCATTGGATAGTTATGGGCGACTTTAATACTCCCCTTCTAAATGAGGAGAAAATTAGTGGTTCTCAGGTGAACCAGGAGAGTAAGTCTGATCTTTTTGATTTCATCAACAACAAGGAGTTGATTGATATGGAATTGCAAGGGGCTTAGTATGCATGGTCGAATAGGAGAATTGGTAAGGAACTAATTCAAGTTAGGTTAGATAGAACTTTAATTGCTCATTAGTGGCTTTTAAGCTATTTTTTCTCTCTTAAAGCTCTTTCTAGAGTTGGGTCAGATCACTTTCCCATAAGCTTTGTGGCAGACCCTATAAAGGTGAAGAAAAAAAATCCCTTTAGATTTGAAAGAATGTGGCTGTCCCGTCCCCTTATCTTTGATGAAATTAGGAAATAGTGGAACATTGATGTTCTGGGCATTGCTATGTTCAGAATTGCTAAAAAACTGAGAGAAGTCAAACACAATTTAAGAAGATGGAAAAAAGAATCTTTTGGAAACATTTTTGGTATGAAATCCAAATTTCAAATGAAGCTTGCAAAGGTCCAGGACAAAATCCAAAAGGAAGGATACATTGAAGATAATAAGGATAGAGAAAATGAGTTGTTGGTGAAACTGTATGACATAATAGCAATAGAGGAGGAGTTCTAGAGGCAGAGATTGAGGGTTTTGTGGCTCTCTGCTAGAGACAAAAATACTAGGTACTTCCATTTATCTACTTCTAAACACAGGGCTTCCAATAGAATCGCTTCCATAGAAGTTAATGGTACTAGGTTTGAGGAAGAGGAAGACATCAAAAATCAAGTTGTCCTCTTCTATAATAACCTTCTTTCGATGAATGGAGAAATTAATCAAAATGATCAAGACTTTTTATTAGAGGCCATCCCCAAGGTTGTTGGAAGGGAGGACAATGATAAGCTTGCAATCATTCCCTCTATGGAGGAAATTAGGAAAGCTGTCTTTTCTTTTGAAGGAAACAAGGCCTTTGGGCCTAACGGATTTCCAATGTTCTTTTTTCAATGGTTTTGGGATATTGTGGAAAATGATGTTGCAAATGTTGTTAAGGAATTATTTGGTTCCAGAAGGATCCTTAAGAAGATGAATGCTACTTTTGTGGTCCTTATTCCTAAGAAATCAGGGGAAATGGAGTTTGAGGCGTTTAGACCCATTAGTCTCTGCAATTCTCTCTATAAAATCATATCTAAGGTGTTGACTTCAAGGATCCTTGCTAGATCCTTCCTTCATTGATTTCCCCTTAGCATAATGGTTTTGTTCCTGGAAGGAAAATCTTAGACTCTATAGTCATAGTCCATGAGAATATTCATTCACTTGTGGAATCTAAAACCAAAGGGTTTCTTCTTAAGTTGGACATTTCCAAAGCGTATGACCATGTTGATTGGGAGTTTTTATTCAAAATTCTAAGGGGGTTTGGTTTCAGTAGCAAAGTCATTCAGTTGGTGAATCGGTTGGTTACCACAGTCTCCACATCTATCATTGTGAATGGATCTCCCTCTAGATTCTTCCAAAATTCAAGAGGTTTAAGACAGAAGGACCCTATCTCACCCATTCTTTTTACTATAATGGTTGAAAATCTGGGAAGGAATCTTAAGAGATTGATCGAACATAGATCTCTTGTTGGTCTCAGTCCTTCTTCCATGAATCTGATTTGTTCTCACCAATAGTTTGTTGATGACACAATGTTGATGGGAAGATCTTCTGTGAACGAGGCTAATATTTTGAAAAAAACTTTGGTTGTGTATGAGAAGGCAACTGGGTAGAAGGTCAATAGACAAAAGAGTTCCATCTTTTTCTTCAATACCCCTAAGCATAGACAGGTCAAGATTGCTAGAATCCTTGATTGCGGGGTGGAATCCTTACCTTCTTCTTATCTTGGACTTTCGTTATGCCTTAAACCTCTAGATTCCTTTTGGTGCTCTTTGGTTGATAGGTTTAGAAAGAAGTTGGTAGGTTAGAAAGGAGCTCTTTTGAGCCAAGCTGGAAAAATTTAGCTTCTTAAAGCTTCTCTTCAGAATCTCCCAATTTATGCTTTAAGCCTCTTCAAAATCCCTGCTAAATACATAGAGGCCATTGAAAAGATCTAGAAAATATTCCTTTGTTTTGGAGTGTAGGAAAGAAAGATAATTCCTCTTATAGGGTTGGCTTTGGTTTGCAGATCGAAAACCTTGGGGGGTTTAGGCCTTAGAAAAATAAGAACTATTAATTAAACTCTTCTAGCCAAACAAATATAGAGATCTTTCTCATCTGGCAGGGAATGGAAAGATATTTTAAGAAGTAAATATATGGCTGACCATATGTCCCTCAAAGCTTTGCTGGATTCTCCTATCCTCCCACGTGGTTCAGCTTGCTAGAATGATATGATTGCTGGTAGAAAATTTCTGGAATCAGGGATAGGATGGCACATCAGAAGTGGCAATCAAGCTAGATTTTGGGAGGATAAATGGCTCTTTAAGGAATCCCTTATTAATATTGAAAGATTCAATAGATGGGTAGAGCAATGTAAAGTTTCTTTTGGGGAACTTGTCAAAGACTACTGGTATGAAGGAGACTGGGTGAACTTATGCATGATCAGTCAAAATTTCGCTCAGCTTCAATCCTCCTTAAAGGTTGTTAGCTTGGGATAGAATCAGTAGGATGACACTCTTGTCTGGATGGATAACCCATCGGGTAACTACTATGTCTCTTTGGCTGTCTCTTTGTTGTCCCTCTCTCAAGCCCCCCCTCCCTTCTGGTCTAAATCCTGGATTAAACACTTGACTCCAAAAGTCAATATCTTTTTCTGGATAATGCTTCAGAATAAGGTTCTCACAGTGGACGATCTTTGTAAACGGGGATTTCAAATCCCCAATAGATGCTACCTCTGCAAGAGTGAGGCGGAGTTAGCCAACCACTTGTTTCTCCACTATCTGTTTGTTTCCTTAATGTGGGGAAAATTATTAGCTATCTGGAATATCTCTTGGGTGTTCCCCTAGACCATTGAAGAGTTCTTTTTACAATGGAAAACCCTACTCAAAATCCCTACATTCGAAGGTTATGGGATTTCTTATTCCCTTTTGTTGCTTGGGGAGTGTGGAAAGAACATAACAATAAACTTTTTAGGGACAAGGAGATGTTGGAGAATAATTTCTTTGAGAAAAATTTTAGGCTTATAAGGGAAAATTTTAATGTGATTCCTCAAAAATATCTTAACCTGGAAGTTGTGGTGTGCACCCCCTATGATTTAAGTATAGAAAAATATTGGAACATTAAAGTGCATATTTCATCTGCTTCCAAGCCAGCTAAGAAAAGTAGGGAGGGTGCTTGCTGAACCTTTCTCCCAAACGGCTAGTATAAAGCCAACTTTGATGGAGTTGCAAAGGGCAACTTGGGTATGGCCAGAAGTGGAGGTGTGCTAATGGATTCAAATGGTAACTTTATGGCAGTTGTAGCCATATCCCTAGGTGACCAAACCAACCATGTGGTGGAGGCTATAGGAGCATTTCAAGCTTTAAAGTTAGCTGATAATCTGAATATAAAAAACTTATGGCTTGAAGGATATTCTAAAAATATTATTGATTATCTTTTAGGAAGGACCCTACCCTCTTGGTTGATTAAGAATTGGATAGATGAAGCAAAGTCTATTCTAGACAATTTTGAAAAAGTAAAAGTTTCACACGTCTATAGGGAAGCTAATAGCGTGGCAGATTACTTTGTGAATGAAGGGGTTAGGAAGCAAGGATTGAACACGTGGAAGAATTGTAGGGAATTGAGAATTGAAGTCAGGGCCTTGCTAGATTATGATGTTACGCATGGGAAAGAGGCAACTACATTCAATGATTAAAGAGAAAGGGGCAGATACATCAAAATCAATAGATTTTATGGGGCTGTGTCATGTTACTTAGAAGGGAAGGAAAAGCGGCATGCTTTGTGGGTGCATTAGAACAATTGCATAATTTTGCAATAGGTTCTCGGTGCTGGTAGAGTCGACAGTAAGGAGAAAACAAAAATGGGGGGGGATACGAAAATAGTTGAACCTAAAAGCTATGAGGTGCACACTAGGAATGTCAAGGTTTGGGAGCAAATTGAAAGAGGTGGCCTGGTTCCATATCTGTAAAAACTTCATGGGCCCGATTCTGTGGCCACAGACTACTTCGAGAAGAACTGGAACAACGGCAAAATAATTCTCTTTGGAAGGAAGGTGAAGTTGGATGAGCAAATTATAGGGGAGATTACTAGAATGTCTACTAAGGGCATGAAGTTTTATTGTGACATAAGGTTTTTTGACGAGGTGGTCATCAAATTTCCTAAGAAGGACAAGGAGAAATTGAAACTGGTTAAAATCTCTAACAGCTATTTCAAAATTGACACTATCAAGGCATTGTGGAGAAAGGTACTTCGTGTTATAATGGAGTATATCACTCTGGACGGGAGATTTACCAGAGTGTATGGGCACCATTTTTCCATTCTTAACCACTTCCGCCATAAGGTACGGATTTCTATGCCTCACTACATGTTATGTTCATTGAGTAATAGCCTTGAGGACCATAAGAAAATTGCAGGAGATACCCTATTCTTCATCCTGGTCTTATTAGGTTAATATATGAACACTATCAAAACATACTGGCTTTATCTAACCCTATTGCCTCTACGGAGTCTAAGGACTATGACACTGATAGTGGGGGTTCAGAGATTCAACCAAACCAGGAGAGAATTGTTGAAACCTACCCGTCCTCTGAGATGTCTAGTAAGCAAACCCAATCTAAAAAACCCCAGCTTGCTAAAGCTAACCTAGAGACCTTCCCCGGCTACTCTTCCCCCTTAAAGAATCATGTTCTTATGGGCTCCCCTACCAACAAGTTGGTTTCCTACTCCGCGGACTCCTTGGAAGACAAAGCCGAGAACCTTGAAGCTAGTAGAAATTTTGTGCCCTCCCCTCCTACCTCTTTCAGATTTGAAGGTACTAGATTTCCTAGCTCCCCCAACCCGAGTGAGGTTAACCTCATATTAGACCAAGTTCAGTCTCGTGACATTTTGGCCTTTGCTAGAAACGGTATCAGTGACATTTTCAGGGTCTTGAAATGGGCCTATCAATAAATTAATGAGCTTAATCAAAGAAATAGGGCTTTTTATAGTAAATTAGAGGAGCTAGAGTTGAAGCTAGCCACTCTTAGCAACAAAGAAGGGAAACGGATTAAGAACAGTATTGGAAAGAAAGGAGGTGACATTGAGGAAAAGTACAAGTCTCTGGAAGAGGAAATGGTTAAAATTAAAAATAACTTGAAAATAGTTGTGGAACAAAACCGTAAAATGGCTAGGTACAATGCCATTATTATCAATGCTATGTCTGAAAAGTTGGAAAAAATGCAACAGGGTTCGTTGGTTGTTGATTTGGAAGCGAACAAGTAAAGCAAGAATGAGGACCAAGGTATTTCTAAAAGGACCTGAGCCAATCTCAAAAGGAAAGAGCCTCCCACTACACAGATGGTTCAGATCTTAAAGAGGGGGATTCAGGATATGAATGAGCTGGAAGCTGAGACTACAAATCTTTTAAAGACACAAATTTAGCTATTGTTGGCTTTTTGGCTGGTTTTTTGGTTTTGTGGCCTTCGCTGGCTTTTTTGATGGATGTGGTCATTTTCTGTTGTTATTTTTAGCCTTTCCAACTGTGATGTGTTTACTGACTTCTTTATTTTGTAAACTTCATAGTTTTAGGTCCCTGTAAAACCCATTTTTTCCTCTTTCAAAAACAATAGAAAACAACTTATCCACCAACAACCAACATTAGACACAAGTATTTTTAGATCTCTTACCACATTCTAGTTTATCCCTTTTGCTTGGAAAATAATTATTTTCAAGTAAATTGTGAAATTAGCATCAACCCTTGTGAGAAAGCTTGCTTAGTAGTCATTGTTTACTCCCAAGTTTGTAAACTCATTATCATCTTCCTTTGCCTGGACTCATTAGTCTAGGACAAGCAAGGATCATCCACAACACTAATCAGAATGAGATCTAGTCATTTTTTTTCTTTTAGAGGTTTCATATCCTCCACCCATATAATCAACATCAACATCAACATATAAGAGATTATATTTATCTTGCTTAGATGTTTCATATAATGATATATATCTAATGCATATTTTTCCATGAAGCTTAGGTGTATAAGTGATTGAATTGTTCTCTCACTTACCCTCAGGCATCAAGACATTCCAAAAACTTGTTGACAAGTTTTTAGCTCTCTTCTCCTATAATATAGAACATTAGGTTACTATGACCAACTTGTACATCATAAAACAAAACCAAGGAGAAACATTCACATCCTTTTTAAAAATATGGAGACATAAAAGCTAGTAAATGCACATGGCCCATTCCAAAAAACAACTTGTGGAA
>VDFB02271358.1:1237216106-1237513523 GCA_007258455.2 Sequoia sempervirens
AAAACTTCTAGAAATAATGATCTAGGGATATACAAGGATCCTATCCCTAATCATGGAAAGGGAAATGACATTGGTAAGATAAGAGAATATAACAAAGTGAATCACTCTTATGATATTAAACACACCCAATGTGTGAACAATCATATTTCCATCATCAAAATTCATGGTAGAAATCCTAAGTGTGGAGTCACCACATGTCAAGGGAAGGATACTATTCAAGGAGCTCCTCTACAGTCCAAAAGCATAACTAGGGTGCACCTGATTGAGTATAGTCTAGTTGATCACCTAAAGAAGACCCCAACACAAATTTCTATTCTAGAGCTTCTAAGAATCTCACTCACGCATAAGGAAGTCTTTGATAAATCTCTCCTATAATCATCTATACCCATTGATATAGATACAAATAATTCCAAGCCATGGTAGGGAACATTGCATCTACTCACTACCTCATCTTTACTAAAAGGGATCTTTCAACTCATTCATATCACATCAATGTTCTACATATCGAAGTATTTTTCCACAAACACAAAATCAAAAGAGTTTTGATAGATGGTGGTGTGAGCTTAAATATCTACACTCTAAAACTTATTCAACAATTGGGATACTATGAATAAGTTATTGATAGAAAAAAGGGTATCATTATCAAGGTCTATGATGATAATGAAAGAGAGTCATAAGGTACAATAAGATTTCCTATCCAAGTTGGTCTTGTGATCACTAAAACTACATGTCAAGTACTAGACCTTGATCTACTCTACAAAATTCTCTTAGGATGCCCATGGACACATGCCATGTAGGCCGTCCCATCCACTTATCATCAATGCATGAATTTTTTGTATACAAAAATTGAGGCTACTATTTATGGTGATCTCGAACCCTTCCATTATTGCAAGAACTTGGAAGAGAAGTATACCAAGTTAAGTTTCAAGTTCCCAACAATGATATAGCTTCAAATTCCACTTCATATATTGATCCATCTAAACTTTCCTTTTCATCTACATCTCATCAACCAATACTCAAAAAGCATTAGTGCAGGATCATGGGGGTCCAAACTAGGCCCTTCAGTGATAATGCAAGTTTAGAAAAATAGAGTTAGGAAACTTGACATAAAAATTTGAATAGGTTATTAACATAATTTGAAAAGTATGAAAGAATAGAATTTGTAGCAAATTGAATGTATTTTCTAAGATACTAGTCCTTTTTTAGAAAAGAGTAAATCTATTTGGTGAAAATTTGAAATTTCAATGTAGTGGTACTAAATTTTTCAGGAAAAAAATGAAAAGGTGTATGTCTGACCAACCTAAGTACAAGAAAAAATTTACTATTTATTTTTTGAAACTTTGAATATAAGTAGAGGAAACATGCTCCGACGTGCAACATTTTTGTAATTTTTACACAAGTAAATAGTGTAGTTATGATTTTTTTATTAGAACTTTTTAAAAATATTAAAACTTGTTTGTTTGACCACCATAACTTGGTCAAAATTTATGAAATTCAGTTTTTCTTTTTTTCTTTTTTTCTTTTTTTATCTTATAGTATGGGAAGCATAGAATGGGTTGCATCTTTTGGATTCAAAAAATGTGAAATCGTTTGAAAATTATAGATATTTTTCAATCATCCTATCAATCACGACTTTAGTCATAATACATGTAGAAAATTAACAATAATTATCTAATAAATTAAAAATAAGGCATATCTTATACTGGTCAAAAGTTGACAATTTTCTCAATAGACCCTTTTAATTTCATCAAATTTGGATAAATAAAAAAATTTCATCCATTTTTTGTCATATCGCCACTTTTTGGACCCCCATGATCCTGCACTCACCCAAATCAAGGTCTAGGTGCAAGAAAATTCTTGCAATGACTACAATCTCAAAGGAACATTCTATGTGGGAAAACATATGTCTTCTCCAAAGACTTATGAGAAACCAAAATATATTGAAAAAACCTCTACCATCATCAAGTTTGAGTCTAGAAGCTTTTCTAAGTGGGGTAAACTCAATAAAGAGGTTATAGATGAAGAAGATGTTTCTAAATGGTTGTATGAAGATGAACAAGAAGAAGGTCCTCTCCACATGGATGAAAATAGTAGAGGTTTCCAAATGATGAAGAACATGTGATTTACAGGCTATGGTGGTCTTGGTCTACATCAACAACGTATAAGATAACCTATTTTTTTGGAAAAGCAATAGAAAAATAAGGGTCTAGGGTATGGCTCACAAGACAATGTTACTCCTAATGTCAAAGGTATCTTTAGCAAGGAAGTTCTAATTTATCCAGTGGGTAATTCACCTAATGATGACTCCATCAATGAATCTCATATGTACATAACCAATTTATTTGAAAAATGCATCTATTTACACCATCACTAGTCTATCATTCACAACCCCTACTCAAGAAAATATCCTCCAACTTTTTTACCCCCAGATTATCAATTGGGACCAATAACAAGCTCTAATTCTAGATTTTTTGAAAATGATGAAGGTATTGCAAAATTCATGGGACTTAGAGATTGCATACCTTTATGATATTACAAAGTAGGTTTTTATATATAACTTAATTCAAAATAATACTATGGAGGAAGATCTGAATCCTTTAATCACAAAATTGAAAATTTAAAAATAAAAAATAGATCCCCTAGCAAACACTACAATGTGGTGCTTTCAAATCAAGAAAAAATAAAAATAAAGGATATATTTGATGGTTGAAACTTCTCTGAGGCACCCAAGGATGAAGGATTTGATCTCCCCTGTATCTCTAAGTATCAAGAAATATCAATGACACTTGTGGAGGAAGCGCAACCAATCAATGTTGGGATAGTCAATAATCCTCAAATTACATTTCATGCAGCATATTTAGATTCCGAAGAGCAACAAAATTTTGTAGCATTCTTGGGGGAACAAAAGATTAATTTTTCTTGGTCTTATATAGATATTCCTAGCTTGGACACATCCATAGTTGCTAATCACCTAATAGTTTATCCTAAAGAAAAACTAGTAAAACAAAAGCTATGAAAGATAAATCAATAACACTTCTTGTCAAGATGGAAGTACAAAAGTTGTTGGATGTTGGCTTCATTTTCCTTGTTGACTTCCCTAAGTAGGTTTCAACTATTATTCCAATTTCCAAACCCACTGGGGGCATAAGGATATGCACGGACTTCAGAGACCTCAACAAATCATGTCCTAAGGATGACTTTTTGTTACCTAAAATTGACATTAAAATGGATCTCACAGTTGGACATGAGATTTTGTCTCTTATGGATTGATTTTATAGGTACAACCAAACTAGGATAGCACAAGAAGATCAACACAAGACAACATTCACATGCCAATGGGGTACCTATTGTTGGGATTTTATGTTGTTTAGTCTCAAGAATGCAGGAGCAACCTATTAGAGAGATATGATAGTATTTTTTCATGATATGTTCCATCCATAATGGAAGATTACGTGTACAAAATCTTAGCTAAATATATTACAAGTGAAACATAGAAAAATAGGGTTTAACTAAATGTGTGGGGTGAGGGACCTATTTTCCTTTATTTGATTAGGAAATGAGATCCACACAAAGAATTGACTAACAACCCTTAGGTGAATCAACTCAATGTGAGAATTTTTAGATTTCCTTATGCTTTGAGGATGAAGGTCAAGATCAAACAACACTTTTGGGAGAAAAAATAAAAATAGAAAATCTACACAATTATTCCAATTCAAACTTGAAAAAAAATATAAAGCTCAATAATAACAAAAACACAAAAATGATTACAAATCTAAGAAGGGTAGAACACTGTGAACCAATCACCAAAAGTTAGTTTTTGAAGGAAAAATAGGACTCATTCACCCATAGGAAAATGGGTCCTTTTTCAAGTTTTTTCAGAAACATTCAAAAGCCTCTTATGCTAATTTGTAGCTTTTGATTTGTCCATGTTTTAGTGTCGAAAAGTTAGAAATCAGATCTCTAGGTGAGATTTTGTGATTTGACGACAACTTTGACAACTTTTGTAACTTTGACAACTTTTCCAATCTTGCACTTCAAGAGGTTTTCAATCCTTCTTCAACCTAAATCTAGAACACAAACACAAGAGGGAAAATTTATCTATTTTTGGTGAATGGGAGTTTTCCTTGGTGAAACCCTGTTTGGGTAATTAAACTTTGAATTGAAATAAAGCATGAAAGAAGGAATGAAAAATGAATAATGTTATGTTACCACTCAAAAAAACCTTGGATGATCCTTGATAATGGAGATCCTGGAAGGTCTGCAAATTGAATGAAATGGCTTCAATGGATTTGGATCTTGATACTTGAAATAATGCTTTGAATGCTTGAACTTGATCTTTGAAACCTACATCACAATGTTAGCTCCAAAAGCATGCATGATGCAAGAATACTTTAACATGATGAATGGATCTTGATTGCTGCAATAAATCCCTGATATATCTACTCTTGAATGCCTTGATAATATTATTTTCTTATATGAAATTTCACATCTTGCTAGATGTTTTGAATTGACAAAATAAACTTGTATTTATAGGTATGTATCCTGAATTTCCCAAAATTCAAATATTACAAGCCGAAATTGAAGTATGGATTTAGGGACATTTATACTGGGTCCCAAGTCTCTATTCTTGGAACACACATTTCTCAAGGTAAAGTGTTATGTGTTGGCATTAATTATTGGCATGTTTCCCCTTCAGAAAATGTAATTTATTAGGCTTGTAGATGTAAAATAGGGCTTATTAAGGCATAATTAAGTCCATTTTTATTAGAAGGGACTAAAAAAAAGTGTGAAAATGTAAAGGGATACATTTTTCAACACTACAACAAGAAAAAGTCATCTTGAAGTACTAGCAAATTTTTTTGGTCAAGTTGGAAAAATATCAAGGCTCAATCCCAAGAAGTGTATCATTGGAGTCACTTTAGGAAAACTATTGAGATACATAGTATCTCATAGAGGAATTGTAGACCCTACCAAAGTCAAGGAAATTATTGATATTCCTCCACCAAAAAATCTTAAGCAACACCGTATTATATAAGGAAAACTACAATCTATCCATCTAGGTTCATAGCACAGTTAGTAGATAAATGCTACCCATTCATGCATCTTCTCCACAAGGATCTAACATTTAAATGGGATGAAAAGTGTCAACAATCCTTTCAGTGTCTAAAGGTTTATCTTGCATCACTACTTGTACTAATGCCACTAGTTCTAGACAGGTCGTTAATTTTTACATCTCAGTGACTATGAAAACACTAGGAGTTCTTCTTGCAAAACTTGACGATTCAAGAAAAGAAAGAGTAGTATACTATATTATTCCAACCCTAGTTGGCTATGATTTTAACTACATACATATCGAGAGAGCTTGTTTAGTAGTAGTTTTTCTTCTAAAAAATTATGACATTATGTGCTTAATCATCAAATCAAGCTCATTTCAAAAGTGGACCCATTAAAATATCTATTATCTAAGGCAACACTCATAGGCCAAATAACTAAATGGGTTATGATTCTCACTAAATTTTACATAGAGTACATCAATAGAAAAACAATCAAAGTATAGATCTAATTGTAGATCAACTAGTAGAAGCACTTAAATATATGATGAAAATGTTCTTGTGTTGGATTTCCCAGATGAAGCAATATTCACCACTACTCCCAATAGTCAATGGAAACTATATTTTTATGGCTCTCATACACAACATGGATTAGGAGCAAGAATTATCTTTATCACCTCCCAAGGTGATTGCATACCTAAGTCATACAAGCTAGATTTTATATGTACAAAAAACATAGCTAAATATGAAGCTCTCATAACAAGGTTGAGAATGGATATCCAGTGGAAGATCAAAGAATTCTAGGTTTTTAGGGATTCACAACTTGTGGTAAGATAGGCCAATAATGATTATCATATGAAATATGACAAGTTGATGCCATAAAAAGGATGATAGTCAGCTTCAAGGAATACTTCAATATCATTACCTTTGAGAAAATTCCTAGGATCAATAATAGGGCAACAAATACTATAGTGTGTGGACACAAAAATTGAACTCCTTTGTAGAAAGTACAATATATGGCCTAATTTGGTCCTATTTTAGACACCCTTGCACCAATCACCTCTTAAAAACTGCATTTATAGGCCCCTAATGTTCATTATTTTTTATCTAGAGGCCCATTTCACTCAAAAATCATATAAATCCTAACAAATAATGTTTGAATAATTCATATCTCAAAAACCCACCTTCGAAAACCTCATGTGGGACCCATTCACCACCTTGGGCGAATTAGTCCCCTTTGGTGGAACCCATTCGCTAAGGTGATGAATGAGTCCCTTTTGGGGGAATTTTCAATTTTAAGCAGGAAACTCACCGACTTAATTCAATTTTTAGTGGATGTCGGCCTCTTAGGTCTTAATAACAAGAAATTAGGTATTGATACCTATAAATAAGTGTTTTTAGGTCATTTTTCACATCTTCTAGTCATTTTTATCAAGCAAAATAAAAAACCAAGTGTTGAGTATCTTCCACAAGAAGATTCACAAGTATTTCTACAATAAACTTGAAGCTTTGGGATAGCAAGATAGGGTTTTGGCAGGTCTTCAATCTCACTTCCCATTCAAGATCCAACATTGCAAAGAGTTGATTATGGATTCCTATGGAGAATCATGGAGAAATCTAGGTTAAGGAGATGCAACTAGCCATCAAATCACACCTAAAGACTTGTTTTCAAAGTGATCCCATCTTCCATTTTCTCTCTATCTTCATATTTAAGGTTTGCATTTCATTAATACTCACTTGAAATGTTGTAGGGTTTCTTAGGTTGAAGTCTTACATTATTCAAGCTCCATTTAAACATCTTATTCTAGCACATTAGAATAGGGTTTTGTCTTACTTCAAATTTTCCTAGTCTTAGACACACTTAGAGCTAGGGTTTTATGCATATTTTATCCATTCAAGGTTAATTAAAAAATTAGGGGTTTGACCAAGGAAAACACCCATTAGAAAACAAATTATATGCTATTTTGTAGGTGTCTTCGAAGATTCAGATCTGGGATTCAATTAGGAAGTGTTGTGTAGATGACAAAGTACAGATTTGAAACTTGAATTTTTGGAAAACAAAAAAAGGACTAATTCATCATGAATGGTGAATGAGTCCCACTGGAGGTGTCTATCATATCAAAGTGCAAATTCCAGTACCCTTTTGGAAGAAACAGACTTCTGGGAAAAAACCTTAGTCTGGGACTAATTCACCCAGGGTGGCAAATGAGTCCCAGTTAGTCAAAAATTCAACATTTCCAGTTTTTCAGAGTCATTTCTAGTCTTCAATAGGCTTACAACTGCACACATTCAGTTTTACAACTTTATGTTTAGTTCTATTTGCATTTCTATTCATCTTTCTAGGTCTTTTGCATACAACACTATTTTCAAACAAACTTTGCATTTCTTACGTTTAGCATTAATAATCACCTTTCTTTTTTAGTTTTTTGCATTTAGTTCATCTCATCTAGGCACATTACACCCACATCACATCAATCTTTGAATGTTAACATTGCATTTTGGCCCAATCTTTATCCTTTTAGGTGAAAAACCCTAGAAGAATAATAAAGCATTCGGGTGCCAAAATCTTTGTTTACATTTTGGTGAACCTGTCTTTAGAACAATTTTACTTTTGATTTCAAGTGCATTTACATCCTAGGTCTAGTTTGCATCAACATTGCATTAGGTTTTGCATTGTTTTGTATCCTAGGGTTTTCAAAAAATTACATTAGTGAAAAGATCATATAGATTTCATTATTGCATTTGCAATCATTCAAACTATTGAAATTTTGTATTTGCACTTTAGATTAGTATTGTATAGACCTGGAAACATAGAAATTTTATTTTATTTTTTATTTTTCAAAATATCCCTAATGGGACCCATTCACCATCTTGTTCGAATTAGTCCCAATACACATTCTACGTCATTGTTTTCAGAATTCAGTTTCCAGTATTTCACTTTTTGTTTTTCACAATTACTTTTCTATTTCTATTTGGTTATTTTTTGTTACATTAAAATCATTAGCATTAGCATCATTTACTTTAATGGTACTTATGGATAGCATTAGATTTTTACAATGTTCATTTTCAGCATTAGTTCCTAGTTCATTTAGATTACCTTCATCAAAAAATACAAACAAAAACATTAACCAATCCAATGAAACAATAAAAACCATACTTCACTTTAGGCAAACTATATCATCCAAACCTCTTATTCGTGATGACTTGGATAGGTTAGATGAAGCCCTACACGGTTTCCTCTCACTAAGTCCATCCACTAAGGCTTGTGATGACAAACCTAAACCAATTAACCACAACTCATCTCCCAAACCTTTTAGTAGTGATGAATTTGATATGTTAGATGAAGCCCTTGAGGACTTCATCTCACAAAATCCATCCACTAAGGTTTGTTTTGAGTACCCTAAAACACAATATGTCAATGTAATTCAACCCCAACTTTTCCTTTACCCACCTTCACATCAACCTCAACCTCCACCTAAGCCAAAGTTTACCCTTTACCCACCTAAACATGATGTTGTTGCCCACACACATTACACTAGAAATAACCCACAACCATTGCAACCAACCCCAAACTTATTACCTTTTCCCAATTCTATACTGCCTAGTTCCCCTCAATTAAGGGAGTATGACCTTATCAAACAACTTAAGAGAACTCCCACCAAAATATCCCTTTGGGACCTTCTTCAAAATTCACCAAACTATCATTCTATGCTCTAAACAACATTACAAAAAATAGTGGTTCCTCTTGGTACAAACACAACTGATGTGGAAACTCTTATACAAGGAATAAATGTAATTAATGTAGAAATTACCTTTCATCAACATGAGCTCCCTCCATTAGAATCAAGGAAACAAAATGAAGCCTTTATGATAATTTCTCAATATAATACAAGAGGCATCAAAAGAACCCTTATTGACAATGGCTCTTCCCTTAATGTGTATAGTGTAAATCTCCTAGATTGATTATGTGTGGATAAATCGCAAATCAAACTTGATTCCTTATCTATTAGAGGATTTGACAATCCTACAAAGCAACCATTTGGTGTAATCACTTTACTTATCACAATCAAAGAGGTTACCTTGAAAACTCCTATTCATGTCATTCCCTATGATC
Organism: Sequoia sempervirens; assembly: GCA_007258455.2. NCBI lineage: Eukaryota > Viridiplantae > Streptophyta > Pinopsida > Cupressales > Cupressaceae > Sequoia > Sequoia sempervirens. The sequence goes on from VDFB02271358.1 coordinate 1,237,225,272, forward strand.
TTGCATATAATATTATCTTGGGAAGGCCATGGATTCATGAGATGCATGTGGTACCTTCAAACATTCATCGACTATAAATATGTCTATAACAATAAAATTTATCAAGTTCCAATAGACCTTGAGCCTGAAAGTTGTTTACAACTTGAAAAAGGAACAACGAGTCCTCTAAACACTTTAATTCCAACATCTCACATAGAACCTCTTGAGACCAATAAACAAGAAGAAGAATCAGTCTCTAAATTATTAGCTGACGATTGGGGTACATTATAATTCACCCTTCATTTATGGATGAATACATAATCACACAAAAAGAGGATGAAAAGAAAGAACAATCAACGGTTATGACAACTCAGAATTTGGAAAAATCCTCCCCAACATCTACCTCATCTACTTTGGAAGAAAATACAACCTACACAACAAATTTTGATGAGATAGATTATCAACAACCACCCAATCCAAAGGAAATGGAATGACTTTATAGACAGGGCTATGAACTTATGAAACAATTGGGATGTAATGGTAAAGGATGTGGAAAGAATGAACAAGGCATTTGTGTCCCTATAAAACCTAATACACAAGAGACAAAGACTGGTTTGGGGTATTCTTTTTCTAAGACAACAAAATCAACTCAATGGCCATCACTCAATATCAACACCATCACATGTAAACCAAGAATCAATCTTACACTAAAACATACTAAATTCCTCGATATGGATTCCCCACCATCCTAGGAATACATTGAAAGTGATGAAGCCTTGAAACAACTATTAGGAGCTTCTGATAGCCATCTTCTTCCAAGAGAAAAGTTACTTGTGCTATGATTAGTACCAAGCAAAAATATGTTGATACTAATGAGACAAGCATGAGCATGGAACAATATGATCCTAAACTTCCTAAGTCTAATGCAGTCCCCTTAGGAGATAGAATTGATATACCAATGGAAATAGATAATAAAGAAAAAGTTATTAAGATTGGGAAGTGCCTTGATGATGAAGAACAAGAGGACACTACAACTTTTCTTCATGATTTTCCTAAAACTTTTTCTTGGAAATATTTAGATATGCCAGGAATAGACCCAAAGATAGTCACACATAACATTGTTCTTACTAAAAATGCTAAGGCTCTATTCAACAAAAGATACACAAAATGAACCCTAAGATAGCCTTGCATGTTAAAGGAGAACTTTAAAAAATCCTCGATGTAGGTTTCATTCGACCTATTGATTATTCTCCTTGAATCTCAAACATCGTCGTAGTTTCTAAACCTGATAATCGTATTAGGGTATGCACATATTTTTGTGACTTGAATAAAGCTTCCTTAAAGGATGATTTCCCCTTCCTAATATAGACATGATCGTGGATTCAACTATTGGACATGCTTTGTTTTAATTCATGGATGGATTTTCTAGTTATAATCAAATCTTCATCAACCCATAGGATCAATACAAGACAACATTCATAACTATTTGGGGAACGTTTTGTTGGCTTATGATGCCTTTTGGATTAAAGAATGCAGGTGCAAATTATCAAAGAGCAATGACATTGATATTCCATGACTACATACATAAAATCTTGGAAGATTATGTTGATGACATCCTTTTCAAATCCTTAACAAGACAAGACAATGTGAATGTCCTTCGACAAATATTTGAATGAATGTGTAAATACAACATGAGACTCAATCTGAAAAAGTGTGTCTTTGGAGTAGATAGTGGAAAATTTTTAGGGTCTATCATATCTCACAGAGGCATTGAGGTGGACACAAAGAAAATTGATGCTATCATAAATTCCCCCTAGGAACATTTCTCAATTGCATACATTGCAAGGAAGAATTCAAGACATTCATTGTTTTGTCACCTCCTTAGTTGATCAAACATTACCTTTCACACACCTCCTTAAGAAGGATGTGCATTTTGATTGGAATGAGGATTGTAAACATGCCTTTGAGAGTTTGAAGGAATACCTTGCGACTCTGCCCATTTTCCAACCTACTACATGCCAAACAAACTGTTCATCATTTACATAGTCGCATATGCCCATTCTCTTGCAGCATTGTTGCCTCAACAAGATGACAATGGAAAAGAACATCTTGTTTATTATGTTAGTCAAACTTTAATCTATTATGAAACATGATACACACCAATCGAAAAAAAATGTTTGGCTCTTGTATTCGCTACTAGTAAGTTGTGACATTATTTACTAAATGTTGAAATATCTAGGTCATGACAAAATTTGATCCTCTCAAACATCTTTTCAATAAAATAGACTTATTAGGATGCCTAGCAAAATGGGTAATGTTTTTGACCAAGTTTGACCTTAAGTTTGTTTCACAAAAAGCAATCAAAGGCCAAGCCTTGACCGACCACTTAGCTGACACTCCTTCTCCTCTAGCGTTACCTAGCAATGGCTCTTTTCCTAATGAGAGTGTGTTGACAATAGAAGGTAAAACATGGGAATTATATTTTAATGGATTTAAGTGTAGAACAGGCTCTGGTGTTGGGGTTATATTGATCCCACCTATAGGAAAGCCTATTCCCTTGTCATATCAATTAAATTTCCTATGTATGAATAACACGACTGAGTATGAGGCGCTTATTGCTAGGTTACATGCTACTTTAACCATGGGTGTCAAATATATTAAGATCTTTGGTGACTCACAATTAGTAATTAAACAGATCAATGGAACATATCAAGCCAAGCATGACAAATTATCCAAATACAAAGATCTTATCATGCAATTACTCAAAAAGTTTCAAACATTTACCATTGGTAACATCCCATGAAAATATAATAAACTTGTGAATGCAATGGAAAGTATGGTCTCTCTTATACCCCCTCAAGATCCTTCCAAATATTTCACATTCACTATTCACTCTATCATGAAACCTTCAATCGACGAAAAAATGGAAGAGGTTTTAACAACAAATATGAAAAAATTGAGTGAATGGTATGATTCCATATTCAATTATTTGAAAATTGGTACCTTTCCCAAACCAAAAACCAAAAACCTTCGTGCTTGTTTACAAAATCTTGCATCTAAATATGTCATCCTTGCCAATGTGCTATATCAAAGATCGTTCAATGGTATCTTACTTTGATGCTTAAATAAATCTGAGATACCTTTAGCACTTCACCAAGCTCATGAAGGTGCTTGTGGTGGAAATTTTGGAGGGAAAACATTGGTTCAAAAACTTGTCCATATTGGGTATTATTGGCACAACATGGAACTCAATTTCTTTGATTATGTTTGAAAATGTCATAAATGTCAAGAACATAGCAATTTGCATCATGCTCCTACTAGTGAAATTCAAACTCAACTTTCGATATGGCCCTTTACAGTTTGGGGATTGGACATTATAGGAAAAATTTCACCTCCTTCTTCAGCTGGACATACCTTTATCACTGCAACTAATTATTTCACAAAATGGGTAGAGGTCATCCCTCTTCGATCTACAATAGCTAAGGTAATATGTTGTTTCATCCTAGAACACATTATTGGTCACTTCAGACTCCCTTTCGCATTAGTTTTTGATAATGGTACACCTTTTAAGAATAATGAAGTGAAGAAATTTTTGGAGACCTTTAATATCCAACATTGGTTTTTTAAACCTTATTACCTACAATCTAATGGTCAAGCTGAATCAACTAATAAAGTTCTTGAACAAATCTTAAAGAAAACTATTAACAAATATCATAGGGATTAGCACACACAATTGCATTATGCACTTTTGGTTTATCGTACAAGTGTTCAATCTTCCACAGGGACCACACCTTATAATTTGGTCTATGGTAGTGAAGCAATAATGCCCTTAGAGTTGGAAATTCCTACACTAAAAATTTCTCTTCAAGGACTTATTAATGATACACATTATCAAAATCAATGATTACATCGGCTTGAGATGTTCGATGAACAACACATTAACACTCTTGAACATCTTCAAGCTTATTACAAAAGGAAACAAAATCATTACAACCTTAATGTTATCCCTTGCTCATTCCACAAGGGTGACTTAGTTCTATATGCTAATCAGTGCAATGTTAATGCCGACCCAAATGAACTTGAAAAATTCAGTTCTAACTAGTTAGGACCTTACATCGTTGACAAAATTTTTGGGTTTGGTGCATACATGTTAACTACACTAGATGGCATGCCCCTTAAAGAACCTATCAATGTTGTTCATTTGTGTCAGTATTATGTCTAATCCCTTTGAATAGTATGAATTATAAAGTAGTGTTGTTAGAGACATTAGGTCATATCCTATATGCTTTCACATTGCTTTGTTCTTGACAAATCAATCATGCATATTTCTTGAACACTAAAGTGATTATTTAATTCATTTTATAATTCCTTTGGGTTTCATACTATTCAAATTACTCTAGTGTGTTATGATAAGTTAGATCATTGAATATATATAATTTAGCATAACATACTTAATCATCATGTTGTATCTAAAAGGAAACTGCAATAAGTTTTACTTAGATCACATAAACTTTGTTAAATGATGAAGACATTAATTAAGTAATATTACCAAGGTTATTTAATTAATCAAATTTCCATTTAACATTCAAACACATTAAGACAAATCATAAAACATCAAATTCTCATATATATATATATATATATATATATATATATATATATATATATATCCAAAGTTTTATGTACATATCATCACAATTTACAATATCACTATGGTCTATGGGAACTAGATCCCTCAGGCTTTGGTGCTTGTGATCTGGTAGCAAGATGTTGTGAGACAGTCATGTTGTATTGTGACTATGATTTTCTGAACCTAAGTGCAAACTCTAGGCCCTATATCCATCCAAGGGCCACTCGATGCTCCCCTACTATTTTCTCCCTCTTCGCTTGTAGCCATGCCACTTGTGCCTACATTATCTCCACCTCTATTGGAGTCTAGGATGATTGTCCTATAGTCTCATCTTGGAAAAGTCATCTCCTCACACTCTCATACACTTCTTGTATCCTTGTCAATGGTCTAAGTGACTCTGGATCCTCCTCCACGATCGGTGGGGGCACATAATCCAATTCCATCTCCTCCTTGTTGATGGTTGCAAGCACTATCTCTGTAGCCACCTGATGGTAGAACTCTCACCAGTCTCTTGTCACTCCTGCAAGGTAGAAACAATACACAATCAGTACATATCATCATGATATATATATATATAAAGAAGCATAAGCACTAACATACATGCATAAAATCAAATATCATCACCTATATCTCCAATAGGCTGAACAATATCAACATCATCCTATGCAGGGGGCATGGAGGATGTGCTAGCCTCTCCATGATTGTGAGTATTAGTGTCTGCTACAGGTATTGCTCGTGATCTCATCATATGAATGGGAGAGGGATCTCCCCACTCATTTCAATCCCCAGCTGCAACCTCATCACTCTCACTTAGGGGTGGCTCCTCCTCCTTGTACTCCTCATCATCCTCCTCCTCATCCCCATCCTCATCTCCTCTATCTTGGCCATCATAGTTGGGATTTGCATCCTCATCATACTCATTATCTATAACATCAGTGAATATTTTTGTAGCCCTGTATTGTACCTCCTCGGCCTTGTCCTCTGCCTCATCTCCCTCATCTGGAACTAGTCCTACATCACCTATAGGGAAATCCATTAAAAATATAGGAGTTGGTCGTGTCACTGACCACCACTCCTCATGCTCCTATGTGCTACCGATGTCATCAACGTCAAAGACTAGAGGTTGATCATGATATGAGAAATCAGAGTCTCTAGGAAACATGCTCTATATTGAGTTGTATAGTATCACGTACTCTCTGGGCACTCTACACTGATCTCCTGATAAAGGGGCATGGCCTCGGTGGTGTTTGAATCTATCCAAACTGCTGCATGACTCAACCATAATAGAAAGTATGTATGATGTAGTCATGCTAGCCAACTAGAAATCTATCTAACTACATCCTCCTCAACTGTCTCATGGGATTTGGCCAACGTAGTGTTAGCTGATAAGGTCTCCAAAGGATCTCATCCTCCTCTAGTTGGCCAAATCTCACTGTCCAAAAATGCAAGTCTCCATACTGCCAAAAGCACCACAGAGGATAGATGAAGGCTTGAGGATACCCTATAGTTGTAGCACATGGGTACCGACATGCCTGGTGCATGTAATATGCTCAAGGCACCAAACCTACAAAAGCGTGCAGTGCACCATATTGTCTATCTCCCAAAAAACAACTTGCCCTAGATCATAATACAAATGTGCCAAGATACAACATCCCCAAGCATAGACCGTCCTCTACTCTGCCATCCCACGAATCAAGTGAACTAATCCTCCATCAAGGTGTGTTGCTCATCCATCTAGATTGAGTACTAGTTCCACCATGTGCATCATGATATGTCTCACCACTAGGGCTCGCAAATATAGTAGCATCAGTAGCTCGATTCGTGCCCTCGCACACTCATCATGAACTGGTTTGTCAAGGGAGTACTGCATGTCGGCCTTCTGCTCATGAAATGGATGATATCCTTGGAAGTGTACCCATTCTCCTTGAATAGTAACTTGGAGAATTCGATGTACATCCTCTAAGGTAATTGTCATCTCCCTAGTTGGGAGGTGAAATGTGCATGTATCCATGTCCCAACACTTGTAAAGATCCATCAACATAGCATCGTGGTACCTCATGGGAGGCATGATGTAAACCCAATAGATTCCTACGGTCTATAGGTGATATATCTCCTCTACTGATAGTATTGGGGCCAGGTCTCTCAAAAATCCCAATTGTCTCCCCCCTAGCCATTGCTATGATTGAGCAGGTACCTATCAAAATTACAACAATATGCTCTAAACACTCATCTAATATCTTTAATTTTTTTACATTATTCATCATGAAAATATTCTAAAGTTATTCTAGTGTACTTTCCTAAAGTCCCTAGACACTTTAGAACCCTTTTGGGACACTTTGCAAAGAAACAAGACACTTCTCAAAGAAATGAGACACTTTGCGAAGAAACGAGACACTTGCAAACAAAAGGGACACTTTGCAAACAAATGAGACACTTTGCAAAGAAAGGGGACACTTTGTGAACTTTTTTTCCAAGATCCTAAATTAACCTATAAATGCATTAAAAATCATTAAATCACTGCAAAAAAACTAAGCGAAGGTCGCAGAATTGACTCACCTCGTGATGTTGCTCACCGCATGCCACCTGCTCTCAAAGCACATCCAATCATGAAGGCTTGTAATCCCATCTACTCAACATCTTTTCATCTCACTCATCACTCTCATGGTAAAAGAAGGTAGATGAAATAGTAAGTGACAAAATAATTTACTTTCACCTCTTTTAACTCTTTTCATTCTTTTTACTCTTATGCATTAAACTAGGTTTATTTCTACTTTATGAATTCATAAGGTACTCTTTCTTCAAAACACCATAATAGGTGCTAGGGAACTCCGTTTTCAATTTCGTTTGATGTGTTGGAATCATGATTCCACACCTGACATCATCAATTGTCTATTGTTATGTGGCATGGTACTTAGAAATTCCCTATGATATAATTGTTCCTATTTTGATGTGGCTAGATTGCTACTTTGATTCCACCTCTGTAAAGCAAGAAAAATCAAAGGGGGGCATACATTTACCCTTGAATTTTATTTCTAGAAGTTAGATACGAGTATTTTTGGACAATTAATGAATTGGTGTTATAGGATGCGGTTCCTAATGTTGTGGTTTTGCAGATAACTACACTGGGGGATTTATTCTCCTATCTTTTGAATATCCTTTTATGCAATAAAGTATACTATTTAGATTCCTTTAGCTTACATATGCACATAGAGTCATATGGGTGCTAAAGTGGGGGCTAATTGTGAACACAAAAATTGTACTCCTTTGCAGAAAGTATAATCTGTGGCCTAATTTGGTCCTATTTTAGACACCCTTGCACTAATCACCTCTTAAAAACTATATTTATAGGCCCCTAATGTTCATTATTTTTTATATAGAGGCCCATTTCACTCAAAAATCATATAAATCCCAACAAATAATGTTTAAATCATTCATATCTCAAAAACCCACCTCCGAAAACCTCATGTGGGACCCATTCGCCAAGGGTGGAGAATGAGTCCCTTTTGGAAAAAAAATCAATTTTAAGCAAGAAACTCACTGACTTAATTCAATTTTTCACTGGATGTCGGCCTCTTAGGTCTTAATAACAAGAAATTATGCATTGATTCCTATAAATAATTTTTTTTTAGGTCATTTTTCACATCTCCTAGTTATTTTTATCAAGCAAAATCAAAAGTCGAGTGTTGAGTATCTTCCACAGGAAGATTCACAAGTCTCTCTACAACAAAGTTGAAGCTTTAGGACAACAACATAGGGTTTTGGCAGGTCTTCAAGCTCACTTCCCATTCAAGATCCAAAATTGCAAGGAGTTGATTATGGATGCCTATGGAGAATCACAAAGAAATCTAGTTTGAGGAGATGCAACTAGACATCAAATCACACCTAAAGACTTGTTTTCAAAGTGATTACATCTTCCATTTTCTCTCAATCTTCAAATTTAAGATTTGCATGTCATTAATACTCACTTGAAATGTTGTAGGGTTTCTTAGGTTGAAGTCTTACATCATTCAAGCTCCATTTAAACATCTTATTCTAGCACATTAGAATAGGGTTTTGTCTTACTTCATATTTTCCTAGTCTTAGACACACTTAGGGCTAGGTTTTATATAGATTTTATCCATTTGAGGTTTAATTAACAAATTAGTGGTTTGACCAAGGAAAAACCCCCATTACAAAATAAATTATATGTAGTTTTGCAGGTGTCTTCAAAGATTCAAATCTGAGATTCAGTCAAGAGGTGTTGTGCAGGTGACAAAGTACAGATCTAAAACTTGAATTTTTGGAAAATAGAAAAAGGACTAATTCGCCATGAATGGCGAATGATTCCCACTTTTGGTTTTTGTTAGAGCAAAGTGTAGATTCCAGTACCCTTTTGGCAGAAACAAACGTTTGGGCAAAAACCCTAGTCTGGGACTAATTTTCCAAGGGTGGCAAATGAGTCCCAATCAGTCAAAAAGTCAACATTTCCACTTTTTCAGAGTCATTTCTAGTCTTCAACAAGTTTATAGGTGCACACATTTAATTTTACAACCTTCTATTTAGTTCTATTTGCATTTTTATTCATCTTTCTAGGTCTTTTGCATACAACACTATGTTTTCAAACAAGTTGCATTTCTTATGTTTAGCATCAATAATCACCTTTCTTTTCTAGTTTTCTACATTTAGTTCATCTCATCTAGGAACATTACACCCACATCACATCAATCTTTGAATGTTAACATTGCATTTTGGCCCAATATTTTTCCTTTAAGGTGAAAAGCCCTAGAGGGATAATAGAGCATTTAGGTGCCAAAATCTTTGTTTACATAGTGACAATTGGGTCTCTATTGGATATGCCCAATAATAGTCACAAGTGTGGGTTCCTTATTGAGTAAATATGAATACCTAAATTTGAATTTGTTGAATCAAAATTTGTGTGATAAATTTTTTGTCCTAATTCCCCTTGGTACCATGGCATCTTACACTATCTCCAAAATGATATCATACCACTTGAACTCACTACCAATTTTAATAAAAAATTTATCCAATGATCATCTTGCTTTGTCACTATTGGTGATACCCTTTATAGGAAGAGTCTTGATGGTGAAATTATTAGGTGCCTTAACTTGGAATAAGCTACAATTTCCTTACAAGAGGTGCTCAAAGGCATTTATGGGTCTTATTCAAGTGGCCCTACCCTTGGTAAGAAGTTGTTGAGAATTAGATACTATTGACCGACTATAGAACAAGAAGCAAATTAGTTTGTGAAGAAATGTCTACAATGTCAACAATATGGTGATCTCATTCATGCTCCAACATAGGAATTATAACACATAACTACACCTTGGTCTTTCTCATGATGGGGGCTCAACCTTATAAGAAATATTTTCCCTATATCTTCTAATGTCCATAAGTTTATCATTGCCACCATCAAGTATTTTACAAGTGGATTGAAGCCATTCCTTTAACCTACATTATTGGTAAAAAAAAATCAAATTTTATTTTAAACTACTTAATTTTCCAATATGGTGTCCCTCAAGCCATCATTACTAATAATGAAACACCTTTGAAGAACCAAGATGTCCGGGAACTTTGTGCTCAATTCCATAGCTATTATCATTTCTCTACACCCTACTATCCTTAAGGAAATGGCCAAGTTGAAGCATCAAACAAAAATATCTTGTAAATCTTAAAAAATATTGGTAATGACATTGGTCGTGACTAACACATACAACTAAATCCCACCTTATGGGCCTACCAAAATAGTATGAAAACACCCACTAGTGCCACACCATACTCCTTGGTCTATGGTACTAAATCCATCTTACTTATTGAGGTTGAGATTTCATCATTAAAGGTCTTGTTGCAACACCAGAATGATGATGAAGAATATTGAGTGCATAGACTAAATGAGCTAGATTTATTCGATGAGCAATGTCTCTAAGAACTTAACCATCTTTAAGCATATCAAAATCATCTTCATTGAGGCTACAATAATAAGATCAAGGGCCAACAACTCCAAGTGGTAGATCTAGTTCTTAAAGAGAATCAAAAGTATTAGATGGATCATAATAACAAAGAAAAGTTTGAACCTAACTAGTTAGGACCATTCATTATTACCACAAGTTATGGATCATGAGCCTATCAATTAGAAAAACTTGAAGGGTAACCCTTGTAGGATCCTATCAATATAATTCACCTCAAGCGGTTCTATGCTTAGCCCATTAGGGGGTATCTTATTCATAAACATAAAAAAATCCACAAAAAAAAAAAAAAAAAAATAGAAAACATTTAAAAAATCCAAAAAAAGGATAAAATACTAAAGATAAAAATCATCCTTTAAGGAAAATCACTTTAGTGGTGCTTTGGACAAGTACCTTAGCGAAAACCTAGCAAACAAGTGCCATGTGTAATTAAGGATCAACCTCCATCTGTCAAAATTTTTTCCCATCTCACTCATAATAAAATCCACTCCACCCATCCATCTATCATATCTCCATCGACACCCCTAGCATGGATTGGTATTCAATTGGTATCTATCACTACCCATACCACCTAGCATCATCCTAGGGTCATCCCATTTAGTCCATGGTAAAGTGATGTTACATTTAACTAGGGGCATCATCTTGAACCCATTTGTTATATTGGATCCTTGTTCATCACCCGAGTCATAAAAATCCAAAAAAAAAAAAAAAATGTAAAATCCAAAAAAAATTCAAATAACATAAAGTCCAAAAAACATTTAAATAATAGAAAATCCAAAACATAGCCTCAAATATATCAAAATTCCAAAAAACTAAAATATCTTAAAAGAACAAAAAAACTTCAAATATTTCAAAATTCTAAAAAAACATTCAAAAAATATAAAAATGTAAAAGAAAAATCACCATCACTCACCCATCCAAAATAAATTTCCCAACCATAATAAACCTATTGTCACACCCATCATTGACAAAGTAAGAAAAACAAAATATGGAAATCATCGAAACACAAATGTTCATGAAAGATTGAAATCATTGATTATTATCAAAAGACACCAACTACCTACATGTCAAAAACCTAAAGCATCCACTTTAACATCTAACATCATTTCCTTAACAGATATATAATTCCTACAATAGGCACTAATCACATATCAAGAAAAAAATCTCTCTAGCAAGAGATATATTAGCATTGATATGTCTTGTTAGTTGGTCTTTACATTTGATTTATCTTTTGTCTCATTCCATCGCTCACTCAACACCACTTTGATCTTCAATATCTTGATGTTTCTAGAGGGGTACATAATAGGGTATATTCATTTCTTTCATCTACTATGTTTGTGGGATGTTCTTGTTATATGACCATAACAAATACTTGTCTTGTGTGTGTAGGGATATTATTAGGCAATACAATGACCTTTGCATATCTAGTTTTTTATACCTTTTTGTGTATTGGCCTAACTTTCTTTGAGGTTTCTTTGCATATCTAGTTCTTTATACCTTTTTGTGTATTGGACTATCTTTATTTTAGGTTTCTTTCTCTCACATGATCAAAAAAGTTCTCATATGTTAGGTATGAACAAGGATACTCCTGTTGTTTGCATAGTCAAATTCCATGAAATTGATATGAAGCCACCCTAGTTATTCATACCTTGGTGCATAGTATCTACTCACTACATCAAAATAATGATTCCTCTACATTATTTAGCATAACATAAAAAAAATATATATATACATACATCCTCTCATCAAATATCCAATAAAACATATCCAATCTATCCAATAATCATAGTTTTCTTGATATTTGATCAATGTCATTCATTCATTATATCCCATTCTACCTAGTATCTAATCATCTTTTCTTCTATCCTAATCATCATACTAATAGTTATATCCAAGTATCATGACATACACAAAAAATATCTATCACATCCCCCATCCGCAAAGCATTAGTAGCATAAATAAATCTATAATCATATCATCATAAATCATCCATCCTGCATAGTCATCATATATCCCATCAAAAATATTAAAAAAAAATAATTGTATCCATACATTATAATATCATCCTATGTCATATCATATATCCTACATCCATAGATCAATAGTATCATCATAATAATCATGCATTGATAGTCAACACATCATGTCATATCATAGAATTGTGAATCATAAATCATAACATCATATGCATCTATAAATAATAGATCATCACATGTATAATAATATCACAAGAACCATCTCATAGCCACTCAAAATCATATCTCATATATATCATCAAAAAATATATACAATGAGTGTGTGAACAAGGCTATCAAGAGCTATCAATATATATACATCATAAAAATTTCTACAAAATGTATTTTTACATCAAATATATACAAAGGCATGAGCTACATGGAGCTCCCTCTCTCCTCCTAACCTAGAGAAGGAGGATGGGGGGGAGCCACCTATTGTGCTAGACCTTGATACTAGGCCCCAGATGTACCTACTTGATGTCATCCGGATCCATGATCCCCTAATCCTTATGTCTACTAAGATTGCTATGGTGCCTGAGAGAGATGAACCACATATCCTCCATCCGATCTACCTACTCCTATGACACTCCTAGTAGAAAATTGAGGTTGTCTCCTAGCAGGAGGTACAACCACCTCATAAAGGTGTTAGACACACATGACAACTAGGAGGGGGGGTGAATGAGTTGTACAATAAAACATTCAAACCCTCATTAACCTTGAAACCATTATTATACATCAATATGATTGTAAACTAATGAAACATAAAAACATTCACAACCATACACCATAGAACACTAGATTTTTGTGGAAAACCCTAATCAAGGAAAAACCACAGAGAGGATTAGCTCACATATATATGAATAACAATATTGATTGCAAAAGGATCACTACTAGAAGGGCTCACTACCTAGAAGAAAAGAATGGCTCACTGCCCAAAGGACTCACTATCTAGAATAGAAGAGAATAGAAGAAGACTATTACAAGGAGGTTCACTATCTTAGAGAAACATGAAGATCCACCACAACAACTCTACACCATATACAACCTTTGGCTCACTGCCTCCAACAACTTCATGTACACTAAAAGTTTAGATACCTTATGCTCACTACTTCCAATAGCCTTAGGAATTTAAGCTCACACTCAAATCTCAACACTTGATCACATCACATCATTTCGCACCACACAACACACCAAACACATCTCTAACAATTATCCTTGATTATATATCAACTGCAACCTCAAACAACCTTCTCCAGGTCAACTTCAATGAAACATATGCACCTCAAATGTGCAACCACAAAATAGGTCAGCACCAAACACTTTCACAATGGAAAGAAGTTAAGGAAAACCACATTAAGGGTTCACTAGGATCCAATATACACTAAAATTCTACACCACACTTCCAAAAACAACAAACTATCTCTACAATTAGCACTAGCATGCTAGGTTGACCAAACCTACACTAGCACTATCAAAAAATCATATTCACACTTTTCAAGGTTAGAAAAAATCATATGGACCACAAAGAAACACCACACAACATCCCAAAATATTCCAACCTCATTAGAATATTCAACAACACTACCACAACCACTTGAAACTGAGAATACTATAATCCTTTGCAACCAACCACACTGCCACAAACATCAACTCACTAACCAACGTTGCAAAAAAACTAGACACCAAATAGTCTAGGGGAAGGTAGGGATAGACAATATTAGCATATTCCCAAATTCGCAAGACAAGAAACCTCAACACAACTAAATGTGGAGCAATTCCATTTCTCCCAGACAACCTTCTTCAAAGGCAACACATAGTTAGACACATCTTCCACTGTCACACGATCCAAAACTTGAAACTCTAGATATAACACCATCAAACACCTCTAATCATCTCATCCACACTACACAAGCACATCTTCAACCATGGATACATGCAGAGCATAATTTATAACACAACTCTATGACCTTGTACACTCTCTATTCAAATTTTCTCAAAATCACTTGGAAACCAAGTGAACTAGTTGGTCAACTACACTTGCTCAACACCACAAGCACCTTCAACAATTTCTCCATCTACAAGACTTTCTCAACACCACACTAGAGGTTGACATAGGTTGACATCAATGAAAACATTAAAGACAACATAGTGGAACAATCTCCAACAATCTCCCCCTTTATCAATGATGGAAACACTAGTTCAAAAAATTGTTGTCACATAAAACTTCACCCTACTAAACAAGAGTTTAGTGTTATAATGACACAATGGAAACAAACTTCAGGTGTTGGACCTTGTGTGAATGAGGTTGAATCTCCAGAGAAGGTTGGCCTCCTCTTCTAAACTAAGTGCAAATGTGTTGGTCTAACCCAACATATGAAACCTATTACTACCATAATCTAACAAATCACTGAGGAAAAGGGACAAAAGGAGAACACGAAATGAAAGGATCGTGATGCACCAAGATAGAATTTTTTTTCTTTTTTTCTTCAGATTGCACAAAATATCAACAAATCAACTAAAACAAGCATTCAGACATGAAGGTAAGAGATTTTTACTCAAACATGCAAGAAATACCTATGATAATAGTAAGATTTTATTGATATGGGGCACAAAATCTAGATTTTACAATGGTTGAATGTAATATATAGTGTCTACAAAAGAAAACTGTGAGAGGATCCAAAAAGAAGAACCACCAAAAACTATACAAGTGTTGCCTTTATAGTTTAGGCATAACTAAGATGAACATTAACCAAACCCTAACCTAGCTAGGGTTAGCAGATTTGATCAAAGAAGCATGAGATCTATCCAAAAAAATTGTTCCTAGAACAAGCATGGTCACCATACCTACTATGAAAATAGTGCTAAGAAGAGCCTAGAGAAGACAAGGTTTGCATGCCATCCACCTTGTTGTGAATATTTTCCTAGAAAACCCATCCAAAATCCTCCATGAAATTTGCAATTTGGGTATGGAATTAGTCAGAAGGTACACCCATTAGCAATGAATGAGAATGGAACCTACCAAATTTCCTAGAGAAGTCATGGAATGCATTAAATGTTGTCCTTGATCCCTAAAAACATGCCTAATAGTTGGGAGGTAGTTGTGCATTAATGGCATCATTGAACAAAAATGCACCAATCTGTGGATCATCAAGGCATTAAGCCCAAAAGGGAGAATTTACAAAAATGAATTAAATGACCTAGACACCCAAAAAAGAATTACTAAAATCTCAAAGGGACAAGCATCATGGTCTCGTCGATATCCATCATTCCCTCCAATGAAGATATCTTTCCTTCCATCATAATGTAAAAGGGACCACAAAACATCTCACTCTAATATTCATCTTTCTCTTGTACGAGGAGCCTTCGTAGATCGGGCCTCAGGTCGTTAGAGGTTGGGCGTTGGGCCTACAGCTTACTGCATACCAAAGGAAGAAGGAAACTTCTACCACTGATATTTACCTTCTTTGAATGAACATCGAGGATTAGGGAGATGGGTTACCTCTTACTAAAGAAGGGTAAGAGGTAACAAAGAAGTCCAAAGGCTGACATGCAAAAACTTGACATAGACAAATTTGGAATCAAGGCATTGGTGGGAAGAAGAGATAGAAGGATAAGGGTGAAAAAGAAAGTGTACAAGTGATAACATTGAACCTTCAAGGATTGGGCATCAGGTCATCGAGCGAAGATCAATGAAGGGAAGGAAGATGTTAAAGGGGAATGCCAAAGGCCGACACCCAAAAGCTTAGTGAAAATAGGGAAATGAGATGAAGGAGGAAGAATGGAATAAGAGAAGGTGAAAAACTAACCCTTGAAGTCTAATAGGCCAAGACTTAGACAATTCTTGAAAACCTTAATTGATCTTTGGTGGTCGGGGGTAAGGCCTAAGGCTTACCTTTAGAAATTGGTAAAGGGTAAAGAGTAAGGTTGAAGTCTAGAACTTGAAACACTTAGAGGAAAGAAGAAGGCCAAGAAGAAGGAGCAAGAGAAATGGAGAAAGCATGCAAGTACAGGTAAGTGAAAGCCCAAAAACCAAAAAAACTATGACTTAGCCAATTTAGGAACCCTCAAGGAAAACTCATGCAAGATGGCCCATGTAGGATCTCTCAGATTAGATATCAATGATGGGCCATCTAAGGGGGGCATGAAATGTCAACATTTTGATGATTTATACGAGATGATTTCCTACTAATCACGGAATTCAAAGGCCTTATCAATCCATTGGGCACAAATTCATGAAGGGAATTTGCAAAATTGGGTCTCCCAAGGGAAAAAAAAAACACGTGCAAGCTTGCACTTGGAGAAAATCATGGAAACTAGGAATGTGCATTCCCTCAATGAGAATGTAGGGTATGCAAAGCAATTCATGAAAAGAAAAAATATTTACAATATGTATTTGAAAACTCAAAACTTATTAGAAATAATATTTGAGATGAATCCCATTAGCTGAGATTGGGAGAGCCTCACCATCCAACCTAGAAAGATAGAATGCATTGGCCTCCTTACAACTAGTGATGATGTATGGACCACTCCACATGACATCAAACTTGAAATTTCTTCCAACTTTGGCTATTTTTGCATCCCATTTCAGCACTAGATCTCCCTCTTGGAACATATTATGAACTACCTTATCAAAATTTCTTTTGACTTGTGCTTTATGTGCCTTTATGACTTGCATAGATTTGTTCCTTGTCTCCTCTAGTTCCAAGAGCTCAACCATCCTTACTATCATAGCATCATTTTCTTCTAACTCCAACTAATATGCCAACTCAAGGGAAGGCAACTCCAATGATAATGATAACCTTGCTTCCCTTCCATAAACTAGCATGAAAGGAGAATTACCAATCGCTCTTTTAGGAGTAATTCTATCAGCCCAAAGGGTTGTCTTCAACTTGCTATTCCAAACCCTTTGGTTCTCTTCAATGGTCCTTTTGATAATATTGATGATATTTTTATTTGAAGACTTAGCCATCCCATTACCCTGAGTATAGTAATTAGATGAGGTCTTCAAGTAAATCCCATGCTTCATTGCCTAATCAAGGATTTGAGCACTAGTAAAAGCCTTGGAAGTATCTAAAATAATGATGGAAGGAGTGCCAAATCTAGTACAAATTCCATCAAGGAATTCTAAAACCAAAGCATCAGTGACATCTTTCAAGACAACTACCTCTATCCGCCTTGTAAAGTACTTCATGGCTATTAAAATCCACTTATGACTAGCGCTTGATGGTAGATTTATCATGCTAATAAAATCCAAACCCCACTGTATAAATGGCTGATCAACTTGAATGGGGTGAAGAGTGAGGGCAGCCAACCTTTTCTTTCTAGAAAATAAAGCATACTTTTTGCAATTTCTCACCCATTTGTAAGCATCATTGAACAAAGTTGGCCAATAATAATTATCCCTCATAATATTTGCAATAGTAGCACTTGAAAAAAAGGGCCACCTGAAGAGCCATCATGGAATTCATTTAACATTCTGCTAACCTCGTCTACTTCTATGCATCTTAATAGGACTCCCTTGAAATCCTTTCTAAAGAGTATGTCATCCACTATGACATAGGGAATGGACTGTAATCTAAAATTTCTTCTTTTGGTCCTATCTAGACCCAAAGGATATCTACCTCCCTATAAAAGGATAGTAATATCATGCACCCAACTACCTTGTATGTTTGCATTTGGTGCTTGTTGCTCCTATAGCACAAGGGCAGCCTCTGTAGGAGTCTCAAATGTTGAAACAAGTTTCTCACATAACCCTTTGCCTCTCACTAGCTTGGTGATCTTGATGTAAAAATCATACTCCATCACCTTGGTGATCCATCCAACCTTTTTTTCATTGATATCTCTACTCAATAGGAACTCTTTAACACTGGAATGGGGCACCATTAGTTGTATCATATTATTTGACAACATGTGTAAATTCTTTCAATGCTCTAACAATAGAAATAGCTTACTTTTCAACATAGCTATACTTGACCTCATAATCTTTGAGCCCTTCACTAAAGAAAGCAATGGGAAGCTTCAAATTTTCTTTATTTAGCTGGGTTAGGATAGCTAATATACTTGCTTTACCTCCAAAGGTATAAAGAATGAAATCCTTTTCATAGTTAGGATTGACAAGGGTGGGAGCTTGAGCAATTTCTTGTTTGATAGCCTCAAAATTATCTTTACCTTCTTTGGTCCACTTAAAGACCATATTTTTCTTAAGAATAGAAATAAGAGGCTTTACCAAATCAGTAAGGTTTGGAATGAACCTCCTCACAAAGTTAATTGTGCCTAAGAAACTCTATAACCCCTTCTTGTGACTAGGAAGTGGGATGGCCAAAATAGACTTTACCCTTGTAGGATCAATGACCAAGCCATCCTTTGAAACAATGTGCCCAAGAAGCCTGCCCTGATAGTAGCGAAGACACATTTTTTTTGGATTTAGAGAATACCATATTCCCTACATTTTGGAAATACTTTCTCAAGGTGACTAAAATGGTCTTTTGCAAGCTTTAAAAATATTATGATATCATCCAAGTAGAAAAAAATAAACTGTTTGAACACACCTTGAAATTCCATACCCATGGCCCTCTAAAAATTTGCACCTGTGTTGGTTAGACCAAAAGGAATTTTACAATAAGCATAGGTGCCTCACTTTGTAGTAAATGTTGCCTTATGTTAATCTGATTTTGGGCCCAAAATTTTGATTATAGTCTAAATAACCATCCAAGAAAGAAAACCTTTAAGACCCACCCAAATCTTTTTTAAATCTACTCCATGGAGGGGAGGGGATAATGATCCTTTAGGGACACTTTATTTAGATCCCTAAAATCTACACAAATTCTTATTTCCCCATTGTTTTTTTTTATAGGAACAAGATTTGTAACCCATGAAGAATTCTTGATGGATAAAATGATTCTAGCCTCAATCAATTTGGCCAATTCCTTTCTCATCAAAGGCTCAATCTTAGGATTTATGGGCTTTTGTTTTTTCCTTATAGGTTTGACATCAGGATCTAATTCAATAGTTTGTTGGGAATGTTGGCATATGGCTCTGAGAGATCATTTTTGGCTACTTGTGTTGTCATTGATGGAAACTAGTGTTAGCAGTATGATCCGCAGTATCAACATTGTTTATACCGGAAAAGAAACTAAGACTCTGTAATCTACTAGCATAAAGAATGAAGAAGAGGACATCCGGTTGGCAAGTTGATCCAATCACTTTTCCGGATCATTATTTCATGGTGTGGATCTCTAGGAAATCTTTCTTACCATTTACACTATCCTCTAATGAGTTTTGTGGTATAGTATTAAGTCGGAGTTTGAGTTTAGAAGATTTGGTAGCATGTTTCATGTTTTATTTTCTATTGTGGCCGACATGTTTCATATGGCATATCGTGGATATATGTGGAATATGTATTTTTCTATTTCCTATGTTTGAAATCTTGGTTTGGGTCCCTACTAAAGTCTAGCCAACTTGTGTGGGTACACATCAATTCTAATTAGTGATTTGAGCCGACATAAGAAAAAGATTCTATTTTATTGTGAGGATGACATACATTAAATTTTTGTTTAGCGGGTATATAAAGGGGATCAATAAACCATTTTGGGTGTGATATGCAAGTCATGGTAGTAGATATAATGTTGTAGTGAAGGAGTATCAAGAAGAGAATGAAAAGAGCAGATCAGTTGTTTGAGGGTAGAATATTTTTGATATGCAAAGCAGAGTAGAGTAGAGCAGAAGTGCAATCCAATTAAGAGATCTGGAATCAAATCATGAGCTTCAATGGAATTGAACTCTGGAATTTGTAGATGTTGTTTTCTTAGTTCAAAATTTTGTTGTAATCTTAATTTTTCTTGTAAGGCAGTGAGCCTTTCCTATTGAGCAGTGAGCTCTAGGCAGTGTGCCTGAATGCAAATGCATTCCTCTTCTTTCTATTTTACTTTAAATAGAGTAAACATTGTGGATTAATCTCCACTGTGGTTTTTCCCCTAACAGGGTTTCCACGTAAAAATATCTAGTGTTATGGTGTTCATTAATCTGACTACATGATTTCATCTATTATGTGTTGAAAATAGTATATGAATTTTAATTATTGTTGTTAATTATTTTGGATCTGTTTTGGAAATTAAAATTAGTGAACACTTATTCACCTCCCCCTCTCAGTGTTTTTAGTGTCCAAAAATTAGTATCAGAGCTCGTTCCTCTTTAGAATTTTAATAGTTTGAGGTGAATCCTGAATTACAATGGATACTGGTGGTCTTCAACAACAACTTATGGTGGCACTTGATGATATTGATCAATCTAAAGAAAAGGTCATGGAATTAAAAGAAAATCTTGCAGATGCTGAAAAATTCATTCAATCACTGAAGGATAAGATAAATGAGTCAATGGAAAAGAGGAAGGAGTTGTGTGATTAGTTGAAGCAAAAAGAAAGTAAAGGTCCAGGTGATTTCCATCTGAATCAAACCCTAAAATAAATAACAGAAGAATGTAAAAAGCTAGCCAAGGACAATGCAACTCTAAAAATTGAGATGTAATTTGTGGAAATGAAGTTTACCAAAGAGATTGAACAAAGGAAGAAGAATGAGGAGAATCTTGCCCAGTCTCTGAAAGAAAAATCTAAAGAATGCAACATAATTAACAGTAGAACCATTCAGCTAGAGGTAGAACTGCAACAGACCAGAAACTATGAACACAAGATTGAGAGACAAATATTTACTCTTGGAAATGAGCTTGCTACTACAAATGAATTCAAGGAAAAGTTTAGGATAAGTTCTACTAAGCTTGATGAGATAACCAAAAATCAAAAGGATACAAATGACAAGCGAGGTCTCAGCTTTGAGAAGGGTGAAAGCTCTAGATATGAACAAAAGAACTCAGAAAAGAAAAACAAAGGAAAAAAACATCTGATAAGGCAACCCATTGCTCAAAGATTTAATGGATATTTTTTTACTTGTAATAAATTTGGACATATGGCTTCTCAGTGTAGAAGGATAAACCTTAGTACTCTATCATTCTCTAGTCAATGTTTTAAATGCAAGAAGTTTGGTCATAAGGCATTAGAATGGAGAAGTATGCCTATCAATACAAGTAACATTAAATGCTATACATGTGGAAGATTTGGACATGTTGCTAATCAATGTAGGTCTGGAAGAAATCAGTGGAATGGCTGGTATAGACAGAAAGGTCCGGTATGTTTCAATTGTAACAATCTTGGACACCTTGCAAAATTATGTAGGAACAAAGGTCTAGTTTATCAAGGAAGAAATTCACAGAAAGACAAAAAAAGGAAAAGAAAAAGCATCTATGGAAGAGATTAGAGATCAAATGAAGAAAAAATGGGTGAAGAAAAGTGAACCTGATGAAGGAAACAAGGCTGTACCGGAAGCTCCCTCCGGTAACTCTTCCGGTAACTGATATTAGGCCAATGGCCTAGGGGGAGTTTTTCAAGAAAATCTCTTGTCCCCCTATGTATAATTGGAACTAAATATCTAGATGTCATCATTCATCATGTTATTTATTAATGGAAGTATTAGAAATCATTTTTTGAATTGGATGAAATGGTATAAGTCCTTAGTTGAATTCTTCGCTTGTTTTCTGAGTTTGCAGAGTGGCCGGAAATTCTAGGGAAACACATTTTATGCGGAAAAAAGTAAAGTAAGTAAAGTTATAAAGAGGGAATTTGAAACCCTAATTCATCATTACGCATTGAAGGAGAACAGTTCAAGAGCATTTTCTGCAAAATTCCAAAGGTGTGAAAGGTTATCCTAACAAGGAATTTCTAGGTATTTTTGTTGATCATTGATTTCATATCTATTTTTGCGATTGGTAGAACTCTATTCGGGACGAAACATGAAGCAAATCAAAGGAACCATAGCTCTAGATGAGTATAGTAGTCAAAATATTAGGGATGAAAGAAATTTTTTGTTTCTCACTTATCTCAGGAGGCTTGAAGGATCAAAGCATAAAAATTTGGATATATGGAGTGAATATCCTCATTTCATCAATGGAGAGATAATTCGATTTGTTCTAAGAAAATTGGATGGTGATATCCTCACTCTAGACAAAACTTATCAAATTTCTAAGGATGTGATTAGAAATCTAACGGTCTTATGCAATGTTGGTGATTTACCAAAGAAGAAGTTGATTCACAATGTTGAGGTCGAAGCCCTAACCAAAATAAGGGGAGATCAGAGGGCTTTGATAATTGTGATGATTAAAGATCTATTGACAAGGTATGTTGCACATGGAATCACATATAAAATCTGTTGGAAGTGGATTCACTCTGAGAGGGAGGGGGTGAATCAGAGTGAAATAATTTTAATTTTTGACTTTAAAAGCTCAATGAAAATTTTTACTAATTTTAACCCAATGTGGCAGGTTTGTTTATGCAAGTGAACATTAACACTTTAGATCAGATTGACATGAAACTTGACTAACTCATATTAAAAGCATCATATGATATTGTTCAATTAATGTAGGAACAATCTTGTTTATGCTTTTGAACAAAACTACAACTTTTCCCAATGTAGATTTAATTTGCTTTACAGAAGGCTTTTTAAAAATAGATTTGAACAATTTTAACTTTGCATGAAATTTTTTTGAAATATGAACCTTTTGAACACACTAAAAGTATCAGAGCTTTGACTGAATGAGCACATTAACATGAAACAGAATGAGAGACAAATAACATCACATAACACAAAATTTCCTGAGTGGAAAAACCCTCATGGGGTATAAAAAACCACTCGCTAAAATTTCCTTTTATTAATTAAAGAGCACCAAATCTGTAACAATGTGGAGCAAAAACTCCCATAATATTTTTCAAGCACCAACTTGATCAAACATTCAAGGTATTGCAACCCATCAAAACCTTATAACTGCAATAACTCTCTGTAGTTATAAAATTACAATAGGATACAAAATGATTTTGCAATAATGCCCGATTCAAAATAATCTTTGTAATACAACCAGAGATGAAAACAATATGAGCCCACTTTTCCTCTTTACATAATGATATCACAATAAACAATACTCTGTCTAGACTATTTCATCTCATCACTGTGTCATGTGTTTTTGCAAAGTATATATACAATGTTTACAAATAGTTATCCATCCTTGTCAAAGAACCCATATTCAATAACTAGGGTTTATAAACTGGTAAGAACAATCATATTTGATCATGATACCCATCAAGGGTTTTTAAAGATGAAACTCTTGAGTTTATTCTCGGGTTCAAAGTAGTTTCAGATTAGTTAAGAAATTTGTTCAAAACTGAAATAAAGTTTTATTTTCCTCTTTTACTTCTCATTTACTAGATTTACCTTTGAAAGATCAAAATAATGCATAGATATTACCTTTGTCATGGTGGATTTAACTTGCAAACAAAATCCCTAAAGATCTTCATGAAAGACTGCCCAAACTTTTGCTTCTAGCTCAAGTGAAGACCACCAACTATCTTGCCATCCATCAAAGACCAACATAACTAAAAACCAGGTTAGAATACCATAGAAAGCTTGCTCAAACTACAACTATAATTTCAACATGGTGGTGCTAGGGTTTGAGCTTGTTTTGCAAAAATGAAACTGTCATTTGTTTACCCTAGTCTTCTTTTCAATGAAACCCCAAAACAAAATGAATGAAATTTGAAATCCAAAAATCATATTACAATCATTTTAGAATCCATGTAACCAACACAATGATGCATTAAATGAGTGCCAAATTATAATCCATGCATGTTGTCCAAGTCAACACAATCAACATGCTCATTGAACAATAATATTGTCACTGACATGTAAGCAAATCAAGTGTAATACATATGCCGACAACCCAAGTCTTCAAATAATGTCTATTTAACTATTGTGCAATGTATAAGCCTGATAATAATAAAATATGATCGACCTTCAATCAAAAAGCTAAAGGAAATGCCAACTTACCAATCACTTTATAAGTGATATTTATAAAAACCATAGTGAATGTTGTTGGCCTTAAGTGCTAAAACAATGCACTTTAAAACCAACAATAATATGAGCAATAGAAACCTGATAGCACTATGAACATGCTATAAAATGTGCTAAGCCAAACCAAGCTCAAAAACATAAGTAATCAAAGCACTTGCTAAGTTCTAGCATCAATATAGGATTGATCACTATATAAAATGTGCTTAATAATGTTGAGAAAAAACATTATGAATTAAGAATAAGCACTATGTATTTACCAATATGATGTATCACTGAAGTGAAATAACGCATGTAAAATGATCATAACAATGAAACCATATAGTGCTATCGTATGACTATGACTATATTTTTCAATAAAGTAAGCAAGCTGAATACCATGTGAAGGAATATATGCAACTATAGTGTCACAATATAAACAAAAATAAGATATTCCTTCACATTTGAAATGAAGAACCTTCACTCTGAACTGAACATCACAAACACCTGAAAACATAACCCTATGAATGCAATCTATCTGCACATGGAACTCGAACCAACACAATGTTTTCCATGAATAAGTACTGAATACCAAAACCAAATGAAACCATCTAAATGTAAACCAATTCCATTGTCCATGAATAAGTACTAAATACCAAAACCAAATGAAACCATCTGAATATGCCAAGTGTTGAAACATGAATAGCCAAATGCACAAATGAATATGCCAAAGCCATAAGCAGCCAGTTTTAACATCAAGGACAAATAGCACAAAAGAGAAGTCAAAAAAATCTTCTTTAGAAACTGAGAAGGATCAACCTCGGTAGGTGCTACATATATTTCTCATAAAATGATAATTGAAAGTGAATACTTTGACCTATGTAGTCTGTTGAAGGATCAATTGATGGATAATGTTCAATTAATGAAGGATATTGACTACCCCTTTAGGTTTGGCACTCTGGAAATATGTATTATGATGTATTTTCTAAATTGTTTGCCTATGAAGGACAATGTAGTGTGGAGAGAAAATATGCTTGTTTGTAAGAAAATATTCAATCATTATAACTCTTTCAGAAATTATGAACAAGTGTATGAAAAATTCTTTAGAAAGGTGTTAGAAAGGTTCAGGGAAGCTGTTGTCCCTCTCTCGGTAAATTTAACTGAAGTTGGATCATCCTCTGGAAAGGCAGAGAAAAAGCAACAAAGAAGAAGTGATATGGGTGGTGTCACTCATCCGGTACCCAAGTCAACAAAGATTGAAGAAAAAGGGAAAAGACAATTGGTTGTGGATGTAGAGGATGAAGTTTCTGAAGAATATACTCCAAGAGATCAACCAAAACTAGGTGAATAGGAAATTATAATAGTTGAAGACAATGATGAAGAAGGTGCTCTGTTCAAGTTAAAGATAGTGCAAATCATTCAGGATGAAGATGGTATGCAAAAGATAACAAACATATGGTTAAATGGACCATCTTATGAGCAGGATATTATTGAAAACACTTTGGCAAGATACTTTACTGATAATAATATTGAGCTAGAGAGTTTGTAGGATGTTCTCCCAAAAGAACTAATTGAGTGTGTCAATGAAGCCATGGAATCAGAGCCTCTAGATAGAAAAGAGGAGGAAATAATTTCCCATTTAAAGATGCATTTTAGGCTATCCCTTTCCAAGTTGAAGAAGAAAATGAATGAGATGATACAATGCATTGATTTGGCCAATAAAGTTTTCAATTACTGTCTTAAGTGGCCTCATGTAGTAGGCAAGTACAAGGATAAGTTGGAGGAAATAAAAAAAGAGCTTGTCAGAACTGGACAAGATTATAGTATGACTTTGGATAATAATGGAAATGCTAAGAAGAAGGTTTATGCTTTGTAGGTTGAGCATGCAAAGGTCCACTTTGCTAGGAATACTCTTATTGATATCTTCTGGAAAGTAAAAGACATAACTAAAGGGAGATTAGAGTAGATGATTGAAGTGCTTAAGTCGGGAGAAAAGATGGAAGATGCAATTACCATTCCTGAGTCTCTTATTCAAATAATCAATAGAACTTTAGAGGATAACAACTTGATCATAGCTATTGAGATTGCAGTGGACTCTTGGAAGAAATTCCTTCCAGAAATGAAAGCTAAGTATAAAATGATATTCTGAATTCTTACAACAGTTATCCAATTTTGATCAATTTTTGCATCATCAGTTGGGGAGAGAATGGAGTAAGAGTAAGTGCAGTAAAATATTAAAGGGAGAGAATAGGAAGAAAAGTGTAGAGCAGATATAGTAGAGCTTTGTCATTGATGTCAAAGGGGGGGAGAATGTAGTGAAAAATTTCCTTGACATCCATAGGGGGAGCAATAATTTTGGTCTTGCTGAGTTTTTGGTTTGACACTTAGTCAAATTTTCACTAAGTGTTGCCATCAATGCCAAAGGGGGAGATTGTTGGCATATGGCTCTGAGAGATCATTTTTGGATACTTGTGTTGTCATTGATGGCAACTAGTGTTAGAAGTATGATTCACAATATGAGAATTGTTTATGCCGGAAAGGAAACTAAGACTCTGTAATCTACCAATAGAAAGAATGAAGAATAGGACATCCGGTTGGAAAGTTGATCTGATCACTTTTTCGGATCATTATTTTGTGGTGTGGATCTCTAGGAAATCTTTCTTAGCATTTACACTATCCTTTGATGAGTATTTTGGTATAGTATTAAGTTTGAGTTCGAGTTTAGAAGATTCGGTAACATGTTTCATGGTTTATTTTCTATTGTGGCCGACATGTTTCATATGGCTTATCATGGATATATGTGGAATAGGTATTTTTCTATTTCCTATGTTTGAAATCTTGGTTTGGGTCCATACTAAAGTCTAGCCAGCTTGTGTGGGTACGCATCGATTCTAATTAGTGATTTGAGCCAACATAAGAAAAAAGATTATATTTTACTGTGAGGCTGACATACATTGAATTTATGTTTAGTGGGTATATAAAGGAGATTGGTCAACCATTTTGGGTGTGATATGCAATTTGTGGTAGTAGATATAATTCTGTAGTGAAGGAGTATCAAGAAGAGAGCGAAAAGAGCAGATCAGTTGTTTGAGGGAAGAATAGTTTTGATATGCAAAGCAGGGCAGAGCAGAGTAGAGCATAGCAGAAGTGCAATCTGTTTAAGAGATCCAGAATTTTATTGTGAGCTTTAGTGGAACTGAACTCTGGTATTTTTAGATGTTGTTTTCTCAGTTTAAATTTTTTTTGTAATCTTAATTTTGCTTGTAAGGCAGTGAGCGTTTCCTATTGAGTAGTGAGTTCTAGGCAGTGTGCCTGAATGCAAGTGCATTCCTCTTCTTTCTATTTTAATTTTAATAGAGTAAACATTGTGGATTAATCTCCACCGTGGCTTTTCCCCTAATAGGGTTTCCACGTAAAAATATCTAGTGTTATGGTGTTCATTAATGTGACTACATGATTTCATTTGTTATGTGTTGTAAATGCTATATGAAGTTTAATTATTGTTGTTAATTGTTTTGGATTTGTTTTGGAAATTAAAATCAGTGAACACTAATTCACCCCCCCTCTCAGTGTTCCTAGTGTCCAATAGGGAAAGTCCTGGGTCAAAACCCTTTAATTCTTCATAAGTACAAGCAACTACATCATTGCATCTATTGCAAAGTTCTATGAAAACATCATTTTCGATGGTAGATCATACCTTTCCCAAGTTTAGAGACTTTCCCTCTAAAATCTCTATTGGCTTGAAGTAACCCTTCTTTGCATCTAAGTTCATTATTTTTTGCTTTAATTGATCATCAGGGTTGAAAATACCTTCAAGGGTGATAAGACCATTTGGTAGCTTGTTGCTACTCAGCTGTACAATTTGATCACCATACTGATTTTGTAACCTAGACTAATTTTTTTTAGAAAATTTTTCCTCCTCTTGTAGAAAATTTACTATATGTTGGTCACTATCAAAGACTTGCCAATGGTCTTGATTATTTGGAATAGCAGGCCTCACAACAAGACTGATATCCTGCTCCTTTTTTCTTGCAATATGTGTTGATATGTCAAATTGAGCACCAACTACTACAAGTCTATAAGCATGTTTATTCTGATTTCTTGGAGCTGTTTGTATGTTAAAACCCTCAAATCCCTCAATTAAATCCCAAACCCTATGTTTGTAGGATTTGAGAAGATTGTTCTTGGTTGAGCTTTGAGTTTTGACTCGATGGACAACCAATTCACAATCACCAAAAACTTGTAACAATTTTATGTTCCTTTTTTGTGCAAGCTGGAGACCTTCAATGAGTGCTTCATACTCTGCCACATTGTTAGTGCAACTAAATTGAATCCTAAAAGAAAATTAATATTTCTCCTTTCTTGGAGATACCAACATTACACCAGCACCAACACCATTTACGTTTCTAGAACCATAAAAAAATGCCACAATCCCCCTAAATCTTCTTGATTTTTTATGAGATTGGGGACAAGAGCATTCTCTTCATGAATAAAATAGGTGCCAAGAATAGTCTCCTCTAACTCAGTAATAACAATTGGATCAAAATGTAAAGCATTTCGCCATTCATCCAACAAACAATCAGGTACCTCCTCTATAGGATTTGCAGGCTCCTAAACATAATACTCTTCCTTTTGATCATGCAATGTGTAGTTCATGTTTGTTGGACTAGGAGTGTAAGGTTCTAAATGATCCTTTGCTATGGGATCAGATTTGATGGTAGCCTTAGTGCCATATCTAGTTCTAAATAGCATGTGAGACCAATGGGACGATAAGTACCCACATATCTTAGTAGTTAAATCTCTAGATAAGAAAATGGAAAAATGAGCAAGGAGGTCTATGATTGAGATATCTTGCAACACATCATAGTCGGGACATGCATGCAAGGAAAAATTTAAGTCTTTAATTACCCCCACTGTATTGACATTAGTGTTGCCCAATTGTAAAAAAATTCTAGCCACCAGTTCATACTTGATACCAAGCATGTCATAAATTCCCTTAGGCATAAAAAAACTACTTTCTCTAGAATCTATCATAAAATTATGCACTATATGATTTCCAATATATAGAGAAAGATAGAAGGAAGGTGGTTTACTAATTTTGCTAGAATTCCCTTCCTCTTTGGGTTGCACCAGGCTACTTAATGGAGTATTCTGTTCTTTTCCTCGTACATCATCTATTTTTTTATGTTACTTTAAAGACTTTTGTAGCAATTCCTTTGTGATGGGATAGATAGAGCCTCCCACATAGTAAAATTCAAATTGGCTTTCTTTATTTTCTCCACTATGTTGGAAGGAAGTTGACTAGATTTAGAAGGAAGCTTTGTAATAGGGTTTATTCTTGTTGCTTGTGTGATCTTAGGCTCCTCCACCACTTATCTAGGCTTGTTAACAAGATGATTTGATTGTGGAACCTTTGTTGTTCTACTTGTTGGTCCAACATTTGCACTTGGTTGAGGCTTCTAAGAGATTGATGTTTTCCCAACCATGGAAGATGCACCATCCTCCATTGCTCTTTTCTCTGATCTTGTAGTATGGGCTATTGCATTGGTATCTACTTGATTCATGTTGTACCTATAGCACACATGCCCCATTCAGATCGAGGACCCCCTTTTTTACGTTTCACTCTTGTAGGGTCATTTTTTCTTTTGCCTCATTTTGCATACCCCTATTTTTTAGATTAAATTTGTCACATGCCTAAAATCATCAAACTTACCTTGGCCAGATTCACCTATCCAAATTTCACTAAGTTCTAAGCTTTTGTAGAACTTGAACTGCGGGATTCCTTTCCTCCTTGGCTATCATGTTTGTCACTCCTGGTGGACCCACATCTGCAGGTCTCCTTTAGCAGGTCACCATCCAAACTTCACTACTTTCGATTTCCTTTACATAGCATATGCTCGCATGGTGGGTCCCATGCTCACTTTCTCCATCCAAGCCTTTACTGAATGCCCTTGCTGACACAGGATCCTGCAACCTCACCTACCCAATCCTTGGTGGTACCTGCATTTAACACCCACATTAATGACAAAATTGTCTATAAATAGAAATCACCTTGGTCGTCATTTTTACCCTACATTTTTTAATTTAGAAAGAGAAAAGGAGACACCTGTGCAGGCAAAGTTTCTTGGAGGATTCAAGCCGAATTTATTTCAGTTTCTCACATATTTTGGAGGTATGAATTCACATCCTTTTTTCCAAGCATTTAAATTATTGAGGAAGTCTACAACTAGGGTTTTATAGCTATTTAAATTTAGAATCCATCAAACCTTAATGTCATCTAATGCTAAACCCAATTTTAGAGTGTTTTCTAAGTAATCTTTGAAACAAATGCCAAAGCCCTTGTGTGCCTCAGTTTTGCTTCCATCACCCAATTAAAAAGGAGGATTTCCCTTGAGGTTCTCGCATATTCTCACGTAGGATTCTATCCTTCCATCATCATGACCAACTATGCGGCCCCTGCTGCTACCCACTGTTCTAATCTAACATTCATATTAAAACACAAACCTTGAGTTGCCTTTGAGAATTTTTTAACTCTTCATTGACTTGTAGGCTCATCCCCTCGGGATTCTATTGTGGGAAGTCCACTCAATGAAATCCATTCCTAACAATTAACTCAACAAGGCCATCCACTTTTTGGACCGCATGTCATCTACCACACTAAGAATGTTGAAGAAAGTATCAATACAAATCAAGCAAAAAATTGACCCAATGCAAGCCCCTATAGGTGGGCCGCTCCCTGCAGAAGGTTGTGTCACCAACGCTACTCCTTGGTAGAAAAACTCATATGCCCTCCCATGGTTTTTTTCACACATCTGTTGAATCCGGCATCAAAGATGAAATGGTTAAGTTTCTAAGTCAAGGTAGCTACCCAGGCTTGTCCATGTGGGTGTCTCCTCCTGAAAGACCATCCCCTATTATTGTTATCCAATGACATAACACCTACACCTTTCTGCCTTGTGGGTTTCATGGGTAGCATTTCCTCAAAGCTTAGACTTTAAAGTTTTCCAGCAAAATTATGGGTCAAACACCCTTTGTGGATTTTCCACTGCGGACATCCATCTACAGGGGGCTATCACTTCATGGTTGGTTCCTTAATGGTGAAGTGAGAATGTCTTTCCACCATGCAGATTCTGAATTCACCATTACGAACGTTAGTACTAAAATGTACAAGTCACAAACCTATAGGAAGACCTCTTTGGAAGATCCACTCATGCGGGCCGACGCTGCAAAAACCTCATCCCTATATAGCTGCACCTTAACGGTGAAAATAGAATAGCAGCCCATCATCTAACTTCCGCACTCCCAAGTACCACATCTTGCAAAGCAACCTGGACTTCAAAGATAAATGGCGGGGCATGATTGCTAATGTCAAGATTTTCTGCAAATTCTACCATGCAGAAATCTGCATGTAGAATGTCATCCACCTAAAGTTGTTCCCTAATAGAAAAGAATTGAAGGCTTTCCCACTCACTCCTTACCCCTAATCCTGTATTTGCACAACTAGCCTGAATGAGCCTCAAACGATGAAATGTGATGAATGTTATGATTTTCAAGGATGTGCAAATGGATCTAATAGTGAACTGGCATGATTTGACTAACATTTGTCCCCTTGATCTGTCAATGAACTTACCACACCTCTTGTGTATAGGATTTATGGAACTTGCTGAGGGGCCATTGGAGAAGCTGGTGGGAAAAGTTGACAAAGGAAAGAAACCTTCCAGAACTCCCAAGGGGAAGAGGAGAAAGAGTAGATGAAGTATGAGTTCCATGGAGTAGAATGCACTTCCAAGATTGTGTCCAATTGGGACACAATCTCCAAAACCAACCTCAGACATGTAAATATAGATGAATTCAAGTAGAGAGTAATGACCAATACCATTATAGAGGAGGTATTAAGAATAAAATAAAGTGGCCTTGCAAAAGTACCTGGCTTTCCTCTCATCCTCGTTGCTCTAGAGCTGGTAATGGCTTGCTAAGAGTGTTATCACTCTCGTAGCAGAAAAATAATTTCTAAGGATGGAAGGATAGTGGTAGACTTATTTTCCAAATCTATCAGTGAGACATTTGGTATTTTGGTGTAAGAGGACAATCAATCAATCATGGCTAAAGGATAAGAGAGGAAGTGCCAATAAGGTGCCCCAAAAGTTGTATAGAAGTGACTTCTTGGAAGAATATCATGATCTGGTTACACTCCTAAGTAGAGTGATGGGCCTGCCTACTACCACCTTCTTCAAAGAATGGATGTTCTATTTCATGGAACAAATCCTCTGAGGTACCACCAACTTTCACTAGGAGAAGATAAGTAACAACTTTCACAAACAACTCATGGTGGTGAAGAAGACCTCACAGTTCTACATGACCTCATATTTAGTCTACCTTCTCACAATCAAGTTCGCATACAAAGGGTTATTTTTTGTTGGAACATTGGTAACCAAGAAGGGACAATTGAAGGTATATAACTGCTAACCCCAGTTACAATACATGAATTTCAAGAAGGAATAGAAAAGAGTGAATGATTCCTTCATTGGGAATATTATCAGAACCTTGGGGGGAGAATATGAAAGAAGGGTGCCACACAACACAAAGGCACTCATAAAGGGTTTAGGATATCTGTTCATCCAACTCAAAAAAATTACATACATTAGAGTAGAGGGGTTCTCAAGAAGACCCTACCGGCTGACATGCTACCCAAATGATAGAATCATTTTGTTAGATATTACTCAACAACTACAAACTTCCCACATGCTGTTGAGCAACAAACACTGAGTTGGGGTGCCATATCATCTTAGATTTATCTAGGGAACATACTCTTTCCTTGTTGCCTTGTGTGCTGAGCATTTTGAGGAGTTGGAAAAGTATAACTTGGACTTGCATATAGATAGGGGAAACATGGATCCACGTGGAAAGCTAAAGAAACAAGTGGGGAGACAATACGCTCGCCAACCTTAGATTGAAGACTTCTAGGAAAATTTGGACATTGACAAGGAGGTTCATATGCAGCATTATATGAGGATGACCTCCCAGTTCGTGAAGTCCATTGATTTTTTCCCCGTGCCAGATCAAATTGTCGAGGATGACAATACTATGGATGAAAGATACAATGGCTTGGCTAATGTTCCTCTACCAATAATTGATTGGGATGAGGAGGAGGTCACTAACCTAGAAACTATCACAAACCCCATTGAACAAAGAACCAAACAATGGGTTGATAGCTAAATAACTCAATTTCAAGAAAATGGTGTAGAGGTCACATACGGGGAGCTTGAGGATGATATTGAGAGTGAAACAAATAGTGGTGCTGCTACAAGCTCATTAGGTGAAGCTCCCAATTCCCCTCCTATCACTTGATCTAAAAAGAAGAAAGATGCACTAGAGTGCAAGCCCAAGCAAAAAGTGTACACCTAAAAATCAATAGAAGGGCAACCACCAAAGAAGGTGAAAATAATAGTAACTTTTGTTCTTGAAATTCTGACCATCCAAAAGGAGGAGCACCAACATGAAGAGGAAGAAGAGTCTGAGTGACCTCGCTCACCATCATCTACCACCATTTCTCTCTCATCAACCATTGCTGTTGTTTCCATTGCCACGCCACCACCTTCCACTTCTAAGTATTTGCATCTCATCTCCAATGGCTATGGACATCTCTATCCACCTCACCTCTGCCTCATCGACTGCTCGAATGGTAGTATTAGACTCTTCCTCTTCCACCACTTCTCCGCTATCATTCTCCTCACTCTCACCTTTGTTTCCTACCCTCTCCACTTTACCTCCTTCCCTAATAATGACTACCATGGAAACTCCCACTCTACTGCATGCCTTCATGGATTATATGAAAAATGTTTCAATTGAGATCTTTGGGGTAATCCTTGACCCTAAGGTCCAAGCACTAATGGATCAGCTTGCTACCGCCCTACTTCTCCTACCACCTCCTACTGAGACACCAAAGATGGAGGTGAAAATGTAGATCTCAGAAAAAATGGAGAGGCTCAATGTAGAGAAAACCAAGGATGCCATGAAAGATATTTTTTGAGGAACCAAAAGATTCTGACATGGATGATTATTTTGAGCATCCTAAGGGTAGATAGAATATAAACATAGATAAGGTGGCTTCAGATGAAGAAACACAACAAACCTCTGAGGATTAAGAAATTGGTAGGCTTGATGAGAATTATGAAGTTGAAACATCTAACCAGGAGCTAGATGAAGAGCAGCCCCAAGAACACAAAGATGGGGAGGCACACCTAGAGGAGCATCACTCTGGGGAAAATAAAATGGACCTAAAGATTGATGTGGAGGTAATTGATGAGCCACCATGAACCGACCAAGAAGAGGGCCTGAGACAAGAAGAAATGCCCCCAGAAAGGGAAGGAGAACAAGAAAAAATGAAGAAGAGGTTGTAGAAGAGAAAAGTGCCAAGTCCCTAGAGAAAATTGAGGTTGAACAAGGAAAAGATAAAGGGACAACATCGGGAGAAGATAAAACTTAGAAAGATGAAGAAATCACTAAGCCCAACAAAGAGAGGACTACAGAAGAAGAAGGGACAGATGGTGGCGAAAGAAATGATGAAGAGGATCCTAAAAATGAAGAGGATGAACCTCAAAAGAAGAGGAAGGTGATCATGAATCACTAAAATGACAAACAAAGGTCCCCACGTGGTTGGAGCAATAGCTAAAGAAGAAGGCCCTTGTGGTTGCTGATCTTAAGGTCCAATTAGAGGCAATCTTGGCAAGGGAAAAAGTTTGGACCTATAAGGAAAAGAAGCCTAAATCATGTCCCACATCACAGTTGACACTTCTAGGTCTAGAACACTACATGTAGCCACTCCTATAGCAGGTAAAGATGCGAGCACTATATAGGGCCATGACTATCATATATTCACCATTAATTTGTGTCTAAAAGCTCATGAACAAAAGATTGATAAATTTCAAGGGTTTGTCTCCTCCATTTTTCAGCAAATGAATAAGGATCAATCTACGAAGGAGAAATTGAAAGCAAAAGTGGTGGAGTTGACCGCTTACATCCAACAGTGTACCTTCATAGAAGAAGAAGCCCTAATGGAATCATCTACACCTGCTCTCTTGTCCAAGGAAGAGATAAATAAGATGGAAAGGATGAAGATCTGGACCAAGTCTACCTCAGACTGGTTCAACAGGTTAATATACATTTGTGATATTGGCATACCTCATGTAGCTAGAATGCACAATAACTTCTAGACCCTACAAAAGGAGTTCAAAGATATAATGGATACCTATAAAGAGTTCCCTAAGCTACATAGGATAACCCATGCAAAACTAGAGAGCATACTCAAACTCTCTCTTGAAATTTGGGAGAAGAAATTGGAGCTCTCTAAGGAGGATCATTAGCTACCCGAGATGCGGCTAATGAATCTCGACTATAGGAATGGAAGTTTGGAAAAGGCCTTGTGATAGTTGGAAGACAATTAGGAATGGATCATAGCTCATTGGATTGAGTGAGATGATTACTTGAAACTGATGACAGGTTATGAAATTCCCTCCCTAGAGTTAGATCCAAAGAATACCAAGCAAGAATTTCATAAGAAAATGGAGCAGGGAATCGATGACACATTATCACCAGAATTTATGGATTTTGCTACCAGATCCTTCACGGAGTCT
This sequence comes from Sequoia sempervirens, assembly GCA_007258455.2. Classification (NCBI taxonomy): domain Eukaryota; kingdom Viridiplantae; phylum Streptophyta; class Pinopsida; order Cupressales; family Cupressaceae; genus Sequoia; species Sequoia sempervirens. The sequence goes on from VDFB02271358.1 coordinate 1,237,261,413, forward strand.
GAGTAGATGATCGAGGCTGAGCCAAAATGCATAGGGTACTGGGATCATATCAGGGAAGGATTCAAAAGGGTTACCTTTCAAATCTTCAAGCATGATGTCACAGAAGAAAAGAAGCTAATAGGATTAGCAAGTTCGTGGAATATGTAACAACCTAGAAGGAGGTAGGGAAGCCTATCATTGATGATGAATATTTGAAAAAATAGCTTAAAAGGCTAGAAGTAGCTACAAGACAAAATAGACTAAAAGAAAAAATAGGGAAAAAGACAAAATTCTATATTTTATATTGTAATTTATTGGGGGGTAGGTGAAACCCTAAGTTAGAATGAATCTAGGCCACTCATTGTAAATGAATCTTTTCCATTCATTATACTTTTTGAAAACTATAAATAGGGGAATCCTCTCATTTTCAAGAGAGAGATGAGTTATTGTGTAAAGACATGCTACTGAAAATATATGAGAAAAGTATCGAGTTGATGGTTTATTGTTTATTTTTATCCATGTGTGCATGATTCTATCTCCAAATAGTGTATTTTAGCTTTATCATTTTTAAGTTTTAGTTACTTTTCAATTAGTAGTTCATGTTGTGCTTTAATGGTGGATGTATGCTATTATGTTTGATGCATTTTAAACTCATACTTTTTCTATTTATTGGTGATAAACTACTGTGTAAAGTTAGTATGAGAATTATTTATCTTGTTGTACTTAAGTTCAATTTTTACTCATGCTTAAAAGGTGAATATACAACCTAAAAATCTGCAAAGACCCCTTGAAGATTGCACTAGTTTCATGAGATTGTGGGTTGTCCCTGGTTAAGTGGAACTTAGTTTTTGGAAGTTTGTCTACTGTAGCATCCTCCATTGTTATTGTTCATCATAGTTATAGATTTAGGAAACTTCCCCTCCCCCTTTTCCCTTTTGAAATTTCTTTAAAACTAGAAGTTAGAGACATGTTCTAGCATCATTGTAAGGGAAAATCTTATGAACAAAAGGTGTTTTAGTTTGATGTTCTAAAATTGCAGTAGTTGTTCATAATTTCTAGATTTAAAAAACTCCCTTTGTAGAATCAAATTCCCATGGTTAGTAAACCATAAATTCCCCTTGTGATTACCAACAAATGACAACAATCAACTAAGTTATTTTTGCAAGTCATGACTTGACACCCGAGAGACCTTGGAGTAATTTTCTAAAAATTAGTTGCAAAAAATTTCCTTTCAAGAGAGATAGCATACTTGTGTGCTATCTATGTTGAGAAGTGAAAAAACACCCATCAATATAACTAACGCTAGAAGGAGGACAAGGCTAAGTCAGATTGAATTGGGAACTTCTCCCTTTAAATATTTCATAGAATACTTAGGTCCACACAAGACAAGGGAGAATTCCAAGAGCTAAAGACCCATACTAAGACTAGGAGAGCCAAGAAATGGGAAGCATCGACTTTAGCTCCACCCACTCAACCTCCATCCCCTCCATCTCCCTCCATCCTTCCACCTCCGTATTCCCCTTCATTCCAAATAGCACTTTCCTCATTTTCTTTCCACATCCAAGCTGGTGTCCTCACCCCCACACTTCATTCACAAGGTGCTATCCCAAAAGCTGCCCCACCTCAACCCCAAGTTACTGTAGGACAACCATTTCCACTGTTGCTTCCTCCAATAGATTGGTTGGGAAACAACCCATCACCACTGTCCTTCAATGACTACCATGGCATGCCTAAGAACCCAAAAGGCTTCTACACCAAGTTCCATCCATGTGATCCACAAAGAATAGTAGAATAACACATCAAGATCTTTCAAACAACCTTGAAGGATATGCAGATTGAACATGAAGACATGGCTTGTAGACTCTTCCCTTACTCATTAGTGGATGAGGCATTCTATTGGTATATCCACATACCTATAGGCTCGAGTACTTCTTAGGACCTCAAGAAGAACACATTCTTGTAGAAATTTAAGGTCCCTATTAGCCCTATAGAACTATATCAACAATTCATGTCTGTAAAAAGAGAGGTCAATGAAATGATCAACTCGTTCAATGAAAAATTTCATAGGGCTTACATGAAGTTGCAACCTCCCTACATGGTTGATGATGCTTCAACCCGGTTGGTATACTACATTGGCTTGGATAATCTCATGTCTGCCTTAGTCAAGAGAATGCATCAACCACCTGCAAGAGTAGTAGATACATATGGAGAGGTAGTGAAAGCAAGTACTAATTTTGGATAGCACATTGAGGGTCCACTACCCTCATTGGGCCTAGCTACCAACCCTACTCAAATACACAGACATACCCACACTTTAGCACACCAAACTCCATTGATGAATCTAGTTCCATAGCTACCAATAATGCCACATATAGGGAAGCCATTAAATCAAGCTCCATCAGTACCCAGCTACCTATAGGCTCTGCAACAATGAGCTTATGCACAATAATCTCAAGTTCCTTCATACTTGCAAAATTCAGAATTTCTAGCTGCCCAATAGAACCAACCTTTGGTGCAACTCATTTTTCTTCAAAATTTAGTGCCTCTATAGAATAATGCAGATAAGAACTGAATCAATGAGTTGACTGAATTAGTGAAGAAGTTTTCCACTGAGATGACCCATCTAAGGAACCAAAACAACCAACTACATGATTCTTAAAGGAGCATTCAAGCCAACCTCCATTGATACAATCATGATTCTAGAACATCCTCAAGAGAAAATAATGAATGAGGTGAGAACTCAGGGCAAAGCTTTAAGAGAAGGCCACAAAGGAAAAATAGAACTTGGAACACTAGGCCTAATAGCGGAGGTGTTCCCACACCTCTTGACCAATTGAGTAACATAGAAAAATAAAAAATTGGAGTCTATTTAGCTGAGGAAGCCTTATCCGGATGGTGTAGAATTCATAAGACCAATAAACATTCCAATTTGGACTATCCAGAGTTCCAAACTACTATAGATATCTTTCAAGTGGAAGTCCAAAATGTTTTTGATGGTTCGAGCTACAGAGACATTGTTCCATTAGAGCCATATGATTCCTCAGTGATAGTTGTCAACCAAGCTCCTTTCTTGCAAAGTGACAACAACTCACCCAAGAAGACGGCCACATCCAAGGAAGAAGAAGAGAAGGAGGTAAGTTATGAGAGCTCTCTATCTTAGCTCTTTGATTTAGTAGATAATGGTCCTAAGGATGAGGAAAAACAACAAATAGAAGAGGTTCATATGTTCCATCAAAGAGAATCCCTATATAACTTAAGAAATAGGAAATTTGGTGGCCCCCTTACAACCTCTACCTCGCCCAACAATTTTAATACTCCACCTAATCCAAATGCTAGCAACAACCCCACTTACCCTAAAGTGCCAACCCAGTATTTCAATAGGAATAGGTAGCCTAACCCAACTCTTGATCAACTGGCTAAAGCTGCCTATGGCACTTCTTCCAAAGAAGACATTGAACAAATGGGGGAATGCATGGATGAGGAATTTAAGAAAGTAAAGATAAGTCTATCGGCCTTTTATTTACTAAGGGTATCCTCTATCCAGAATACTTTTTTTTGGTCATTGAATGGAGTTTCCCCATCTAAACCAGCTCAAGAGGTGGCAGCAAAGAGAGTCTCATTTGACATCTTTGAAAAATGATCTCGTGATCAAGGAAATTATGGGGAAAAGACCCAACTAGTCACCCAACCAAAAACTCGATAAAAACCAACCATTAGACAAACCACCAACCAAACAACAAAGTCAAGTATAGACAAGAGATAAGAACAATGACAAGGATAAGGCTCAAGTATCCCAAGTTGATGTCTTTGTGGGACTGTTTCAAGGAAGATTGGAGACTCCTCCCTTCTTGTTAATAATCTATATATTTGAGAAAAGTCTACACAACTACTTTCTAGATTTAGGTGCCTCAGCTAATTTCATGCCCCTTACAGTGTGCCAGACACTAGGAATAACTTTGACACTGTCCAAATGAAAGGTGACCCAACTTGATAAGACTGCAGTGAGCATAGTGGGGGATTTGAATAGAATCCCTATGCAGATCGGAGTGGATCCCAGAGTGCAGCAGGTCATTGACATTCAGATTGCTGATATCCCAGACACTTATGGTATCATATTAGGAAGGGACTTTACTTGGGCTCTTAATGGTTATCTAGCAACTAACTACTCTCACTTATGGCTGCCATGAAAGAGACTACCTAATCAAATCTGCATTGACTGAGAACCCAGGATGAAATTCATGATCATTGAGTACAGTAATAAAAATGAGGTGTTGTTTGTAGAAATAGAGTTGGGTAACTAATTTTTCACTTCTTACCAACGTCAAGAAGAAGTGGAAGAGGTCCTTGTGCTATGTGAGGCCCCCATTAATTTAACTTCCCTTCCTAACAACACCAAAGTTCTAGTTGAGTTTGATAATGAAGAGTTCCTAGAGGATGACCACCTTGGGTTGTTCAATGGATTCCAAGAATTTATGCAGAAATGCATGCAAGATCAGCTCAATTTAGGAGCAAGGATTAATTTCAAAGAATTGTTGCTACCTATTTGGTGTAGAGTACATGATGCAACTCATTCTGAGTTTGAATGTTGCCTATGCCAAACAACAATAGATCACATAAAAGGTCAGATTATTCCAAAAGAGGTTATGGAGGAATAGCAAGATCAAGACTGGAATGAATGTGAACAACTACTCAATGGTGTAGAAATAGACAAGCAACTGGAGAAGATGCATGCTCCATCAACTCCAAAGGAAAGAGCTCCTCCAAGTTCTAGATGCTACACTTTGATGGATCCAAATATAAGTAAGGAGCGGGAGCGGGTTTTGAACTCATTATTCCAATGGGTAAGATGCATTTTTTTTCCCATAGGTTACAATTCTATTGCACTAATAATGTAGCGGAATACAAAGCACTAGTTCATGGGTTACTCTTAGTATTAAGGAAGAAGGTCAAAATGCTACAAGTCTGCAAGGACTCTGAATTGGTTGTCAATCAGGTTAGGAAGTTATACTCTTGTCATGATAGAATACTAGAAAACTATAGACATAGAGTATGGGATCTCATAGAGGGGCTAGATGCATTCAATATTTAGCTAATCCCTCATAGCAAAAATTAGACCGCTAATGCCTTAGCTCAAGCAGATAATACTCTCCAACCCCTATCATTATCTGGCCTAAATAAATTCATTTTAGAGCTTACTTCCACCCCATCAGTGCTAATAATGTCACTCATTTCCAATTATTTAATGACGACAATCATATTCTCAACTTCATCACTAGTTTAGACATATTTGCTTCTCAAATCATTGATGAAGTAGAGCTAGAGGAAGCTAAGCTTGATATTGAAGGGGTAATCAATTTAAAGAACAACATAATATCAAGGGGCATGGTTCAACTAGAAAGGATATTTGATTTAGATCACATCAGAGACCAAGATTAGTGGACTAAGAAGGATTCTATAGATAATTAGTGTGATGCTCACAACCTAGGTACTGCAAAAGATGTTAAAAATGTTTTTATTGGAAAAGTATGCACCCTAGAGGAAAGGAAAGGAATTTTTGATGCATTGCACACTTATCATGATGTGATTGGTTGGGGGTATGAAGACCTTAAACCATATGACACATTAGTTATCATCATACCATTCCCCTCAACCTATATGTGAGACCATTCTAACAATGGTGACACCCAATTAACACTCTATTAGAACCCATTATCTTCAAGGAAGTGCAGAAGTTGTTGTTTCCCCACATTATTTTTCCCATCATACATTCTACATGGGTGAAAAATTTGGTTCCAATTAGAAAGAAGAATGGAGAAATCAAATTGTGTGTAGATTTCTAGAACCTAAACAGAGCTTCTAAAAAGAAAAACTATCTAGTACCTTCACTAGATGAGGTGCTACAAATTGTAAATGGATCCCAAATGATGTCATTTCTTAACGGTTACTCTAGATATAACCAAGTGATGGTGCAATATGAAGATAGACACAAAACAACATTCACCACGAAATGGGAAACATTTGCTTACAAAAGGATGCCATTTAGGTTAATCAATGCAGGTGTGACATTTTAGTACGCCATGGAAATAGCCTTTAAGGATCCCATCGAAAAATGCATCATCATATACATGGATGATCTTACTGTGTTCTCAAAGAAAAGAGGAGACCGCATCTCTTAGAAACTGTGCAAAGTTTTTCAAAAATGTAGAGAGTTCAGTGTCTCACTAAATCCAAAAAATGCATCTTTTGGGTAATAGAAGGAAAGTTGCTAGGACACGTGATCTCAGAAAAGGGATTCTCCATAGATTCAAAGTGCATATAAGCCATATTAAAAATTCAACCTCTAGAAAGTAAAAAGGAGATGAAATATTTCTTTGGGAAGATCAACTTCATCAAGAAGTTCATCACATGCTTTGCAAAAATTTAGCTAAGCCACTAAATGCCATGCTCAAGCAAGACACTAAATTAGAGTGGACGCAAGAAGCTAAATAGGATTTTAATGAAATCAAAAGGGCTATTGTAGATTCTCCCATGCTAGTTAGCCTAGATTATTTGAAGCCTTTCTACATCTACTCTTTTTCTTTAGATCACTCATGCACCGTCATGTTCATGTAGAAAGATGACAAAGGAAATGAGCACCCTATTACTTTTATGAGTGCTTCATTCAAGGATGTTGAGATACATTATCATAACATTGAGAAGCAAACATATGCCCTAGTTCATGGGGTCAAGAAATTCAAGCATTACATCCTAAGGAATAAGGTATTTGCAATCGTTCCAGACCCAACTATTAAAACCATGTTGATACAAAATGAACTAGAAGAAAGAAGAGAAAATGGGTCACATTGTTGTAGGAGTATGACATGGAAATTCAGCCTATGAAGTTGGTTTGAGGAAAAGCTATCACTCGCACAATGGAAAAAATAGAACCAGAACTCACGGTTCAACAATACCATTTGGAGGATGTTTCCTTGGATGAGTGGTATGATGACATAGTGTATTATTTGTTGAACAATAAATGTCCATCACGACTGAAAGGAGTCCATAAATGCATTTTAAGATTGAAAAGTAACAGCTACATGTTACAAGGAGCTATATTGTACAAGAAGAATCATGAGGGAATTTACCTCAAGTTCCTGGGAAAAGCAAAAGTAGCTAAAGTGCTACAACAATTTAATGATAAATTTATAATGGGGTGTCTGCCTCCTACAATGATTTAACAACTAGGCCATTATAGCCATGATGTAGAGATTGGACATCTAACCTGAATAGCCATTTCAATCATCATGAAGGTGCATTTAACTTGTCAACCCAAGGACGTGAACTTGAAATGGGTTAGCATAGTATGTGCACTAGGAACCCCAAAGTAGCCATTTTCATTCTACAGCTAAGAAAGACACAATGTTGAAAGTAAATTTCTTAGAAAGGAATAACATAAATGTTAACCATTAATCAATAATTAAACTGAGCTCAAATGCATGACAAAAAATGAAAATCTGAGCAAACAAACAAGACACTACTCTATTTTCTTTCGCTATAGGAATAGTCACAGAATGGAATTCTAGTGGCTGTAGGAATAGTCGGTGCCAGTTTTTTAACTAACTATTGAACATAAAGTAATACTAAACTAATTATAAACTAAAGAACATAATACTCACCAAGTGGGTCCCCTTGGATAATTATCTTCTAAAACTAATGAGAACTCAGATGCTCAAAATTAGAATTTCATTTCATTCACTGGAATTCATGAGTACAAAAAAATAGCATAACTATATTGCTGAAAGCTTAAGAATGTAAGTACAATCTCAAATTGAAAAACCTCTAGAGAAGGAGCATCTGATCCTTATTTATACTACTAGCTAAACAAGGAAGTCAACTCCATGAACTGGGAGGACGCCATTTAGAGAAAATAGAGAAAGTGGTGTAGTGGTTATGCATGCATGGAATCTGGTCAGACATGCATGTCCAATCGCGGATTTAGCACTATAGTAATGCACACATTTTCTCAACATCAATAATGACCACTGTAAGGTGGTTACATTTAGTTTGCATGGGAAATCTCCTACCATCGACCTCCTTTGACCTTTGAACGATTCCCTTGCTGGACGCTATGGTGCATGCCCAACTAGCAATGTCTTCCTCAATTTAGCATCCTTAAATTAGATTAGCATGGCAATGCTAGTACACACAAAAATTGCACATCTGTAACCACCTTAAGGAACATTCATTAACCACATACAAGATTAATATAGATAGCCCATATAACATGCCATTTTCATTAAAGGTTTGTAGAAATAAGATTAAGCCCAATGTCTATAGTTTGAGGAAATATCATAAAAGTATCGACACTTAACATCAAAGTTCATGGTAACTTCAACAACTAAATCATAAATTATACCCAAAATGAGACCATAAACTAAACTCATCACTCTCCCCAACCTAAGATGTTGTTGGTCCTCCAATAGGGGAAGGGTTGTTCTTTTGCTTGGTCAATGCTCTGAAATTTGTAACTAAGAATTGTCCCACATTAGAGTGTGTTGTGCATAAATCAATATCCCAATAGAATCATCCCAATCTGTCCAATCTGCTCCATCTCTATCTCTCCACAGCAATATCATATTGGTAGAACCTAAAGTTTGGTACATGTCGCATTAGGATGGGTGGCTGAAAAGTTAGGGGAAGCCAAAATTTCATGTTTGTCCTTCCAATGTGAATATATCTATCAATTATTTTAAGAGTTGTTGCATAGTTCTAGATGGAATGAGGCTCAGCCTACTTGAGATCATCAATTAGGTTGTTCCATCTTTGTGAGAGGTATCTCTTCACAGTTTCCTCTTTTGATTTTTCCTTTGCCTCATATTCACTATAAAATGCTTCTATCCAAGGAATAATCCTATTACCATAGCTAGGTTTGAAAATCATTCTTTGTAACCATTCCTTGAAAATATCCATTGGATTCCTTGATTCAACCCTAATGGATAGGGGGATATTAGATTCCATTTGCTTATAAGCCCCATATTGTTGTCCCCAACTAATCTCATTTTGCACCTAGAACATAAATGCCCTTAATTGGACATCCCCAACATACAATAGTGGATTCCAATCATGGTATTGAGTTACAACATCATAATGTAAATAAAATTCACACAACAAATTCTTTATTTTAGAGGGAGCAATCTAATAAGCATTAAAAAATTTAGTAGGGCTCTCAATACAAGGGTTCAAACCTGAGACAATCCTTTCTATCTTAAGAGAAATATATTTCTCCTTCAAATTCAGAGGATAGACCCTTGGAGGGGTCCTACACCCTAAAGTATGTGGTACCAAAGCTGCCATATCATCCACCTTCTTCTTTAAGTTGGCAATTTCTGCATCCTTATCTTCGATTTCCTCATCTCTCTTTTGAATTTCTTTTTTCAATTTGTGTTTTTCCTCCTCCCATTTCTCTTCTTTTCTTTGCATCTCTTTCCATAAATGCATGGCTACCTTGTGCATTGAAAAATTAGTGGGGTTATGTATTCCTATCATCATTTTTTCTGGAACTAGTGCTTTCTCTTCACTTGGTACTGACTACGAGGATTCATGTTGTGCCATCAATTCTGGCTATAGGGGTACTAATTTCTCACCCAATTCTTGTTGTTGCTACATGGACTCCTCCTCTTGTTCTTTTTCTAGCTTTTGTTGCAGGATCTCTTGCTATAGGAAATCCTGATTTTCCTCATACTCTTGATTTTTGTCTTATTCTACAATGTTGGCAAGATTAGCCAATGTTATGTTTGTTGTTGCCTTAAATATAACTTCTTCCTCGACATTATCTTTCCCCATTGGATATTATGTGTCCCTTTGTGATATTTATCTAGATTTAGGGCTTTCCTACAGAGGCATACCAAAGGCTGACCCGATTGGTCTTTCTTTCCTAAGAGGGCTCTCATGTTTTTCTTTGGCTGTAGGATGAACAGTATCAGCCTTTCTCTTCTTAGAGCTTGGCACCTCTTTTTCTATCAGCTGCCTTTTGGACTTTCCTTTTCTCATTTCTACTTCTCTCTTTTGTGCCCTAGTTTTCATTAGAATTCCAAGTGGAACATCATCATCAGAGTCAGGGGAAAAAAATTCTTTGTCTGAGTGCTCTATCCTGGAAGAGCTAATTTCTATGGTTTCTTCTGCTATAAAAGGGTCTACACTAGGGCCTGCACCAGAGATTGAAGCACCAATAGTGGCTTCAACTATGCTCAATCTCCTGCTAGACCTATGAGTTTGAGGTAAAACCCTAGGTTGCAAATGGTCAGGTCTAATTTGATCAATTTTTATGAATTATTCCCAAGTCATTCTAGACACATCATGCAGGGACTTCTCAACTAGCAATTTAATCAAACAATGGTGGGAAATGGAATTGTCCCTACCTTTCTGATTCTTGGCCACCATGATTGAAAGAAGGTTGTATAACATGGTCGGCACATTCATCCTCCTTTTGTTCCTCTATGATTCAAAAGCTTGAAGTGTATGAAATGCAAATTTGACTAGCAACCTTCACAGGTGATTTATTTTATGACATAAATAACTATCTATTTCCATGGCTCAAGTAGAGACATTCTCTTCACACCCTATTTATCTATGCTCAATGGAGGGTTGTTTGGCTTTGTGAATTTGGCCCTAGTTGATCTGGTGTCTTTGAAAGCTGGGTAATTTTCACCATCAATAGGTAACCTTGTAACTTCTATAATTCTTTCTTCAGTCACTATGAATTTTAGTCCTTTTACCATGGCCTTCCCTTCAAAAAATGTATGGGGAAACTCTAGTGGAATGTATTCATCAAAATCATCCAGCTTTAGGAAGTAGTCTATCCACCTGTAGTTTCTGAATTTGGCCAGGCAGGGTGCATCTTGCAGTAATACATCATGCATCATGGGTTCATTTCGAATTAACCCACCTCCCATTGTCCGTAATCAAACAAAAATTCTGTGATTTCCTTCTTGCAATTCCGTCTAAACACCAAATTCACCTTCCTGCAACACTTGCTAACTTTCCAATGCCAATGTCGACTGAATTTTCCCTTTCTAAATTTACCTTTTGTTTGCAACTTGAGATGTGACAAGGTCAATAATGGCTAGGAAGGAGTAATAAAGGAAAGCTATGATGGAGAGAAATGGCGGCAGGTGTTGGTGTCACCTTACACATGCGAGCCATCCTCTCACTTAGATTTCAAATTGGCTCAATTTAAATTTTGCTGACATAGACTAGCATGGACTAACACATGTGTAAAATATTCACATATTTTTCCTTTCCCCCAACCTAAATTTGGGCATGCTTCTTCACATGCAGAATGATGATTTGACAAGGTAGGGAATATTGACATGTTATGGTGAACATCCATACTAATGTGTAGCAATTAAATGAATGCACTTAAAGACAATTACGATATAGCAATTAATGCGCACATACCTGAATGTGTGGAGGATTCATTGTACAGATTATGGATAAAGTATCGTTCACATTTTTAGGAAATAAGTTGAGTAATTAATGAAGATGAGGTGGAATGAGGTGGAGTGGAATGAAGTGAAGTGATGGAAGATAGAGAAAGGTGGAGATGGATGGGTGGATGGGTGAAGAAGTGGACTCCCACAGAGGTGGAAGTCTTTATTATGACAAGTACATACCTTAATTGGAAAGAAGGACAGACACTAGGTCCACTTCCTTCAGCTACAAGAAGCTTGGATTCTGCATGCTGAGTGAATTTTTGCAGGAACTCCTCCTTGGAAGTTGGCTTGTGATACAATCTAAGGAAATGACCATTGACAAGCAACTTAAATCTAACTGGGTCAATAGTAATGAGTTGTACAAGAACATTAGGAAATACTTTAGCAGCCTCATATGGTTCTAGCCACCTTGTTTGCAATTTTCCTACATTGTACTGATATCTTGAGTCATAGAATAGGGCCCAATCTCCTGGTTGGAATTTCTTGTCCTTGATGAATTAGTCATGCCACTTGATTCTCTAATTATGTACTACCTCTATGTGATGCAGGGCTTCTCTTCTCATCTCATCCAAAGCATTTAGCTGCATGATTCTCTCTTTTTGTGCCTCAGAAATATCCATCCTCAAATCTATTGCACTCCTAAGAGTCTTATGTTCAAATTCAATGGGAATCATGGCTATCTTTCCATACAACAAATCAAATGGAGTGAAGCCTGTAGTTATTTTCTAGGTAGTTCTATAGGACCAAATAGCTTCTGGTAATCTGTTTTCTCAATCCTTTATGTGGATAGCTACTATTTTGGTCAAAATAGCTTCAATTTCTCTATTGGTTACCTCAACTTGGCCATTAGCCTGGGGGTGATAAGGAGTAGACTTCATGTGTCTTATGTTGTACTCATTGACTAGTACTAAGACAAGGGTTGATGTGAATTGATCCCCTTGATCAGTCACTATCTCTCATGGAACTTCATACCTTGTGAAAATCTCCTCATAAAGAAATTTTGCAACCTTGTTATCTCTTGCATGCTTCATGGCCTTAACTTCTACCCACTTTGTTACATAATTAGTACATACTAGGATATAAGACTTACCATTTGATGGAGGTTCAATGGGTCCTACAAAATCCAATCCACATTTGTCAAAGGGAGTGATTACTACCTGAGGGTAAAGTGGCATCTCATCAGATTTGGTTGGCCTACCCATTCTTTGGCATCTGTCATATTTTCTTGTATACCTTCTTGCATCCTTGTGGAGTGTTGGTTAGTAATATCACGTGTTTAAAATCTTCATTGTTGTCCTCTTGGCTGTAAAATGTCCTCCACATGGTTCATTGTGGCATGCATGCAAAATTTCATATGTCTCATATTCTTTCACACATCTCCTCATGACATGATTTGGTCCAGTATAAAACAAACATCCAACAATCTATGAGAAAGGAAAATATTTTTCAATGAGTTCCCTTCTCTCTTTCGGAGGGAAGTGAGGAGAGACTCTACTTGTGACCAAATAATTAGCTATGTCAACATACCAGGGTGTTTGTACACTGATAGAGAATAGATGCTCATCAGGAAAAGAGTCATCTATGACTTGATTATCCCTTGATGTAGTCAACCTTGAAAGAAAATCTACAACATTAGCCTTCCCTGGTTTTGTCCAAAATGGTTATGTTAAACTCCTGCATCAACAATAACCATCTTGCCAGTCTACTAGAGATCAAAGGCTTATTCATGAGATACCTAATGGTTGCAAGATCAGTGTGCACAAAGATTTGGTAACCTATTGTGTAATGCCTAAATTTGTTCAGGGCATAGATTACTGCCAGCATTTCTCTCTCTATCACTATATAGTTGAATTCAGCTCCCTATAAATTTTTGCTGACAAAATAAATGGCATTTTCAATAGCTCCTTCTTTCTATCATAAGGCTGCTCCTATGGAATAATCTGATGCATTAGTATGGATGTAGAAAGGAAGCTCCCAATTAGGTCCTTTGAGTAAAATAGCATGAGTCAAGGCTGCCTTCAAGTCAAAAAATTCCTTGTCACAAGTTTCAGTCCACTGGAATTCAACATCTTTAGTGAGAAGAGTATACAATGGTGCTACTATTTTGTTGAAATCCTTGATGAAATGCCTATAATATCCTACATGTCCCAAGAAGCTCCTAACATCCTTTTATTTTGTAGGTGTGGGAATATTTGTGATCACCTCAATATTTGCAGGATCTACTTGAATTCCTTTGTGGGAGATGTAGTGGCCAAGAACTACACCTTCCTACATCATCATGAAGCACTTTTCACTGTTTAAGGAAATATTTTGGTCTTCACATATCTATAGGACTCTCTTGAGATTTTCCAATGCTTGATTAAAATCAACACCATAAGTGGTAAATTCATCCATGTAAATTTCCATGCAATCAAGAGAGATATCTAAAAATATGCTAATGACTGCCCTTTGAAAAGTTGTAGGTGAATTACATAAGCTAAATTGGAGTACTAAGTAGGCATAGGTATCCCATGGACAAGTAAAGGTGGTCTTCTCCTGGTCCTCTAGTGCAATTTGAATTTGGTTGTAGCCACTAAATCCATCTAGAAAAGAAAAGTATTGCTTTCCTGCAAGTGTGTCCAAAAATTTATCTATGAAGGGTAAGGGAAAATGGTCCTTCTTGGTGGCAGCATTAAGTTCCCTATAATCAACACAAACTCACCATTTCCCTCCTTTCTTGGGCACAATCACTAATGGAGACACCCACTAGCTATCCGAAATGTAGTAGATAAATCCCGCATCTAGCAATTTCTATAGTTCTCGTTTTACAATTTCGCTCAGTGCAGGGTTAATTCTTCTTTGTGGCTACCTCATTGGGGTGCAATCATCTCTGATGTAAATTCTATGTGTACAAATTTTAGGTTCCAATCCCTTCATATCATGATAATCCCATGCAAATGCATGCTGGTGGGTCCTCAATAAGTTTTCCAATAGCAATTGTTGTTCTTCACTCAGTTTTTTGTTAACATTCAGATATTTTCCTTTTGACACCTACACTTATGTAGTCAACTCTATCATGGCTGCTTCATTAATGCATGGTACATTTATTTCATATGACAGTAATGTATGGATCATACTTGTTTCTGTAGGAAGTTCGTCTACAGGAAGAGTGGTTGCAGGAAGAATGTCTACAGGAACGGTGGTTGCAGGAAGAGTAGGCAGAAGTGTCTTGACTGAAATAGCAGAATGAGAAGATGATGCTTCTTCCACTTCACAATGATTCTAAATAATGTTAGCCAACACTTCATCCTCACCTTGAAGTTGCATAAAATAGCTTCTACCTAGAATCATAAGATGTGCCACAAAATTAACTTCCTCGGCTTCTTCACCAACATGTGGCCATACGGGATCATTCTCATCATGAGATGGCTAAGCAGGAGGATAAAGAACAAATTTTTTGGTGCTCTTCCCATCTTAAATGGTCATTTCACCTAACTGACATCCAATATATGCATCTACAATTGCTAACCATGGACTTCCAAGAATAATGGGATACCCACCTAGTGTAGCTTTAGGAGAAAGAATCATGAAGTTTGCTGGGTAGTCCTAGGAGTCTAGAACTACCACGAGATCCTCCACTATACCATCAAGCTTAACAGTAGAACTATTAGCAAGCTATAGGATAGTAGGAGTAGATCTCATGCTTGCAACGTTTAGTTACTATAGGAGGATTTCCTTGGTCATTACATTGATTTCTACCCCTAAATCAATTAGAGCATTCTTTATTTGGATCTCATTTATAAAAAATGCTACCACAGGACTACCTAGGTCATTGTACTTAGGGATAGTCACTTTTCCAAGCATGATGTCAGCTATTTGTCCCACCACATGAACTGTAGTTGGGTCCTTCTTTTTCCTACCTGGCTTCTTGAGGCATGCTTCCTTGATTTCCTTGCCATAGATTGGGACATCCTTTATGGCTGGGAATAGAGGGATTTGGACACATATATGCTTCAGTTGATCTAGGATGTCAAAAGTGGTATCCTCTTTTTCTTACTTTTTCTTGGCAACTTCCAATCTCTAAGGAAATGGTGGTTCTTTTTCAGTCTACTTGGTTGGGACTGGTTCAAGATTTTTACTTGCACTTGACTGAATGGGATCATTCAGAGGCTCATCTTCCTCTTCCACAGGAAGCTTAGTGATAATGGGCTTGGAAGGGGTTGGTAAAGTAGTTCCTAAATGCAAGTGGATGTCACTTACACTCACAACATATGCAGGGAATTGATTTGAATCAATAGAGTATACAGGTTTCTGTTGTGGTTTGTTATTTGGATTGGGTGTGGGTTGAGCTAGTAGTTGAGTAGGTTTAGGTGTGCTTGAGATTGAATTAGTAGGTGGCATCATTATAGAAATCTATTGGGGTTGAGAAGGTGGTTGCATGTAACTTGTTGTCTAGGTTGGCCATTGCTGTCCTCCCCTCCATTGATTTGTTTGTTGCCAATTTCCTAGAGGTGGCTACCAATGTCCTTGATATTGTTTCCAATTCCCTTGAGGTTGCTACCACTAGGGTGGAGAGTTTTGATGATTGGGCCAAGCACTTGGAGGGTTACCCCAAGGTTGTGGTGGATATCCTCCATAGCTGGATGGATATGGGGGTTGCCATTGGTTACCAGATGAATAGGAATTGAAATATGGCCCAACATAAGATAGTGGATCCGGTGGCATACCTTTTCTTGGAGCCCAAGGTTTCCTTTGTACAACATAGTATACTTGATCTTCAATTTGGATTGGTTTGAACTTAGGTGGAATCTACTTACTTTCAATATTAGCTACCATATTGCATCTATAGTCCTTCTTCTATCTACAATAGGGGCAATACTTTTCCAACATTTCCTTTGCCTCCTCTTGTTTCTTCTTGGCCTGAAACATATCCAGCTGAGTAGCTAGATTGTTTATGATGTCTTGCTTGAAATCTTCCAGTAAGTGTGTGATCTCCATCCTTGAGACTCCATTGGTAGATGACTTACCCATAGAAGATTGGTAAGCTCTCCCTTTCTTTGAAGCTTCACTAGAGTAGTTCTAAAATATTTTCTTGATGTCTTCCCAAGGAACTTGGGTGATATCTCCTTCTTCCATCAAGTCCAAGGCATGACTGCAACTCTCATTGATTCCTCTTAAGAAAAGAAACTTCTATGATTCTTCATTGAGGGTATGGTGTGGAGATTTTTGTAAGCAGAACATAAACCTTGAAATGTAATCCTCCAGGCTCTCATCCTCCTTTTGCTACATCCTAAAAATGTCATCTCCTCTCATGTCACTACCCCTGCAATATTCTTTGTATTTCTCAAGGAAATTTGTCTTCATGTCTTCCCAAGTTTTTATAGTATCTCTTTCTGGGCTCATGAACCATCTTAATGTAGCTTCTTTCAGAGTGGTAGGAAATAGCTTAAGCCTCTAGGCATTAGTGGTATAGTCATAACTCTTGTAGAGTATGTCAAACTCAAACAAGAAGGTATTAGGATATTTTGTAACAAGTCCATAAAACTTAGGAAGGGATGAAGCAGGGATATTTTTGATGTTGTCAACTTCATTCTAATGGGCAATGGGGGAAGGAAAAGTTGGTTGGTTAGGTCTATTTCTATTTGCATCACCCATGCTTGCTTGATGTAATTCCAAAGAAAAGGGGTTCTCAAACTGATTTTGGTCCTCAGAGGAAACTTCAGAGCTATTCAAATCAGGAAGTGCATCAACAAAGGGGTGTGGATCTTCTTCTTCATTCCTTTGCATATCGTGATATTCAACTAGCTAGAATGGATTAGGATTTTTAGGAAGAAATCTCCCATAAGCATCCTTTCTCCTTCCTCTATGCATGCGGTATTAACTCACTATTAGTCAACTCACACAAAGAATTGGTAAAGAATAAGGAGGTTCATTACTTCCCAAATGAGGGATATGCTAAGAACAACTTTCAAAAATACTACAACATGAAAACTATCAATGACTCCAAAGAACTTCCTAGTTTGACACCATCCCCGACAACGACACCAAAAATGTCCGCCTCCTACAATGATTTAACAACTAGGGAATTACAGTCATGATTCAGAGATTGGACATCTACCTTGAATATCCATTTCAATCATCATGAAGGTTTATTTAACTTGTCAACCCAGAAACATGAACTTGAAATGGGTCAGCATAGTATGTGCACTAGGAACCCCAAAGTAGCCATTTTCATTCTACAACTAAGAAAGACACAATTCTGAAAGTAAATTGCTTAGAAAGGAATAAAATCAATGTTAACCATCAATCAATAATTACACCAAGCTGAAATGCATGACATAAAATGAAAATTTGAGCAAACAAACAAGACGTTACTCTGTCTACTTTGGTTGTAGGAATAGTCATAGAATGGAATTCTAGTGCTTGTAGGAACAGTCGGTACCATATTTTTAACTAACTACTAAACAAAAAGTAATACTAAACTACTATTAAACTATAGAATGGAGTACTCACCAAGTGGGCCCCCTTGGATAAGTATCTTCTAAAACTAATGAGAACTTAGATACTCAAACTTATAATTTCATTTCATTCATTGGAATTCATGAGTACAAAAGAATAGCATAATTGTATTGCTGAAAGCTTAAGAATGCAAGTACAATCTCAAATCATGCAACCTCTAGAGAAGGAGCATCTAATCCTAATTTATACTAATAGCTAAACAAGGGAGTCAAATCCATGAACTGGGAGGATTCCATTTAGGGAAAATAGAGAAAGTGGGGCGGCGGTTATGCATGCATGGAATCTGGTCAGACATGCATTTCCAATCATGGATTTAGCACTGTAGTAACACACACATTTTCTCAACATCAATAATGACCACTACAAGGCGATTACATTATGTTTGCATGGAGAATCTCCTGTTGTCGACCTCCTTTGACCTTTGAATGATTCCCTTGCTAGATGTTATGGTGCATGCCCAGCTAGCAGTGTCTTCCTCAATTTATCATCCTCAAATTATATTTGCATGACAATGTTAGTATGCACAATAATTGCACATATATAACCACCTTAAGGAACATTCATTAACCACATGCAAGATTAATATAGATAGTCCCTATAACATGCCATTTCCATTAAAGGTTTGTAGAAATAAGATTAAGCCCAGTGTCTATAGTTTGAGGAAATATCATAAAAGTATCGACACTTAACATCAAAGTTCATGGTAAATTCAACAACTAAATCATAAATTCTACCCAGAATGAGACCATAAAGTAGACTCATCATGGGGCATGGATCCGGCCCTTCAATAGTTGATGAGGTCCTATGGGTTGGGTACTACTAGCCAACCCTATTCAAGGATACCCACAACCATGTTAGGTCTTGTCACATCTTCCAGACCATGGCCACCAAGGAGAGGTATGTTGCTATTCCACTACAACTAGTTGTTGAGGTAAGGCATTTTTCTTAGCGGGGGTTTGACTTCATTGGTCCAATAAACCCACTATCTTTTGTAGCCCATAGGTACATTCTGACCGGTACTGATTATTGCACTAGATGGATTGAAGCAATTTCCTGTAGAAAATGTATAATTTAAGTAGTTGTTAATTTTCTAGAAAGTTTCATTATAAATCATTTTGGTTGTCCTATTGTTGTAGTTTGCGATAATGGTCCTGCATTTTCTTCCCTCAAGTTCACTAGTTAGGAATTTTATTATGGGGTTGTACTTAAATTTTCATCAAATTATTATCTCCAAGGGAATGGATTAGTAGAATCCACAAACAAGAACTAGTTGACCATCATACGTAAGCATGATTCTATCTCCAAATAGTGTATTTTAGCTTCATCATTTTTAAGTTTTAGTTACTTTTTGTTAGTAGTTCATGTTGTGCTTTAATGGTGAATATATGCTATTGTGTTTGATGCATTTCTAGCTCATACTTTTGGCTATTTATAGGTGATAAATGATTGTGTAAATTTATTCTGAGAATTATTTATCTTGTTGCACTTAAGTTCAATTGGTATTCATGCTTAAAAGGTAAATTTATAGTCTAAAAATCTACAAACCCCTTGAAGATTGCACTAGTTTCATGAGACTGTGGGTTGTCCTTGGTTAAGTGGAAATTAGGTTTTGAAAGTCTGTCCACTGTAGCATCCTCCATTTTACTATTCATCATAGTTGTACATTTAGGAAAATCCCCCCTCCTTTTCACTTTTGACATTTATTTAAAAATAGAAGTTAGAGAAAAGTTCTAGTATCACTGTAAAGCAAAATCTTATGAACAAAGGAGTTTTAGTTTGTTGTTCTGAACTTGCAACAACTATTCCTCATTTCCAAAATTTACAAAACTCCCTTTGCAGACCCAAATTATCATGCTTAGTAAACCATAAATGCCCCTTGTGATTACCAACAAATCACAACAATAAATTGAGTTGTTTTTGCAAGCCATGACTTGACACTCAAGAGACCTTGGGGTGATTTTCTAAAACTTAGTTGTAGAAAATTTCCTTTCAAGAGAGATAGCATACTTGTGTGTTTTTTGTGTTTAGAAGTGAAAAAACACCCATCAAAAATTCACACCATAGAAATCCTCTTGAACACAAATTACAAATGAGGAGTCCTCACATGCATGATTTTGATTACTAACAATTGTTTGGCTTGTGTCAATTTGTTGTTCTGAAGTAGAGGTTTCATTTTGAGCTACTAGAGTTTGCATAAACTCTCCATTTTGGCAAGCATTTTGATTATGAGCTTGCTCACAAGGGTAACACTGCTCTTTCTTCTATGCTAGATTATTTTGCAATGGGACCAAAGCCTTGGAATTTTTGGTAGTAATTTTTTGTGTGTTATTCATGGGCTTAGTATGATTCCATTGATTTTGTCCTTGATAAGGTGGCCTATTTTGTTGATAACCTTGACCTTGAGGATGATAGGGCCTATTTTTTTGAGATTACTTCCTATCCAATGCTATTAACCTATTTTCATATTTTGGGGCAAGGTTCCCCAATCATCTAGAAGTGTAGTAGAAGTAGAAGATTAGCTTGTGGAAACCATTGGAGTAGAAGCCACTAGAATAGGATCCACCATTGGCTATGAAGGAAGCTCTAGAAATAAAGGCATTGGTGGCCTAGGAGCTATATTTCCAACTTGTATTAAACTATTTTCTACCCTTATAGCAAGATCATATGAACCAGGTAAGGTGTAACCTCCCATTGACCGAACCATAATAGCTATATCACTGTTAAGAGCTCTTAATAAATATAGAAAATAATGCTCAAGAGAAGGTTTGACTAAGGCAGGGATTCTATCCCAAGTCTTTTGGAATATGTAATTGAAATCACTCATGAATTCATGAGGTTCTCTTTTAATTGTGGTTAGTTGTTCCACTAGGGATAAGTGGTCACTCTTATCTTCAAAATGTTTGCATAACTTCTCCCCTAACTCATCCCAATTATGAATGGAGTTGGGTGGTAGTCCTCTATATCACTACAATGCTTTACCCTTAAGGGAAGTGGCTAGAAACCTAATGACCACATTCTCTTCTATTACATCATGCATTGAGCATATGTTTGCCACATATATGATGTGCTCTATTTGAGTTATAGATGTTTCACCAATAAAATATGGAATACTTTTGAGGGTATTGACTAGTATATCATCTTTTTGGGCTAGAATCAAGGGGCTTCCACTAGTAAAAGATGCAAAAGGTTAATTTTTGGGTAAATCCATATGGAATAAATTCCTATTTGTATGGACAACAGGTGTTCTAGATTGAAATAATCTAACCACAGGTGGCATATATAGATCTCTAGGAGAAGGAATTATACTTCTATTGCTTCTTATTGGTGACAATGATGGTTTATTTATTCTTTTAGAAGTAGAAAGAGAGAGCTAGATGTATTGGAATCTACCTCTAGAAGATGCTCTTGTTTGGATTCTTGGCATGAACGTGTAGGTCTGATCTTGAACCAAGAGTTTTAGATAGCATTAGAATCACCAATTCGTATGTAGACTCCTCCCTTGATTGCAGAGTCACCAAGCACTTGTTTAAGAGTCTCTTCAAGGTTGGAATATTGAGAGAAACACCATTCTCTCAACAAAATGAAGTGAAACTTCTTCTTGTCCCAATGGGCATGCCAAAAACTATTGTCACATAAAAATGCACCCTAATGAATAAGAGTTCAGTGTTCTAATGACACAATGGAAACAACCTTGAGGTGGGGTACTTTGTATTAACGAGGTTGAATCTCTGGAGAAGGCCAAACTCCTGTTCTAAACTAAGTGCAAATGTGTTGGTCTAACCCATCACATAAAACCTATTACTACCCTAATCTAGCAAATCACAGAGGAAAAGGGATAGAAGGAGAACATGAAATTAAAGGAAGGTGATGCACCAAGATATAAATTTGTTTCTTATTTTCTTTAGATTACACAAAATATCAACAAATAAGCTAAAACAAGCATTCAAACATGAAGGTAAGAAATTTTTACTCAAACATACAAAAAATACCTATGTTAATAGTAATATTTTATTGATATGAGGCATAAAAGACAAACTTTACAATGGTAGAATTCAAGATACAATGTTTGCAAAGGAAAACTATGAGAGGAGCCCAAAAGAATAACCCCCCAAAACTATACAAGTGTTGCCTTTATAGTTCAGGTATAACTACGATGAACATTAACGAAAACCTAACCTAGCTAGGGTTAGTAGATCTGATCAAAGAAGCATGAGATCTATCCAAAATATCCATGCCTAGAAAAATCATGGTCACCATACCTGTTGTGAAAACCACACAAAGAAGATCCTAGAGAGGACAAGGTTTGCACACCATCCACCCTACCGTGAAGATTTTCTTGGAAAATCCATCCAAAATCCTCCATGAAATCTGTGATTTAGGTATGGAAATAGTTAGAAGGGACACCCATCATCAATGAATGATTATGGCACTTGCAAAATCACCTGGAGAAGTCATGGAATTCATTAAATATTGTACTCAGTCCCTAAAAAAACACCTGGTAGCTAGGAGGTAGTTGCACATTAATGGTGTCATTGAACAAAAACATGCCAATCTATGGATCATCAAGGTTTTGGGCTTGAAAGGAAGCCTTTACAATCATAAATTAAATGGTCTAGACACCCAAAAAAAACATTGATAGAATGTCAAAGGGACAAGCATCAAGGTCCCGCTGGTATCCATCATTCCCTCTGATGAAGAGATCTTGCCTTCCATCACAATGTCAAAGGGATCACAAAATAGTTCACTCCAATATTCATCTTTCTCTTCGACAAGGAGCCTTTAGAGATCAGGCCTTGAGCCGACAGAGGTCGGGCATCGGGTTTGCAACTTTCCACATACAAATGGAAGAAGGAAATTGTGGCCATTGAAAAGAACCTTCTTTGAATGAGCATCAGGGATTAGGGAGATGGGTTACCTCTTACCAAAGAAAGGTAAGAGGTAATAGAGAATTTTGAAGGCCAACATGCAAAATCCTAACACTTAGTCAAATTTTGAATTAAGGCATTAGTGGGAAGAAGAGATGGAAGGAGAAGGGTGAAAAAGAAAGTGTGCAAGTGATAATATCGGACCTTTGGGGATCAAGCGTCATGTCGTCGGGTGATGATTGATGAAGGGAAGGAAGATGTTAAAGGGGAAGTCCAAAGGTTGACACCCAAAATATTAGTGAAAATGGAGAAAGGAGATGAAAGAGGAGGAATATTGGAAGAAGTTAAGGTGAAGAATTGACTCCCAAAGTCCTACTGGCCAAGACATAGACAAGTCTTGAAAACCTTAATCAAGCTTCGGTGGTTGGAGGTAAGGCCTGAGGCTTACCTTTAGAAATTGGTAAAGGGTAAAGGGTAAGGGTGAAGGTCAACACCCAAAACACTTAGAGTAAATAAGGACAAGAAGAAGGAGCAAGAGTGATGGAGAAAGTATGCAAGTAAGCAAGTGAAAGCCCAAAAACTTGAAAATTTGTGACTTAGCCAGTTTAGGAATCCTCAAGGAAAACTCATGTAAGATGACCCATGTAGGATCACTTAGATCAAATATTAGTGATGGGTCATCTATGGGAGGCATGAAATGTCAACAAAAACCATCAACAAGAAAAGAAACCCTACATAAAACAACACTCCCCATTACTTGGGAATTTCTTACATTTCATACTTCTTTCTTTCTCCCCTTTCTTCTTCAAGCTTCATTCCCCCTTGTGTTTTTTAGACATTATTTTCTCCATGTTTTTTAGAATTTTCTCTCCCCCTTTGACATCAATGGAAAAGGGAAACACCTACATACTTCACTTCAAGAAACACCTTCAAGAAACTCTCTCTCACTTTCTCCACTGCCTCTCTACTTCTCTCTCCCCCTTAGGAGAACAAGATATTCTCCTCTGGACTACACCAACCAAAGACACCACTACCTACTCCTCTTGAGAGGTAGCCTTCATAAGTCTAGGACAAAGAATGAAGCTTGAATTTCTCACCTAGATATATTAACCAACTCATGCATCTAGTTGAAAGGAGGGGC
Organism: Sequoia sempervirens; assembly: GCA_007258455.2. Classification (NCBI taxonomy): domain Eukaryota; kingdom Viridiplantae; phylum Streptophyta; class Pinopsida; order Cupressales; family Cupressaceae; genus Sequoia; species Sequoia sempervirens. The sequence continues at coordinate 1,237,285,367 of VDFB02271358.1, forward strand.
AATAACCCCTAGCTTCTATATGAGATACTCAAATGTATCTTTTGGGAGAGCCTTTGTGAAAATGTTTACTATTTAATCCTTTGTAGGCATATAATCCAACCATACTTCATTCTCAACAACTTTCTCTCCTATGGAGTGATACCAGATAGAGATATGATTTTTCCTTGAATGCATAACTAAATTTTTTGAAATGTTGATAGCACTTGTATTATCACATAAGATAGGAATAGGTTCATCATATGATACTCTGATATCCTTCAATGTCTGCTTCATTCACAACACCTGTGTGCAAAAATATGTTGCAATATATTCTACCTCTATAGTAGATAATGACAATGAATCCCACTTCTTACTCAACCAAGAAACCAATCTACTTCCAAGAAAGAAAGTACCTTCACTTGTACTTATTTTATCATATATACAACCTTCCCAATCTATATTTGTATAAGCACTCAAATAGAAATCAACATCCCTGGGATATCATAGACCAAAGTCTAGAGTGCCCTTCAAGGATTTGAATATCCTTTTTACTCCTTCCACATGTGATTCTCTAGGATCTTCTTGAAATCTTTCCACAAGAAAAACTACATGCATGATATCTGGTCTAGTAGTAGTTAGATATAACAATCGTCCAAGCATGGATTTGTACTTTCTTTGATCTATCTTAGGAGATTCATCATTTTTTCTCAACTTACAACTAGTAACCATGGGAGTACATAATAGTTTAGAGTCCTCCATTCCAAACTTCTTTAATGTTTCCTTGACTTACATTGATTGTGAGATGAATATACCTTTATCGGATTGATAGTATTGAATCCCAAGGAAGAAATTTATCTCCCCAAACATTGACATTTCAAAATAATTTTGCATCTCCTCTACAAACCTTTCACACATTTCCTAATTTCCTCCAAAGATTATGTCATCAACATACAAAACCACAATTAGGATTTGATCTCTCTCAACCTTGAAGTAAATATTACTATATGTAGTACCCTTTTTGAATCCATGCTACAATAATTATTTTTCCAATCTTTCATACCAAGCTCTAGGAGGTTGTTTGAGTCCATATAAAGCTTTCTTCAATCTACAGACCATACTAGACTCTTCTGATAATTGAAAGCCTTTTGGTTGCTCAATGTACACCTCTTCTTCTAACTCACCATTCAATAATATATACTTGACATCCATTTGATACACAATGAATTCTTTATGTGCTACAAAAGCCAAAAACATCTTGATGGCTTCCATTCTTTCTACTAGAGAAAAATTCTCTTTAAAATATATTCCTTCCACTTATGAGTAGCCCTTACACACAAGTCTAGCCTTATTACTGATAACTTCTCCATTCTCATTCAACTTATTCCTAAAAGCCCATTTGGTTCCTATCGTATTCTTGTTTTCCAATCTTGGGAATAGTTCCCATGTCTAATTCTTCTCAATCTATCTCAGTTCTTCTTCCATAGGTTTTATCCAATTTTCATCATTGCATGCTTCGATTACAATTTTAGGTTCTACTTTAGAAAGTAAACAAAATTTTACTTATTCCTCTACCATAGAAACTTTTCTTCTTATTAGTACACCTTTGCTCTTATCTCCAATGATTTTATCTTTAGAATGATTCATCTGCACATACTTAGGAGTCTTAGGATTCTTTTCTAGAGATTCCTCTTCCACTATCATCTCTTTATGTCTGTTCTTTTTTTTCTTCTTCTCTACAAATGGGTTCATCAAATTCATATCCTTCTATTGACATTAAGATTTGGTGTGATTCTTGATCCACTTTGGCTATTGCACTTTCAACTATCTTATTTAACCTTTTGTTATAGAATTTGTATGCCTTGGTCTTTGTAGAATATTCAAGGAATATTCTATCATCTGATCTTGCATCAAACTTTCCTATATTTTCTCCATCTCTCCTGATATAACATTTTCTTCCAAATATTGAAATATTTCACAGTAGGGGGTTTTCCAAACCATAGTTCATAGGGGGTCATTGAACTATTCACTCTTGCTTGTCCTCTATTAAGAATGTACATTGCAGTATGAATAGCTTCTTTCCAATATACTTTCAGTATATTTGCTTCTTTCATCATGGTTCTTATTGCTTCTTGAACTATCCTATTCTTCCTTTCCACAACTCCATTCTACTGAGGAGTCCTAGGAGCTGAGAAATGTCTCTTTATCCCATGATCTTCACAAAAACTTTTAAATTCATTGGAGGTCAACTCACCACCTCTGTCAAACCTCAAACATTTGATTTTCAAATTCATTTCATTCTCAACCATAGGCTTAAATGCTTTAAACTTATCTAGAGCTTCTGATTGTTCTTTGATAAAGTTCCCCCAAGTCATTCTAGAGAAATCATCTATCAACAACATAAAATACCTATCACCTTTAGAGCTTCTTGTTCTGGTAGGTCCACATAGTTCTATATGCACCAACTCCAAAGGTTTTGTGGAAAAATATTCTTTAGTTCTAAACCTCTTCTTTGTATACTTTCCAAACTGACACTCCTTGAAAATTGGATTGAAAGGCTTTGTAATTCTTGGTAGATCTGTCATAGTTTGACTAGAGTTTATCTTCACTAGGCTATCAAAATTGGTGTGACCCATTCTTCTATGCCATAGAAAACTTTCATTGATTTGAGACATAAAGCACTTAATACCGCCACCTTTGAGATGATAAACATTTCCTTTTTTCCTTGTTCAAATTGCACCAATGTTTGAGAGATTCCTTTTTTGGTTTAACAACCATCATCTTGAAATAGCAGATTGTATCCTCTTCTACACATTTTTCCTACATTGAGAAGATTATGCTAGAGGCCCTTGACATAAAGAACATCATTTGTCTTATGTTTTCCATTAAAATTAATTGAACCTTTTCCACAAATCTTAGTAGATGTATCATCACCAAACTTAACAAGACCACCATCATACTTTTCAAGCTTAACAAACTTCCTCTTATCACCTATCATATGATTTGAACATCCACTATCAACTATTCAGTAGTTTCTCTCCTCTCTTGCATGAAAAGTAGTCAACTTAGTTCCTTCAATACTCTAACCTATTTCCATAGAAATTTCATTCAAACATCTTTCAAGATTAGTACAATTAGTTCTAACATTTAAACCCATGAACAAGCTTCCATCACTTCTATCATTTGGATAGTTTGATTCCTCATCATTAGATACACCAATATCTTCTTTAATATAATAATTCTTCTTTATAGATTTACCTTTATAATCTTATGTTTGTCATTTGAAACTTTGATTGGACATTTAAAATAAAAATGACATATCTTTCCATAATTGAAATACTTAAAGGGCAACTTACCTCTGTATTTACCAATGCCCTTTTTCAATCTTCTTACAAAATTTTCTTCCATCTCATCAAGATCATCTAAATCAAATTCACCATTCTCTTTCTTGCTGAATTTAAAATTAGTTTCTTTATTTGGAACATATTTGTCAATCTCTCTTAATTAAAAAGTAGTTAAAGCACTAAACATTTTATCTCTAGCATATTGATCCAAATTTTTAGCTTCCTCAATAGCAAAAACTTTAACACTATAAATACCTTTTTTGCAAATTCACTTTCCTCTAGTTTTCCCCCAAGACCATTGATGGAATTGCTAATTCCATCCACTCTGAGCATGTAACCAATAGTATATTCATCTTATAACATCCTTAGGGTTTCAAATTTGGCTTTGAAAATTTACATCTTTACTTTCTTGACCTTGTCATCTCCTTCATAAATGCTCTACAGCTTTGTCTAGATCTCTTTAGTAGTTTTGAGGCTTATCACCTTCACAAGTTCTAAATCAGAAAGCCCATTCAATATAGCATTCCTTGAATTTCCATTATTCTCATAATCCTTGATCTCATCATCACTTCCTAAAGGAGTAGTAGGCATAGTGTATCCATTTTCAACCGACTTCCAAACACCAAACCCTAATGAGACAAGAAAGTCTTACATACTTGCTTTCCAGAAAGCATAATTTGTTCCATCAAACATAGGTACTTTGACACCATTCTTGTGTGCCATACAAATCTACCTCAAATAGTTAATCTTCTTCCAAGGAACCATAACTCTAATACCAATTGTTAAACACACAAGACAACTGAAAGTGGGGTTGAATCAATTATACATTAAAATATTAAAACCCTTATTATGCATCAATATGAATGTAAACTAATGAAACATAAAAACATTCATAGCCAAACACCATAGAACACCAAATTTACATAGAAATTCCTAATAAGGGAAAAAAACACTATGAGCATTAGCTCAGATATATATGAATAATGATACTAATTTACAAAAGGCTCACTGCTAGAAGGGATAACTTCCTAAAAGAGAAGAATGGATCACTACTAAGGGCTCATTACCCAAAGGACTCACTATCCATAATAGAAGAGAATAGAAGAAGGCTATTATAAGGAGTTTCACTATCTTAGATAAATAGGAAGATCCACCACAACAACTCTACACCATCCACAACCTTTGGCTCATTTCCTCCAACAACTTCAGGTACACTAAAAATGTAGACACCGTCTTCTTACTACTTCTGATAGCCTAAGGAATTCAAGCTCACACTTAGATCTCAACACTTGATTACATCACATCATTTCACACCACACAACACACTACACACATCTCCAACAATTATCCTTGATTATATATCAATCGCTACCTCAAACAACCTTCTCCAAGTTGGCTTCAATGAACTACATGCACATTGAATGTGCAACCACCAAATAGGTTGGCACCAAACACTTCTGTGGTGGAAATAAGTGAAGGAATATTTCACTAAGGGTTAACCAAGACCCAAATCCACATCAACATGTTACACCATGCTTCAACAAACAACAAACCATCTTCACAATTAGTTCTAGCATTTTAGGTAGACCGAACCTACAATAACACTATTAAATAATCACATTCACACTTTTCAAGGTCTATAAACATCTTGTCGACCAAGAAGAAACATCACACAATATCCTAGAATATTCAACAACACTACTAAAACCACTTGAAATTGACAATACTATCATCCTATGCAACCAACCACATTGCCACAGACATACAACTCACTTAGTAACCTTGCAGAAAAAATGAACAAACACTCTAGAGGAAGGTAGGTCAAGACAATATTAACACATTCCCAAATTTGTAAGATAAGAAACCTTAATGTGGATAAATGTGGAGCAATTAAATTTCTCCTAGAAAATCCTCTTCACATGCAACACATTGTCAAACATATCTTCCACTGACACACGATCCAAAACCTAAAACATTGGATATAACACCTTTGAATACCTTTGATCATCTTCTCCAAACCACACAAGCACATATTCAACCATGAAGAAAGGAAGAACACAATGTAGAACACAACTCTATCACCTTGTACACTCTATTCAAATTTTCTCAAAAGCACTTGGAAACCAAGTGAACTAGCTACATCAGCAACACTTGCTCAACACCATAAGCACCTTCAAAAATCTCCCCATCTGCAACATTTTCTCAACACCACACTAGAGGTTGACATAGGTTGACATCAATGACAACACTAAAGGAAACACAGTGCAACAATCTCCAACAAAATGGTCCTATAGTATGTATCCTCTTGCTTGAGAAGCATGACCTCCCTCATGTGTTTAGACATAGGTATCATCTAACCCTACCTTGTAGCCTCTAACTACTACCTCCTAGCTCTCTCTGTCTCTTAGCTATTAGCTGAGTCACTTGTTCCTCTTCCTACTAGTGATGGGTGATCTCTACATCCCTCTCAATGGTACATTGACCTCTCTCAGCCATCTATTGATCCTTCTTAATAGTCCTCTGGATAAATAGAGCAACCAAAGTATCCTTCTTAACATGGTAACCATCTTGCTCCCTACGGTCCTAATATCTCTCTAACAATACAATAATAAGGCACACCATCATATCCTTCACCTTTGCCTCTATCCTCTCCCCCTGTCCTTCGGTTTGGGTGCTACTATAGGTACTACCTACTACTTCTATCCCTAGCCTCTAACTCCATATCCTTGTGTCTTCTCCTCCCTAGTTACCTCTACCCTCTACCTTTGTTGGTGGGATCTCCTTGTCTCTACCTCCCACGTCCTCCATGATCCTACTCCCCCATCCTCCTAATGGGTGAATCTCAAAGGTCTCTAAGGGACTCACCATGTGTCATAAATTAGATGTATCCTCAAATCCTTTGGCCCATCTACCCAAATCCAAGAAAAAGGAGCTAGCTGTGCAAAATTTGTGATTGCAACTCATGCCATTGCCATGGCCCCCCACTCTACAATATCTCACTATGTGTAGGAAAATACTACATGGTAATTGTTTGTAGGAACATACTAAAGATCTTTGAATTGGTGTGGAACTTGTTAGCTCTCAAAAACGCAGGCAAGATGCATCAAGAGGTTGCCAATCTCTTGATACGCTTCAGGGTAACAGACAAGGTTGAAAGAATTCTACCTTCTACTCTTTAGGTGCTGCAAAACCTGGGTGGGTGTACCTCTCTGAATAATGCAGACTTAACTTGTAATCAATCTTCTTATAACAACTTGTTCACAATGGCAGATGGGAGTGAACAATTATAATTCAACTTGAAAATGGTAACAATATTCTGGTCTAGATTCTAAAATGCTCAATTTTAAAAGATGTCAAGAAAATGAATGAATTCAAAATGATAAAATGTAGAGACCAGTGCCTTATTGGGTATGTGGAGTCAAATGAAATCAAATGAGCAACAATCTCTAGAGAAAATTCAAATTATCTGGCATATATTTTGTTTACAACTTGTATAAACATGCAAAACTGTGACTACTAAGCTCTACTTGAATAATCCAATTGAATCTCTCTGATTACTGTGATTAACTAAAAGGATTTAGTCTTTACTTGAAAGAACCAATCAATCAATCACACAAGTACAGTGAATGTGCACTGATAAATTAGATAGAAACTTGTTATATCAATTTAAACAACCAGAAAGAGTCCATCTTGGAGACAGCTTAACCATACTTTCATCAACTTCAATAGATAATTGAGACCAAAAATGTGCAGCAACATCAATTGACTTTCATAAATACCTCCAATTTGAAAACATGCATCATAGTCTCCGATTTGATAAAATTTACTGTTCTGTATCCATACAATTTGCCTACTGTATCGAATAACTAATAGTTCCTCTAAAAAATCTCCCCTTTTACAATTGCAAAAATGCCTATTTATACACAAGCATTTGAAGAAAATATCATATTGAGATCACATGTCGGCCTAGCACAAAATTCGGGCTCCAATCGAGCTGGCAAGCAATGGTCATCCAAGTAGAAACATGTCGGCCCAGCATTTTGAAATTCTATTTTTTACCAGTGACAATCGGCAAGACAAAACATATCGTCCTACCGAAGGAAATTCAAACACTTCACCCCTGCACTTGTATTTTGCCTAGACCCTGCGACATCGGGGAGACATCATGCAGATCAAACTTTGTTTCCTGTTGCCGCAACCTTCAGTCGTCAGCGAGAAGCTCCGTAGACCAGTATCAGTTATGCCGAGAGGGGCTTCCCCATACGCTTTTCAATCGTCGAGACACAAATAGTTTCTTACTGATATGCTCCTTTTGTCTCATTTACTATCGCTGTAGCTTCCATCCGTCGGGGAGACCTCACATAGACTTCACTTTGTTATACCGCAAGGCCCCATTTGTTTTCCATTCACTAAGACATGGCAATTCTTACGCTGACAAAGATCCTCCTGCTTACAATCGGCAAGACTAAAGGTCACTCGCCGAGACCTTACGACGATCGCCCCAACCTATACCGAAGCATCCCCTGTTATTTATCTTCGCCAAGACCCTCATATTTTCCTACTGACGGAGCGCCCATGTGTATTATCGGCAAGACAAAGCAATGTTGGGGGGACCATTTATAGAATGCACCATGCTTTACTGAAAGTCACCCTGAGATAACTCTTGATCGCCAGGAGAAAACCACACCTACACCAAAAGCCACATGAAGAAATCCACATGTAAGGTCGGCGAGACCAAACGTCACTCGCCAAGACCTTACAACGAAAGCAATATCTCCCACTGAAAGTCATTCGTTATACTTGTCGGCAAGACCCAACCCTTTCGCTATGACCTCCTGCCGTAGACACATGCCTTTGTCGATGAACCACCTAAAGCATAGTTGGGGAGACATACAGAATTCGGTGAGACACTACCCCAATAGCTAAAACATAAGCCAATAGAAGTCTCCACATGTCGGTCGCCAAGACAAAAGATAATTGCTAAGACATGATGTCGATACCGCCAAGTCTGGCCGAAGAGAATCCAAAATGCATGTCGCTGAGACCCCAAGAATTCGGTAGGACATCATACCGATGCCACAACTCATGCCGATCAGTGAACCAACTTGAGTCACCGAGACCGTGAAGAACTCTTGCTGAATGGTGTTTGCAAGGAAATTTTGGTCGCTGTGACAAATAATAAGTCTTGCTGATAGGCAACACATACTTATGTTAGCAAAAACGCACAATGGGTCGGGGAGACAAAGGTATTCTCACACCGACATGAACCAAAATGTAAAATATGCATGACCCAATGGATACAATGGGACAATATAGCAAAATATGGGTGAAATATGCATATGGTAGGACCAAATCTAGAAATTTATGAGTGAAAACATATGTAAAAACATCAGATTTTTTTAGTCCCAACAGTGGCTTCGTCTGGGGATGAATGATAGTGAGATCAATGCAAGGATCCAGAATCTTCGGTTAGTAGACCAGACAAAAATGATGAACCAGTAAGCAGCAATGGAATGAATGGTAATGGAAATGAATGCAAAGTGGAAGTGAATGCAAAGTGGAAGTGAATGCAAAGTAAATGCAAGATGGAGGTGAATGGAAAATGACAAAATCCTAGACTACTGTGCATGGAAAATAATTTTAAAGAGGATACACAAGAGTTGTCCATGCACTAGCAACCCTTAATCCTCTGTGTTGCTCAAGAGAAGAAAAGCTTCAAGAATTTCCCATGAACAGGAAATTCCTGATCTTCACCAGCCATGTTCTGTAGATAATATGAGTCTTCACCCTTTTTTCCAACAACAACAAAAGGTCCCAGCCAAAAAGCTTCAAATTTACCATGCTTGCCTTTCTCCTGACACTTTGCATTCCACATCAACACCAAATCATTTTCTTCAAATTTTCTATTCTTTGCCTTCTTGTCAAATAGATACTTCATATATGCCTGTAACTTCACGTTTTGAATTTGGGCCTCTCTCCTTACTTCATCGAGTTCAGCAAGTTGCTCCATTCTGTCTTCCATGGGTTCAAGAACTTCCAAATCTTCCTGTAAGACAAACTGATAGACTGGTAACAAATTCTACAAAGGCATCCTGGCTTGTGCTCTGTACAGTAATTCAAATGGAGATTTTCCAATTGCCTTTTTCACAGTGACCCTATCAACCCACACAACCAATTTTAACTTTAAATCCCAAGCCTTCTTGTTCTGTCCCAGCATCCTCTTTATAATCTTCAAGAGACTCTTATTGCTGGACTCTGCTTGACCATTGGCTTGTGGATGATAAGGAGCTGCATAAGAAATAGTAATGCCATACTTATCACAAAAGCTTTTGAATTCATCTAACCTGAAGCACATCCCATTATTTGTGATTATCTTCAATGGTGTACCAAATCTGGTAATAATGTTGTCCATCAGGAAATTTATTACAACTTTACTTGTAGCCTACTTGGTTGGGATTTCCTCCACCCACTTTGTAAAATAATCAGTGGCAACTAGTATCCATCTATGTCCTCCACTTGACTTCTCTTGTATCTCTCCAATGAAATCAATTCCCCATTGATGAAAAGGGGCATCGGCCTGCAAAGGTCGAAGTGGCAAAGCACCCTGATACATCAATTTTCCAGAAAACTTTTGGCAAGCTTCACATTTTCTCACATGTGTAAAAGAATCATTAAAGACCTTTGGCCAATAATACCTAGCCCTGAGAATTTTGTGTGCAGTTGTCTTTGCTGAATAATGACCTCCACAAACTCCTTCATGCATTTCCTTCAAAACATGCTTGGCCTGTGACTCATCCAGGCATAACAATAATATGCCATCTCTATTTTTCCAAAACAGATTGCCATCCATAAAAACATATTTGGATGCCTGCAACTTCAAAGTTCTCCTCTGGCTATCACTCAATCCATCTGGGCACTTCATGTATTTAAGATAGTGCATAACATCAGTATACCAAGGAGTGTGCTCAATGCTTGCAATTGCAGCCCCTTCCTCAACATTGCAGATCTGATTTGCATTAATATTAGTTTCTGTCATCAGCCTAGCCAAGCCTTGGCCTCTTACCAGCTTAGTAATTTGTATTTCCATGTCAAATTCTTGAATCCTGTTGATCCATCTACATCTTTTCCCTGTAACTTCAGATTGTGTCAAAATATCCTTGACAGCAGCATGAGGGACATAAGCAATCCCCTTTGCTCCAACAAGATATGGTCTGAATGCCTTTGTGGCCTTTACCAATGCAAACGCTTGTTTTTCCATTATATCATACTTCAGCTCAGACCCTTGTAAAGACTTACTAAAGAAAGACACAGGCTGTTCATAACCATCCTCATTCTTTTGTAACATAACAACAACAATAGTGTGCATTGAAGCAAATGAAAATATCTGAAAGGGCTTTGCAAAGTCAGGAGATTTAAGAACAGGAGCCTCTTTGATAGCCTTTTTGATAGACATAAAAGCATCTAAAGCCTCAGCTGTCCAGTCCATTTTTTGTCCTTTCCTCAACATTTTTGATATGGGCTTAATGATCTCAGAAAAATTAGAAACAAATCTCCTAACAAAATTAATTTTTCCAAAGAATGATTGTATTGCCTTAACAGTTTTGGGAATATAAATTTTATCAATAGCTTCAACCCTTTTAGGATCTATTCTAATTCCCTCTTTTGAAACAATATGCCCCAAGAGCTTACCTTCTGTGACTACAAAATGACACTTCTTTGGATTTAAACTAATACTGTATTCAAGAGCTTTAATAAATACCTTTTCCAGATGTTGCACATGATCTTCAGCCCTTTTTGAATAAGCAGTCAGGTCATCTTGATACACCACCATGATAGCATTAATCAAATCAGCAAATGCTACATCCTTAGCCCGTTGAAAAGTGACTCCAACATTAGTAAGACCAAATGGCATTCTTATGTATACATATGTTCCCCAAGGAGTAGTGAATGTTGTCTTGTATTGCTCAGATTCCTTGACTTTAACCTGATTGTATCCAGAAAACCCATCCATCATGGATAGCAATTCACACCCTATCACCTTATGCAATATAGCCTCCATATTGGGTAAAGGATAATTATCTTTGAGAGATGCCATATTTAAATGCCTGAAGTCCACACATAATCTGATATCACCATTCTTCTTTCTCACAGGAACCAGATTTGAAACCCACATTGAATGTGTGATTGGTTTGATAATTCCTCCATCCCTGAGCTTTATCAATTCCTCTTGCATTTTAGGTTCCAGCGTTGGATTTATGGGTCTTTTCTTTTGTCTGAAAGGCTTGGCGTCTGGCTTTAGTGGTATTTCATGTTGAAACAAATCTTCCCTGTACGCTTTGAGATCCTCATAAGACCAAGCAAAAACATGCTCGTATTTTCTCAGCAACTCTATCAGCATTCTTCTAATTGCAGGGCTGATCCTCTTTCCAATGTATACCTTTCTTGGTGCTATCTTAGTCCCCAAGTTGACTTCTTCAATATATTCTCTTCTGATTGGTGTTTGTTTCATTAGAGATCTATCATTTCCATCATATAGCCTCTCTAATGCCACTAGACCCTTGGGCAGTTTATTTGTTTTGAGCTACAATATTTCCTTTCTGAACATTGTTTGCTTCCCATCCACTTCTTCAACAAAAGCATTGAAGTCAATTTCTTGGGTCTCATACTAGTCTATACAATTGAGGAATTTCAAAAGATCAGTATCATCATTGAAAAATTGCCAGCTATAGATGTTATCAGGCACAACAGGCCTTGTCTTAAACTCAATATGTGATACCCCAACCAATGTGATGTCATCTATTTTCAGTGCCACATTTGCTAAAAAATCAGCCATTATATTCTTTGACCTGTCAATCCACTCAATTGAGAAAGCATCAAACAATTCAATTGTATCCCATACTGCATTCCTATATTGTTTTAATCTTTTATGCTTTGCTGCATATTTTGATTTGATTTGTGAAACAACCAAATCAGAATCGCCCAAAACAGCCAACAACTTAATCTTGTGTTTCGCAGCTATGTTCAAGCCTGTAAATAAAGCTTCATGCTCTGCCACATTGTTTGTACATTCAAATGCTAACATAAATGAATATTTAAAAGTAATACCTTCAAGTGAAACAAATACAATCCTAGTGCCATTACCTTCTTGGCTGCATGCTCCATCAAAAGACATCTTCCATACTTCATTGTAGCTTTATGCCACATGCTTTTCAATTGGATCACTATTGGTTAATTCTGGTTGAGCTGGTTCAATTTTAAAACTTCCAAGATCAACATCACAAAAAAAATTAATCTGATCTTGAGGTACACAGTCAACAAGCTAATGCATCCTTGGTTCTCTATACAATTTGACATCCCGTCCATTCACTGGAATAGTAGCATAAGATAAATCAAACTGGACATTTCCTCCAACTATTGCTATCCACTGTCTTGACAGAAGCATCACAAACTGAGGAGGAGTATCAATCACTATTATATCTATATTATAAGCCGCCTGTGGATAAGCAACTAGTTTGACTTCAACACCTCTTATAATGCCTACCACAGGTACAGGTCTGTTATCCATTGCATAGCATTTCCCTTCACATCTATCAACACACAATCCCAACTGCTTCATAACACCTACTGGCATAATATTTATAGCAGCACCAGAATCTATCATACAATTCCTCAGCAACTTATTATTTATAAGCAATGTGGTGAAGAAAGGATCCACTTGTGGGGAAGTTGTTAAAACATCACCTAGACAGACCTCTGAATTATTTATCTTTTTCTTGCCTATTGACTTCTTCAGAATTCATATGTTTTTCATTCCCATTTGTAATCAATTGAACATCACTATCTCTGTATTCCTTAATTTTCATCAATTCAAGTAGTGGAACACACATTTTTACTTGGGATAACGCTTGTGCGAAGTCAAAAGAGGAGCTATCCGTCTTAACAGTCTTCTTTAGTTCTGGTGCCTCTCCTTTGCTTTCTTCTTTTTCTTTTTTACTAGGCTGATCAGACTTTTGCATTTCCTTGTGTAATTCTGCAACTTTCTGCTCTTGGACAGGCTTCTTTTCAATTTTATCATGCTACTTGTTTTCTGACTTTTTTATAGTTTCTTGTGTTTCCTTCTGATCTTTTACAAAAATTCCCCCAGGAACTCCATATAACTCATTCACTTTTATGTTTCTCAACCAATATTTACTCCTTGCATCCTCAACTGTTGCAATAGTTATTTTCTCCATTTCATCTTTAGTGAGTCTCCTTACATTGCACTGAATAGGATTTTCAACAAGATGTGGCTCTATGTAGTCTTCATCAGAATCATAAAAGATCTGCTGTTCAGCCATATGGACATTATACTTCTGATTAGAAACGTCATACTCATAGCTTTCATCCTCTAAAGATGAATATCCTTCCTCAGCATGATAAAAAGTATCTGAAGTCAAGTAAATTTTGTGATCTTCTCCATTATTTTCCATCAACATTCCCTCTTCTTGCATCCTTTGAGCTACAACACAATAGTCTGGAGAATGTGGCTGATTACAAACTTCACAGAAGTAATTATTACTCACCATGTAAGTTCCCTTTTTGCTCAATGGATCAGGGGTCTCTTTATTTCTTGGCCTAGTTGTTACAAGTTTCCCATATTTCTAGTCTATATTGTAAGGCATATCATGCAACCTCAGCCTTTCATTCCTGTTCTCATTTCTGTACGTATTCTCTTGTCTGTACTGATAATTATTTCTTTGCTGAGGAGGCCTCAGATTGTCTCTTTTACTGATTATACCAGCATCCTTCCTGTTGTTTTCAATTGTCAGTGCTATCTTTTGTGCTTCAGCCAAATCTCTTGGAAATCTATTTCTTAATTCGTACCCTGTTTTAGGATCAAAAGCATTTAAATAAACACTCAATGCTACAGAATCTGGCAATCTTGATCCAGGAGGTACCTTAGTCTGCAACTTATTGAATTTTCGATTGAAATCATAAATTGAATCATTCTGATTTTTTTGAATTCTCATTAATTCATGAAGAGCTGCATCTAGAGCATTTTGATTCCCATATTGCTCTAAAAGTTTGTCTTGAAATGCTTGGAGAGAATTAATTGAGAATGCTGGCAGGCTGTTGAACCAATCTCTGGCATCTTCAAGAAGTGACATCATGAATAATTTCATGTGTAAATCTTCATAAGGCATATCTATGTCCTAAATGAAAACATTAAAACTCCTTAAATGTTCCTCAGCTGTGATTGCATTACTCCCTGTAAATTTGGGCACCATATTCCTCCAACTGCCATCCATAGGGTAAGGATATAACTGAAAACCAGCTAAATCAAACTGTCTGATCATGGTTGTATGCTAGGGAGGGGGAGGAATAGGCGGATGCTGATACTGATGCATGTGATTATTGTACTGTGTATTATGGTGTGGGATATAATTCTGACCAGGAGGTGGATACATACCTGTATGTTGTGTAGGAATGTGAGGTGGACGATTTGGCTGCTTGTAGTGATTCCCTATCTGATTGTGAGGAGCATTTTGTTGATTGGAAGGCCCTACGCCATGATCACCCTGCTTGTGAGGCGGGACATATTTTGGGCCACCAGCCATCTGATCAGTAATTTGGGCTTTCTGCAATTTAGCCTCTAGTTCCTTTATCTTCTTCTCTTTTAGTTCCAACTATGCTTTTACTTCATCAGAAATCGAGAGCTCATGGTTGCTTTTAGGAGTTTCGTGATTACCCTCCATCCTCTGATCGTATTCATGATGAATTTTGATTCATTCAGCCTCTTGTTCAGCTTCAAACTCAGCCTACTTCCTAGCTTCAAACTCAGCCTATTTCTGAGAATCATGAAAAGGAAAAGGATTTCTTTGATATTCAGGAGTACAAAGTTCTGCACTTGAATCATCTCTCCATGTATCATAGCCATTATATGTTTCATAATGTGCTCTTGGTGCTTTACCTTTGTTTGTTATGCACATGTCTTCACTTTTTCCTTTTCCCTTATCAGCTCTGTTATCTTTATGTGTCCACTTACTGCCACCAACAGGAGCTCCAGTATGACCTCCCCTATACTAAGATCTTCTTCCATTCATGATGAACAACTGCAAAAATTTATGTCAGAGTTGCCACTCACTTTTATAAAAAATGAGAAAAATACCTGATACTTCTAGTTCCCAGCGGAGTCTGTGTTAGATTTCTGACTCTATGATTAAGGCCTTGATTCTGATTGTTCCCCCAGAGAGTCACCAATTTGTTAGCTCTCAAAAACACAGGAAAGATGCCTCAAGAGGTTGCCAATCTCTTGATACGCTTCAGGGTAATAGACAAGGTTGAAAGAATTCTACCTTCTATTCTTTAGGTGCTGCAAAACCTGGGTGGGTGTACCTCTCTGAATAATGCAGAATTAACTTGTAATCAATCTTCTTATAACAATTTGTTCACAATGGCAGATGGGAGTGAACAATTATAATTCAACTTGAAAACGGTAACAATATTCTGGTCTAGATTCTAAAATGCTCAATTTTAAAAGATGTCAAGAAAATGAATGAATTCAAAATGATAAAATGCAGAGACCAGTGCCTTATTGGGTATGTGGAGTCAAATGAAATAAAATGAGCAACACTCTCTGGAGAAAATTCAAATTATCTGGCATATATTTTGTTTACAACTTGTATAAACATGCAAAACTGTGACTACTAAGCTCTACTTGAATAATCCAATTGAATCTCTCTGATTACTGTGATTAACTAAAAGGATTTAGTCTTTACTTGAAAGAACCAATCAATCAATCACACAAGTACAGTGAATGTGCATTGATAAATTGGATACAAACTTGTTATATCAATTTAAACAACTAGAAAGAGTCCATCTTGGAGACAGCTTAGCCATCTTTCATCAACTTCAACAGATAATTGAGACCAAAAATGTGCAGCAACATCAATTGACTTTCATAAATACCTCCAATTTGAAAACATGCATCATAGTCTCTGATTTGATAAAATTTACTATTATGTATCCATACAATTTGCCTACTGTATCGAATAACTAATAGTTCCTCTAAAAAATATCCTCTTTTACAATTGCAAAAATGCCAATTTATACACAAGCATTTGAAGAAAATATCATATTGGGATCACATGTCAGCCTAGCACAAAATTCGGGCTCCAATCGAGCTAGTAAGCAATGGTCATCCAAGTAGAAACATGTTGGCCCAACATTTTGAAATTCTATTTTTTACCAGTGACAGTCAGCAAGACAAAACATATCGTCCTACTGAAGGCAATTGAAACACTTCACCCCTACACTTGTATTTCACCTAGACCCTGCGACATCGGGGAGACATCACGTAGATCAAACTTTGTTTCCTGTTGCCGCAACCTTCAGTCATCGGCGAGAAGCGCCACAGACCAGTATCAGTTATGCCAAGAGGGGCTTCCCCATACGCTTTTCAATCACCAAGACACAAATAGTTTCTTACCGATATGCTCCTTTTGTCTCATTTATTGTCGCTGTAGCTTCCATCTGTCGGGGAGACCTGACATAGACTTCACTTTGTTATATTGCAAGGCCCCATTTGTTTTCCATTCGCCAAGACATGGCAGTTCTTACGCCGACAGAGATCCTCTTGCTTACCATCGGCGAGACCAAAGGTCACTCGCTGAGACCTTACGGCGATTGCCCCAACCTATACCGAAGCATCCCCTATTATACATCTTCACCAAGACCCTCAGATTTTCCTGCCGACAGAGTGCCCATGTGTATTATCGGCAAGACAAAGCAATGTTGGGGGGACCATTTATAGAATGCACCATGCTTTACCGAAAGTCACCCTAAGATAACTCTTGATCGCCAGGAGAAAACCACACCTACACCGAAAGCCACACAAAGAAATCCACATGTAAGGTCGGTGAGACCGAAGGTCACTCACCAAGACCTTACAACGAAAGCAATATCTCTCACCAAAAGTCATTCATTATACTTGTCGGCAAGACCCAACCCTTTCACTATGACCTCCTGCCGCAGACACATGCCTTTGCCGATGAACCACCACAAGCATAGTCAGGGAGACACATAATTCAGTGAGACACTACCCCAATAGCTAGAACATACACCGATAGAAGTCTCCACATGCCGGTCACCAAGACAAAAGATAATCGCCAAGACGTGATGCCAATACCGCCAAGTTTGGCCAAAGAGAATCCAAAATGCGTGTCACCGAGACCCCAAGAATTTTCTAGGACATCATACCGACGTCGCAACTCATGTCGATCAGTGAACCAACTTGAGTCACCGAGACCATGAAGAACTCCTGCCGAATGGTGCTTGCAAGGAAATTTTGGTCACTGTGACAAATAATAAGTCTTGCCGATAGGCAACACAGACTTATGTTAGTAGAAACACACAATGGGTCGGGGAGACAAAGGTATTCTCATGCTGACATGAACCAGAATGTAAAATATGCATGACCCAATGGATTCAATGGGACAATATAGCAAAATATGGGTGAAATATGCATACGGTAGGACCAAATCTAGAAATTTATGAGTGAAAACATATGTAAAAACATTAGATTTTTTCAGTCCCAACAAAACTCTATCAAGAAAATATCTCTCAAGGATATGTGTGGCCCAACCAATAAGCTATTGTGTTTGATGATAGAAGAGGAGGTGAATGCAGTCATATTTCTAGACCTTGTAGCATAGCCAAGGTCTCCAAGTGAATTGATCCATATCATCAAGCACCTGTCTCCAGTAATGAATATCCCCAAGCCTATACTATGTAAGCAAGGTGTCATATTGGTAAACGAATGGATCACCCAATTATCTATATGCCTCTCTAATTGATCTAGTAATTGCAATGTGATCCCATGTCCAAACATGGAGAAAATTCAGCAATACTAATAACCTAGTAGCTAATTGGTAGAAAACCTAATGCATGTAAGCAATGTAGTATAAAACGATCAAAGATAGGAAGTCTATGCTAATATCACCAAGAAGAGCCATTTTTTCTAGAACTATCAGTCTCCATTCTCATGAATAGATAGGGTCAATTATATTTTGCAAGGATAACACCAACGATGCCAATTTTTTTCAAAAAATTAATTAAAAAGTCTTGATTATGCAAGCCCTAAGTCAAAAGTGATATTTTAAAAAAAAGTGTCATTTCATTTTAGTCATAAGCGATATTTTTCTCAAACATGTCAATTTTTCATAGTCATATGCAAATTGGTTTCTCATATGCAACATTCTATATCAAATGTGACATGTTACATTATAAGTGTCACTTTGCATTGCAAGTGCATCATGTCAGGTTTCATAAGCGTTGATCCTAAATCGATGCATTTGATTGAATCCCTATACCTAGCATTTACTATACTGTATAGGAGTGAATTTGCACCCCTTATGAAAATTCCCCTTTTACACTCCCTCACCTTAGAAAACCAAATTCGAAGGAAAAAAATCACACTAGCTCGTTGCCTTCGTTCCATTTGGCCTCTATTTTTGTGTCAATAGAAGAATAACTATCGGGGACACCCACATGGCATGTAGACATCCACACAACATGCTTACTTCCTTGATAGATTCCTACGTTTGAAGCCTACAGAGGTGATACACTTACCATTGGGGTCGATTTGTAACACCCCTCTTCGACCAACTATCCCAAATATGGAAATTTTTCTCATTCTCCCTTCAAATTCACTCCTTCATGCATCCCAGCTTCTTCAAATCCTTCTAAGCACTCAACTTGATCTCTCCAAGCATTCTAGCATTCAATCCTTGCATTCTAAGCCTTCAAGTAGCACTCTGCACTCCATAGCAGTAGCAACAACACTCCATCAACTTCATAGAGCAAGTGTGGAACAACACCATTGTAGTAGGGGCTTGAGTCCTCTCATTTTCTCCTACATTATCTAGTGAGCTTTTGGTGGAGGTGGTAAGATTTCTACTCCTCTCCTCTATGATTGGGATTAGTAGCACATTACTATTTTGTAGTGTCATTGTGTTTAGTTCTTTCATTCTCCTTTATCATACTTTTTCTCCATTATTTCTATCTTGGCTATCCATGGAGGTGGAAACACTAAAATGGGGGTCTAACTGAGGCATGCCCCTATACAGCCACCCAACAATTTTCCTCTCCTTGTGTGCAATAGGATTTGCTTCTTAGAGCTAGCTAGCGAATGAGATATTTTGTGAGATCATTCTTGTTACCCTAGCTTTAATCTACTTGCTTTATCATATCCATTTATATATTTCTTATTTCATAGTGTTCTTTTTCTCTCCTAAAAAATATTAGCTAGGCCATTAGTCTAGTTTCTAGTGGTTCAGCTTGTCTTTTTAGTCCTCTAGTTATATGAACACTAGTACACCTAAGAGATGCCAACATGTTGTGTTTTCATCAAAGAACCACACTTTCATCCTCAAGCAGAGAGCTACCTAAGGCACAGTGTGGAACCTGAAAACTAGCTCGCCTAGCCCCATTCTAAGTTTCAGGTCTACAAAGTGATTGAAGGTCCTTATAGTCCTCATCATTTTTGTCCTTCATCTCTAAACACCCCTTTAAGATGAGGTAAGTTAGAGCAGCCTTCCGCTCTTGGCTCTCCATGACCTAGGGCCTTGAACATGGTTGGTCCCCCTCTCTTACATTTTTGGTGAACCCGATGTGAACCAACATTTTTTCATCCATTGGTGTTAAGGATTTTTCCTTATACCTTATGATCGTTGTTCCCCTTAGTGTTGTGAAGGTATATAAGCATCACAACCTAGTCCACAACTTCTGAGTATATTGTTAGGAGAATTATACGACACCTTCTGATGGAGAGGACAAAGGTCACTACTGGTTTCTCTATAGGCCTTTTTGCTGGATTTGTCATTGGTCTTGCCACATAGGAATAGTTTTCAAGGGGTGAGGTTGAATTCTCTGACAAGACCGATCACATCCCCACTCCTCCTATGTCTCCTACACCATCGTCAGTTGACGAGCATGAGGCTATTCACATTCCTTTAGAATATTTCTCCACCCTTATAAAATGGTTAGGTGACTTGGAACATCATTTGGAAAGAGACCCAAAGTTGGCTAGGGCCACTCGGGTTATCAGTGAACTAAAGTACATAGTGGGAAAAGACCGAGCTGGCATAGAACTCTTAGGTAATCTCTCTAGTCTGATTGATGCATCTGCTCCTTGAAGAAATCCTAATATTATATGAGGAGTCACTTTTGAAGATCATGAGAGACAATTAGGATTTTCGATGCCTCCTATGTCTATATACATGATCGATATCATACCCTCAATCAGCGTCCCTTCTACCTCTGAGGAATCTGACACTATCAAAGTGAACAAGATCCCCTTGGGTTTTTATCTTCAACCTTCCTGTCACCTCTAGTGGTGGAGGTTTTGGTGGGATGAGTGATGGGGGATTTGGTAGTGGTGATGGCTTGAACAGTGGGGCTGGTGCTAGTGGAAGCGATTCTAGTGGAGGTCATGGTGGTGGCTTTGGAAGTGGGGGTGGCTCTGGTGGAGGCCCTATTGGTGGCAGTGGCTTTGGTGGTGGTTTCGATAGTGGTCACACTGGTGGTTCTATTGGTGGCTTCAGTGGTGGCTATGGAGGAGGTTCCTTTGGCCCTCTATCTTCTAATGACCCTATTTTGAACACTCTTCTTTAGAATATGGGTAAGATGTAGAGCCATTTAGCAAGTATCTCCCAAGCCTCTGCCCAGCCTATCTTCCAACCCTTCTTTTGAGATAGCCCATTGTCAGTGATGATTTTGAACACTCCCTTCCCTCAAGGAATGGAGATTCCTAAATTTGAGAAATATGGTTGCAAAGGGGAACCACAAACACATGTGTCCACCTTTAACATCTTGTGAATATATTTCTTCCATCATGATGCATTGATGGAAAAACTATTCCCTCGATCTCTCAAGGATATGACACTTGAGTGGTACTGTTCATTGCTTGATAATTCTATTTTCTCATTTAACCAACTTGTAAACCAATTTCTATGACAATTTCAAGCTAACACCGGGCTGAAGATGACGTTTTCGAATCTTGTCTGATGCAAATAGGGTGATAACAAAATGATTACTGATTTCATAGTGCTTTATTAGGTGCTCTTCTCACAAATCTCGTATCCATTGCCTAATTCTGATGTGCAAAAGGAATTCATAGGGAACTTGCAAAGGACTTGGCAGGAAAAATTTTCCCTTATGAAATACCCTTCTTTCATGCATTTGTGTGTGGCCCTGCAAGAGTACCAACAGATGGTGGTTCAATTTGGGGGACCCTCCTCCTGCTCCATTCTGAAGGGAAGTCCATCATATCGATCTCTAGGAAAGGAAAAGTTGTTGCAAATGTAGTAGCCACTATGGATGACAATAGCCTGAAATGCAACCAAAAATTCACAAAGTTAGCTGAATCTTATTTTTCCATCTTGCAAAAGTTAGTAAAGGATAAGATTGTAACCTTGTTGAACCCTAAGCCTCTTAAGGAACCATACCCTAGATGGTATGATGTGATTACTTATTGTCAGTACCATCAAGTTAATGGGAATAATACCGAATGTTGTATGCACCTACGTTATGAGATATAGGACCACATCAAGGACAATACTATTCGTCTCAATGGAAGCAAAGAAAATACAAATAAATTGATGGCGAAAGTGAATAGTGAATTTCTGATATACATGGACCCATTTCTGTCACATTCTGCTAACATAATTGTTGATCCCACTGATTCTATCACTCAGCCCAAGGCCTATGTTAACATGCTCATAGTTACTTCTACCACACAACCTATGACCAGTTCACCAGATGTGACATTCACTTCGTAGGACTTACCCTTAAATAACAAGACCTTGCCTCTCTACATTCCTTCTCACCTCAATGGTAACATTGTGGCAAGAGTCCTAGTAGACCTCGTGAGTCGAGTGAATGTTATTACAAAAGAGACGTTGTGTCTTAACGCACTACATAGGAAAGAGTATGAAGAAATAAAATCCACCATCCATACACACAATGGTCTTTTTCTGAAACCTTATGGATCAATAACTCTGTCCATCCTAGTTGGACCTAGGGTTGTTGACAAAAATTTTGATGTCATTCTAGAGTCAGATTTGTTTAGGATGAAGCTAGGTATACCTTGGCTAGCTTCCATGAATAGAATTTCCTCCATTATCCATAAATGTCAAAAGTTTTCCCATGAAGGTGTTGTGCACATAGTGCATGACACTAGATACTAGTCTTTGGTGTCCCATGGGGGATATTCATTAGATCATTTTTGGCCTACCCCGGTTGGTCTGCTTCCTCCAAGAATGGACCTACTTTACAAAAATTACTTAAAGTACAAGACTGGGGGCAAGGGACAACCAAAATTGGCTCTTCCTATAGCACAACAATTGGCTACCTCCTCTTCCCGAAAAGGGAAGGAGAAGGTCACCCCTTCTTAGGATGACTCATCCACTCCCCTCTCTTGGGAGGAGTATTGGATGAGAAAGCTTGGCTTTTACCCATTGAGTTTGATGATCCTGCCTTGGCGTAGACCCAAGATCAGGATATTGGACCTCCCTACTAAACTACCTAGACCTTGCTACTACCTATATGGTAGAGGAAAAGGTATTGATGGAGAGTCCTCTTTGTCTCAACCTCTACAACCTCCTACCACTTCTGCTCCAAAAGTAGTGAACAAGAAGAGGGCCACTACCAGGGAACTTGAGTCAACTCCCCCTGCTGCTTCTAAACCTACTCCTCCTACTCCCATTCAGGAGTCTATTCCTCCCCTAGAAATGATTGTAGTGGACACTCCCATGGCTGAGCAGGAGCCTTCTATTCCTTCGCAGCCTTTGGCCTCCAGTTCAAAGAGTTATAGAAACTACCTTTCCCACAAGTTTAAGCGCCAACAAAAGGCTCTCATGGCTGAGCAATCTGCCTTATAGAAGAAGGAAGAGGTTATGACTACCCATGTATCAGGGCCTCCTACCACATCCTCCTCTCTCCCCCCCTCTACTTTCATTCAAACCATCTTTGTATCACTTCTAGATTTCATTGTGAGTGTGAATGTGCCTAACCCTAAAAAGGTGTAGGTGTTCATTGCTCCTTCAATGGAGCCACCTCTGTTTATGTCCCTTTTGGATGTCCCACCTTTCCCAAAACTTATATATATGACTAACACCTCAGTCGTATCTACTATGTTTCTCTCCTCCTCCTCTTCCTCTACACTTCTTTCCTTGTTTGTGGAGAGTTTACATCCTCCAATGAAGCAAAAGGTAGAGAGTGGTCCTTACAAAAATGGAGGACGTAAGAGGAACCCACCTTCATTGAAAGGTGGTCCCATGCTGACTTGTTCTATCCTAGTAACAAAACCAGTATTGGCTTCTCCTAAGTTTTTCACCACTCCCAAATTACTCGGTGAGCCTAGTGGTGAATCTCAGGTGCAACCTTCTCCGTCCGTTGAGGTAAAACATAGCACTCTTGTTATTTGCATGTTTAACTCTCTAGATGAGGTTCCAACCTTGTCAACAATCTTCATGAAATCACTTACCTTAGCTCCACAAGAGCTCGATGGAGAGGATCTTGCAGGGCTCTCTTCCTTAACCCTTGTTTTGGGAGGGTCAAATGCTTCTCCTCTTAACATTCCACCTATTGATGGGATTTTTAGCACTTCTCAACATAGAAAATGCATAAGTGCATCACCTCTCTTGAAAGACAATTTCCTACAAGTAAATTGCAAAAAACTATTCCAAGGTTTTGAATGTCAGTTCATGAGAATACTTGGGACATCTTAGTTGTTTCATGTGATTTTTTGGTAATCATAGGGAAGCCTTACGTATGTTAAGTTGGAGGGGAATTGGTCCTCCAAATGGAGTTCCTAAGCTGTGGAAATTGATGTGTAATTGCTACAGGTTCAAAACAATAGTCTAGAACTCTATTTTCATCATCAGATTTGGTTTTACAATGTGCAATGAACCTTGTCTAAATCACCTTTTGAAAGAAAAGTGAAAAGGGAAAGGGAATAGGAAACTTAGATCTAAAACTACTGATGAACAATGATAATGGAGGACTCTACAGTGGACAACTTTCCCAAACTAAGTTCCACTTAGCCAAATCAACTCACAGTCTCATGAAACTAGTGCAATCTTCTAAGGTCTGCAGATATCAACCATTCATTCACCATAAAGCATGAAAAAATGATAGAATTTAAGTGAAGCATTCAATTCATGTCTAGACTAGCTTTACACTACTATTTATCATCAACAAACAACAAAAAGCATGGACAAGGAAGGGTATCTACATAGTAGAATTATTCACCATCAATGAACAACATCTACTAATCTACCAAAGCAAGTTAAACACATGGAACAACAAAGTTAATCTACTCGAATTCACTACCTATGAGGAGAAGAATCATGAAACATGAAATGGAACTCAAGAATCCACCAAAATCAATGAATTTCTATTAAAATTCCAATAGCATGTCTTTACAACAACTCAACTCTCTCTTTAAAATGAGAGGAAACCACCTTTTATAATGTCCAAAAAGAAAAATGAATGGCCAAGATTTAATCTCATTGTGTGGCCAAGATTCACTAAAAATTAGGGTTTCACATACCCCCAAATATTTTACAATATAAAATACATTTTTTTTCTTCTAGCCTATTTTTTCTTCTAGTGGTCAGCACTGTACCACTTTGTCTTTTAGTTGATTTCTCTTTGCTACACCTATACTATGAGGAATTCATCATCAATAATTGGATTTCCATCATGCTTTTTCATAGTTGCATATTCTACAAACTTGCTGATTAATGCCTAGAGCTTGTTCCACTCCATTATATCAGATTGAAGCACTTGGAAGTTCAACTTCTTGGATAGGATAGTAATCACATCCCAATCTTTATCAGCCTCAGGTGTTTTTTTTATCACTTGCTTAGATTGAGTGAAGGATCGCACAACAAAATCCATAAATTCTAGTGTGAGGGCATCAGTGGCTCCATTTTCCAACTTCTTATGAAAGTAGGGATTTATCTTCTCCAAATCTAGCTCATCGGTGAGCATATCATAATCTGTCATCAAATTTAGGTACTCCTCATAGGCTGTCCTAATTTCCTTAGCCCAATCAATGTGAAGCTCCACTTCATGGAGCACCCGTTCCAATATTTATCTTCTATGATCGAGGCCTAATTTCCATGTTTCTATGAGCCAATGATCATCCTTCACCAACACAAGCTACTTTTCTCATGTTCTTTTGGGTATCTTGAGGATAGCCTCAATTTTAGGATATGTAATCCTATATATCTTAGGGAAGGCAGTGCATAATTTCCTTGTGCCTTCAAGCTGCTTTTGCACTTCTTGGAATTCATTCACTCTTCAGACAACACAGTCGATGCCCATATTTCTATTGTAGAGGACTTGTTGGAACCAATCCTTTGTGGCCTTTGTCCAGTTCTTTCTCCTTTCTAGCTTTCTGATATGATCTTTCGAGAATAGTAGAGGAGTAGTTGATGATGTTGAGGGAAGCTCCTCAACCGAGGACCATTGTTGTATGTAGGTTATTAGTTCTGCTACGTATGCATTTAATTCCTCCTTAGAGGTCTTGTCCTTATTCATTTGATGCACAATAGTAGCAACTGATCCTTGAAGATGATCAATGTTTTGTTCTCTCATGGCCATTCCCAGGTCAATGGTAGAGATATTATAGTTGACTCCTCCTTCCACCACCAGAGTAGCTATCTGCACTGTCCTTGATCCCGAGGAATCCATTGTCAAATGGGATTTGAACCTTGGTTTCCTTTCCTTCTTTGTGATTATCTACACTTGAGCCAGAATGGCTTCTAGCCTTACTCTTGGATCCATAAGGGTAGATGTCTTCTTCTCCAATTGCTTTTCTAGCCACTTAGGCATCTGGGACCCTTCTTTTGGTGATCCATGATCACTTTCCTCAATTTGAGCATGTTGGATGTCCATTTCTTGATGACCCCGAGCCTCTTGTTCTATCTTTTCTTCCTCTTCTTCATCTAAATATTGAATGAATATAGCTTCTCCCTTCAGATATTTAGTGGTGGCCATGTGTTCTTTGGGGCTATCTTCCCTTTTAGATCTCCCTCCTCCTTTCTCATGCTCTTTGTGATGCTCCACCTCCAGGATTTTTCTCGTTTCAACCTCTTTTTCAAGCTTGTCCTCTTCTTTCTTTTTTTCTTCCTTTTTCTCTTCTTCTCCTAGTAGAGACATTTCTTCATCATGTTCAAGGCCCTTACCTTGTTCCCCAGTTGGAGGTTCTATGGTCACTTCCATTTCTTCGTATGTTTCCTTCTTCTCTTCATAGGGTTTCTTTTCAACTTCCTCCCCAACATCTTTGAGTTGCTGGGCCAAATCTTCTTCGAGATTTTGGTCAAAGGCTTCTACAATATACTTCACACCAAGGGCTTCAAAATATTCTTCAGAGGATTTTGTTTCCTCCTCTTCATGCACCACTTCATCAATAACCAGATGTTGATATTTGGGATAGGGAGGCCTATAACAACTTGGGCTAAAGCAACTTGTACTATAGGGTTCATCAATACTCCAGAAAGCTTCATTGGTATGTTCTGCATATGTCGAGCAAGGGCTTCTAGGAGTGAGAGGGTAGGCATTGTCATTATTGTAGTGGCCAATGGAAGGGTTGTTGATGGATACATGGAGGTGGAAGAGAGCAGAGAAGTAGCAGAGGAAGAATCTACCACCAAGATTGGTGTTGGTGGTGAGGTGGAAGCAAGGTGAACTAAAATTTCCACCATGGGCATAGAAGAAGCAAGAAATGCTTGAGAAGTAGGCAGGGGAGTGATAGCAGTGGTGATAGTAGTGGCAGTGAGGGCAGAGGTGCTGGGTGGAGACTTCAGCTACTCAGCTTCTTCTTCCTCTCCCTCGTGAAGTGGGTCTTCTTGAATAGTGGGGATTTCTATGAAACCGCCATATTTATTGCCCTTCTTAAAAGACTCACCTTCTAATTCCTTTCTGGAGTACACCTTGTGCTTGGGTTGGTGTTCAACTACCTCTTTTCTCTTCTTTGACCTAGTAGTGGGAGGAGACTTCGAAGTTTGTCCAAATGGGGCAGTAATAGCCATTCCACTATCGGTCTTGCTCTCGGGCTCATCCTCGAGCTTGCCATAGGTCAATGTTACACCTTGGCCTTTCAGTTGAGCTACCTATCCATAAATCCATTGTTTTGTTCTTTCCTCTATGGGCTTCATCAAAATATCAAGGTCATTGGCCTCTTCCTCGTTCCGATCAATTAGGGGCAGTGGTAGGTTGGTGATGACATTATATCTTGGGTCTATCACCGTGTTTTCATTCTCCAAAATTTGGTTCAGCACCAGAAACAAGTTGATTGTTTTGAAAAAATATGCCATCATGCACATGTAGTGCCTCATACGCACTTCTTTATCATCTCTATAATTTTCCCAAAAGTCTTCAACATTGTGGAGGTGGGCATATTCCTTTCCAACCATCTTTTTAGCTTACTGTTACCTAATTTTCACCCTCAGGCTCAATCAGGAAGAATATCATGTGACAGAGTTTCGAGAAGGCCAAATGGAACATTTGTACAAGGGAAAAAATCATGAATCTGATGCTAGGTCACAGGGAACTCAGCTTGGAAGCCTACCTTGTTCAAGTTTAGCATGAAAATCCTTTAAGGAGAAATTGGCAAGACCCCAAGAATGTCTCGGCGAGCGGAATTCACCTATAGGTTCCTATCGGCAAGACTTCGATCATCATCCCGGTGACAAGAGGATATGCATATCAGTGAAATTTTTTTCCTTTGAGATAGAGTCTCGGTGACTTCTTGAAGTATCACTGAAAGGATGCCTTCAGTGTATGTAGGCGGGCTTTGCAGGGAGGTCTCATCGATGAGCAATGTCTCACCGAAGGGAAGCAACGTTGCCAAAAGGAAGTAAGTTCGGCAGGAAGTCTCATCGATAACGGAAAGTCATGCCAACATCCCTTATTCCTTCGGTGTAATGCATGGAGCTTGAAAAAGGATATCGCCTTCGGAAAAATTTCTTCCCGAAGGATGAAAGTCACGTCGAAGAAATCAAAGGAGGCGGCGTCGGCAAAGCAGGCGAGCTTCGCTAGGGGGTCTTGCCGAAGTCAAAAGGTCTCCCTGACTCTAAAGGCTCTCGGCGCAGGAGATTGAGTTCACTAGGATGTCTCGGTGAATAAGAAAAGTCATGCCAACTAACAAAATCCCTCGCCAAAGCAAAGCACCTTCGACATGATCTCTCACTGACATTCAAGAGTCTTGCCGACAGATGAAGAAGCCTCGGCAGGAGATGATGGTTTCGGTGAAGGATAGAGGGATCGACATAAGGTCTCAGCGAACGGAGGTGGTCTCGCTGAAGGATAAAGGGGGCCTCAATATGTGTTTTTCCTTCAGTAGGAGTCTCGCCAACAAAAAGACCTCGCCGAGAAAGTTTGACATCGACATAAGGTCTTGTCGATATAAAGATGTCTCCCCGACAGGATGAGAGTTTGGCATAAGGTCTTGCCGAAAGGTTGCACTCAGCAAAAGAAAGTAGATTTTCCATAAGGTCTCAGCGAATGAAGCTTGTCTCCTTGAAATGTTTCGTGCTCACCCAGAGATAAAGGGATTGGCGTGAAGTCTCACTGACCTAGCGATGTCTCCCCGACTAGAGAAAGTAGCTCATCGCTGAGAGATAAGTAGCCCAGTGAGAGGTCTGGCCGATAGGCCAATGTCTCACTGACAACAAAGGTTCTCGCCAAGAGTTGAAGCCATCACCATGAGGTCCCGGTGACCAAGTGATGTCCCACCGAAGGTCGGGGCTCTCACCCAAGGAAGGTTAAATCGGCATAATGTCTCGCCAATGGCTTAGAGTCTCCCCGAAAAGAAGGATGAGCTCTCAGCAATTGGCACCTTTGCTAGGATGTCTCGGCGAATGAAGGTGGTCTCAGCGATGGAAGCAAGTATCGATATGACTTCAGGACCTCGCTGTGAAGTCTTCCTGACTTGCCAGAGTCTTGCCGAGAGAAATGAAGAGCTTGGTAGAATGGAGTGCATTCTGGGTGACATCAATCAACTCTTGCTGAAGGAAATAAAGAGCCCAGGTAGAGTGAAATGCGTTCGGGGTGACATCAATAAACTCTTGCCGATATGGTTTGTAATGTGAAGCTCGAGGAGACTCAGAAAGGAGGTCTTACATTCGGTAGGATGTCTTCCTGACTTGGTATGGTCTCAGTGATAGAAAGGGATCTCGACATGACTCATTAAGCCTGCTATGACCTCATAGCGATAAATGGTTGTCTTGCCGATACATGAAGGAGGCAGCATCGACGAAGAAGGGATGAGCTCGCCATGATGTCTCACCAACCCGAAAGGGTCTAACCGGTACAAAATGAGCCCGGGTAGAAGGATCCAGCATCACTATGAGATCCTGCCGACTCGGTAATGTCTTGCCAATGTTCTGAGCGATGACAAAGCTGACTTCAATATAACTTTGGGCTCAATAGGAGCTCTCATTGACGGTTTCAAGCTATGTTGATAACCACAGGAAGATTTAATCGCATCGGTGAGACACTTCCAGTGTCTCACCTAGATGTGATTCTGACAGAAAGAGCTTTTGACCACCCAAAGAATCTACGTGGCATATTCCCAACCAATCAGAGAAAGCCAAAAGCAAGCCGTGGCAGCTCGACCAGATGAAGAAGATCAACAGAATGACAGGTAGAGTGAAATCGACATGGATTGGCTCAGGAGCATTCAAAGCAGCTTGACTGGGGGGAATTCAAAGATCGACACGAGGAGCAGAAATGAATGCGGTAGCTGCAAAAGATCTGAAGGCTTCTCCGGGAATGTTTCTTCACTGACATCAACAACAAGGACATGCAAGATACAACATTAAATTCAATCAAAAGATCTAAGGCATATTTTTTTTGGGACAGATATTTTTTGTAAGCCCTGAGGGGCCAACACACTCTTGTATATAAGGCATTTTTTGCCTCTTTGTAAAAAGTTCTGAGTTCGGCGGATGCTTTTTCTGAAGTCTATGACTTTTCTAGTCCTCTCTCAGATTAGCAGAATTCTATAACTCATTTTGGAGCATGTTAGATAAAGCTTACCTTGATCACTGTTGATATTCAGATTTCCATCTTGTTCTTGCAAAGTGTTGTGCATTTCAGGTTCATGATTAAAGTTATTTTTGTGAATTTCTTTCATTCCTTCATAACTTTATCTTGTTTTTCATGCCTTCCTTTGCAAAAGCATCATTATACAAATCACAAATTGTGTTCACTTAGTCACACATGAATTCTAGTCTATGAAAATCTGTCTTTCCTCTCCAAAAAAAGTTTGTGAATCGAACCTGTTGTGAAACATTAGTGTAAGGCTTATAGAATTTGATGTGTAATCTTATGTTCATCGTCAGTATTCAAATGTAAATTGAGTATCTCATTGTTCCTGTCACATTCGGTGTATCACCTTAGTTTAGTTTCAATTTATGTACTCTTTCTCCATTTCCCTTTACAGAATCATTAGTTTAGGTGACACCAAAGGAAGCCAGTCTTCTCCGGAGGTTGACCTCTACCTATAAAGCGACCCACAACTTTGGAGGTCTTCCAAAGTTAAATTGAGGTGTTGAACATTAGTTTCAACAAGGGTGCAATTTCAGGAGATAACAGTTTTGGCACGCCTGGTGGGATTGTCAAACAGATAGTTTGGAAATCATATGTCTACTATTGGTTTTTTGATATGCAGCCAGTAAATTTCAAGCCTTTCAAAGGTAAAATATCAGCATATCATGGTGACTCCAACATCGTAACAACTGGTTCCAGTAGCCCAGGTGTCTGCAATTAATAAGGTTTGATCTTTAGGCTTGTATTCCTCATGTCTTATCCCTACAATGATTAATTATTAGCAATATAGTGACTTGCCACCTCCATCCCATGAGAGTTATGTGTATATGTCCTCTCATTAGCCATACTATGCAGAACAACCTATTGTTTTTATACCAAATTTCCCTGTAATAGCAGACTACCAGCAGCCTCATCATGTTTTCCACCCTCCCATCCCTGCTCAGTCTCAATATCAACCAACCTATGACCAAACTCAACCCCATGAAGAGGTCTTTGATGCCAACCAACATGATTATCTGCATAATCAGCCTCAAGAGCACCCCTACCAGAATATAATGGACCTGCTCCAATAGTTTGACTGTGTGTTGTGGGCTTTGAGCCAGAAGTTTGAACATATGCAGATTAATGATGTCATTAAGGTGTTCTCCTATATGTATGACATGTTGGTCAATGTCAAGAAACAGAAAGAGCTTATTTCATAGCAATAGGAGTTGGGATGTCATTTTGAAGAAGATCTTGAGGGGGAGATAGCAGCCAAAGAGGAGCAAATGAAATTATTATCTGCCTAGGTACAAGGTAGTCAGGCTTATTCGGATTATCAAGCACAAAGGTATGAAACATAGGCAACCCTTTCCATTCCTAGTTTCAGATCAGCTCCTCCTATAATGTTGAATCATCCTGTGAAAGAGGATGCTTCTAGAGATAGGTTTCCTAGCTTTAAACAAGAGAAGCCTTCTGAGCTCTTTAGTGAGCCCAGCAATAAGTCTTCTACCCTGAGGATTCCAAGTTGGAAGGTCCCATCTCAGTCACCTTGTGAGTTTCCTTCACCTATCATGCAACTCAAATTGTGCTCTAACATCCAAGAAGTAAAGGAAGGGCAGATCTTTGACCAGTACAGCTCACTCAACTCTGAGGAGACTAAAAATATTGATCTGTTACATCTAGCTATGGAAGAATACAGACTACAGCTTCAAAAGGCTGAACAGGAGAAGAATTCTCAAAATGTCTCTGGCAATGTTTTAGCTGATGATCCTCCCACTGTTCTACAAGATGGTGAAATTTTTTTGTTAGGACAACAACATGAAGGGGCTAAAAGATGTGATGTAGGTCATAAGTCCATAGCTTCATTTTTTGAGCTTCCATGTCTCATTGAGTATGATGAGGAAAGCATAAATCTGGTCACAAGTTAGCAACATGAGGTTGAAGAGGAGCAGTGTACAACTGGATTTGATACTTTTGAGCATGTTATGCTTGAGAAAGTTGATGCTGAGCTATATGAAGAAGTGTGCACTGATATAATTGAGTAGTTTTTCTCAACATTGGATGGTGAAAACTCAGAAGTAGTTCATAGTCATGATGACCTAGAACAACAGGTTTATGAACTTGAACAAATGTTGAAACAACAAGAGGAGCCTAATGAGCCTAATTTGCAAAGTCATAACTGGTTGGAGGAACTTCCATTTCATTGTATAGAGGAACCTGAGACTTCATCACCACTTGAATTGTTGTCTTCTTGCATTGAAAAGGACAAGCTTGAATCAGAATGTAACTCTTCCAGTGATGATGAGAACTGTGAGTAGCTTCCATTCTGGTCTATAAATGAGCCTGAGGTTGATGAATTGATTGAGGATGTGATGGAGGAAGCTATTTATTTGTTCTCCGTTGAAGAAATGGGTATTCAGATGGCAGTTCATGAGAGAGAGATCAAAGAAGGCTCAATCTTTGCCCTTACCAAAGGCTATCCAATCAGATACCTAGCTCAGATGGAATCCAATACAACACCAAGGATGAATCTTGCACCCAAGCATGAGGATACTGCTCAGGAGGAGCGCACTCAAGTTACCTTTCTACCTTAGAATGGGAATGTTTACATTCCATATGAAAAGGTTAGTAAGCCTGAATATGTTCTGCCAGAGATCTTTCAGCAATCTGTTGAATTGTCATGCATGCTTCATTTCTCTTTAGTTGTTCTCCAACATGGAAAACATTGTAATTTTTTTAGAAAGGGCGGTTATTTTACCCAACCTGTCAATGGGTTTGTTTGATCAATTTCTCAATGGTTAGTGTAGGGTAGGTTTAGTTGTTATTTCTTTTCCTAAGTGTTGTTTCAACACAAGTAGATAGTTTTATTTCAATTTTCCCTATTTTCAATAAGTTTCTGAGTGTTTTGTGAGTCTCAAGATGAGTTATAGCCATTTACAAAGCTGCTCTTGATCTGTTTCTAAGTTGCCCTAATCAATCCATGCCTAATAGATAGGCCTAGGCTACTGGTTTCTGTGTTTAGCAGGAAAACATCCAACAAAGGTTGCCAGAAATGTTACCTAATTTTCACCCTCAGGCTCAATCAGGCAGAATATCATGTGACAAAGGTTCGAGAAGGCCAAATGGAACATTTGTACAAGGGAAAAAATCATGAATCTGATGCTAGGTCACAGGGAACTCAACTTGGAAGCCTGCCTTGTTCAAGTTCGGCATGAAAATCTTTTAAGGAGAAATCGACAAGACCCCAAGAATGTCTCGGTGAGTGGAATTCACCTACAGGTTCCTATCGGCAAGACTTCGATCATCGTCCCGGCGACAAGAGGATATACATATCGGCAGAAGTTTTTTCCTTTGGGATAGAGTCTCGGCGACTTCTTGAAGTCTCACTGAAAGGATACCTTCGACATATGTAGGCGGGCTTCGCAGGGAGGTCTCACCGACGAGCAATGTCTTGCCGAAGGGAAGCAGCATCGCCAAAAGGAAGTAAGTTTGGAAGGAAGTCTCATCGATAACAGAAAGTCATGCCGACATGCCTTATGCCTTCAGTGTAATGCATGGATCTTGGCAAAGGATATCGCCTTCGGAAAAATGTCTTGCTGAAGGATGAAAGTCACACTGAAGAAATCAAAGGAGGCAGCATCGGCAAAGCAGGTGAGCTTTGCTAGGGGGTCTCGCCGAAGTCAAAAGGTCTCCCTGACTCTAAAGGCTCTCAACGAAGGAGATTGAGTTCGGTAGGATGTCTTGGCGAATAAGAAAAGTCATGCTGACTAACAAAATCCCTCGCCAAAGCAAAGCGCCTTCAGCATGATCTCTCACTGACATTCGGTTGTCTTACCAACAGATGAAGAAGCCTCGGTAGGAGATGATGGTTTTGGCAAAGGATAGAGGGATTGACATAAGGTCTCAGCAAATGGAGGTGGTCTCACCGAAGGATAAAGGGGGCCTCAATATGTGCTTTTCCTTTGGCAGGAGTCTCGCTGACAAAAATACCTCACCAAGAAAGTTTGACATCGGCATAAGGTCTTTTCGATATAAAGATGTCTCCCCGATAGGATGAGAGTTCGGCATAAGGTCTTGTCGAAAGGTTGCGCTCGACAAAAGAAAGTAGATTTGCCATAAGGTCTCGGTGAATGAAGCTTGTTTCCCCGAAATGTTTCATGCTCGCCCAAAGATAAAGGGATCAGCGTGAAGTCTCACCAACCTAGCGATGTCTCCCCAACTAGAGAAAGTAGCTCATCACCGAGAGATAAGGAGCCCAGCGAGAGGTCTGGCCGATAGGCCAATGTCTCACCGACAACAAAGGGTCTCACCAAGAGTTGAAGCCATCACCATGAGGTTCCGGCGACCAAGTGATGTCCCGCAGAAGGTCAGGGCTCTCGCCCAAGGAAGGTTAAATCAGCATAATGTCTCTCCGACGACTTAGAGTCTCCCTAAAAAGAAGGATGAGCTCTCGGCAAAGGTTGGCGCCTTCGCTAGGATGTCTCGGTGAATGAAGGTGGTCTCAACGATGGAAGCGGGTATCGGTATGACTGGGGGACCTCATCGGCAAAGCAGGTGAGCTTTGCTAGGGGGTCTCGCCGAAGTCAAAAGGTCTCCCTGACTCTAAAGGCTCTCAACGAAGGAGATTGAGTTCGGTAGGATGTCTTGGCGAATAAGAAAAGTCATGCTGACTAACAAAATCCCTCGCCAAAGCAAAGCGCCTTCAGCATGATCTCTCACTGACATTCGGTTGTCTTACCGACAGATGAAGAAGCCTCGGTAGGAGATGATGGTTTCGGCGAAGGATAGAGGGATTGACATAAGGTCTCAGCAAATGGAGGTGGTCTCACCGAAGGATAAAGGGGGCCTCAATATGTGCTTTTCCTTTGGCAGGAGTCTCGCTGACAAAAATACCTCACCAAGAAAGTTTGACATCGGCATAAGGTCTTTTCGATATAAAGATGTCTCCCCGATAGGATGAGAGTTCGGCATAAGGTCTTGTCGAAAGGTTGCGCTCGACAAAAGAAAGTAGATTTGCCATAAGGTCTCGTTGAATGAAGCTTGTTTCCCCGAAATGTTTCATGCTCGCCCAAAGATAAAGGGATCAGCGTGAAGTCTCACCAACCTAGCGATGTCTCCCCAACTAGAGAAAGTAGCTCATCACCAAGAGATAAGGAGCCCAGCGAGAGGTCTGGCCGATAGGCCAATGTCTCACCGACAACAAAGGGTCTCACCAAGAGTTGAAGCCATCACCATGAGGTTCCGGCGACCAAGTGATGTCCCGCAGAAGGTCAGGGCTCTCGCCCAAGGAAGGTTAAATCAGCATAATGTCTCTCCGACGACTTAGAGTCTCCCTAAAAAGAAGGATGAGCTCTCGGCAAAGGTTGGCGCCTTCGCTAGGATGTCTCGGTGAATGAAGGTGGTCTCAACGATGGAAGCGGGTATCGGTATGACTGGGGGACCTCACTGTGAAGTCTTCCCGACTTGCCAAAGTCTTACCGAAAGAAATGAAGAGCTCGGTAGAATGGAGTGCATTCAGGGTGACATCAATCAACTCTTGCCGAAGGAAATAAAGAGCCCAGGTAGAGTGAAATGCGTTCGGGGTGACATCGATAAACTCTTGCTGATATGGTTTATAATGTGAAGCTCGAGGAGACTCAGAAAGGAGGTCTTACATTCGGTAAGATGTCTTCCCGACTTGGTATGGTCTCAGCGATGGAAAGGGATCTTGACATGACTCATTAAGCCCACTGTGACCTCTTGGTGATAAATGGTTGTCTTGCTGATACACGAAGGAGGTGGCATCGGCGAAGAAGGGATGAGCTCACCATGATGTCTCACCAACCTAAAAGGGTCTGACTGATACAGAATGAGCCTGAGTAGAAGGATCTAACATCACTATGAGATCCTACCAACTCGGTAATGTCTTGCCGATGTTCTAAGCGATGACAAAGCTGACTTCGATATAACTTTGGGCTCGATAGGAGCTCTCATCAACGGTTTCAAGCTATGTCGATAACCACAGGAAGATTTAATCGCATCGGTGAGACACTTCCAGTGTCTCGCTGAGATGCGATTCTGACAAAAAGAGCTTTTGACCACCTGAAGAATCTACGTGGCGTATGCCCAACCAATTAGAGAAAGCCAAAAGCAAGCCGTGGTAGATCGACGAGATGAAGATCAACATAATGACAGGTAGAGTGAAATCGACATGGATCAGCTCAAGATCATTCAAAGCAGCTTGACTGGGGGGAATTCAAAGATCGACACGAGGAGCAGAAATGAATGCGGTAGCTGCGAAAGATCTGAAGGTTTCTCTGGGAATGTTTCTTCACCGACATCAACAACAAGGACACGCAGGATACAACATTAAATTCAATCAAAAGATCTAAGGAAAATTTTTTCTAGGACAGATATTTTTTGTAAGCCCTGAGGGGCTGACACACTCTTGTATATAAGGCATTTTTTGCCTCTTTGTAAAAAGTTCTGAGTTTGGCAGATGCTTTTTCTGAAGTCTGTGACTTTTCCAGTCCTCTCTCAGATTAGCAGAATTCTGTAACTTATTTTGGAGCATGTTATATAAAGCTTACCTTGATCACTGTTGATATTCAGATTTCCATCTTGTTCTTGCAAAGTGTTGTGCATTTCAGGTTCATGATTAAATTTATTTTTGTTAATTTTTTTCATTCCTTCATAACTTTATCTTGTGTTTCATGCCTTCCTTTGCAAAAGCATCATTATACAAATCACAAATTGTGTTCACTTAGTCACACATGAATTCTAGTCTGTGAAAATCTATCTTTCCTCTTCGAAAAAAGTGTGTGAATCGAACCTATTGTGAAAAATTAGTGTAAGGCTTACATAATTTGATGTGTAATCTTATGTTCATCATCAGTATTCAAGTGTAAATTGAGTATCTCATTGTTCCTATCACATTCGGTGTATCACCTTAGTTTAGTTTCAATTTATGTACTCTTTCTCCCTTTCCCTTTACAGAATCATTAGTTTAGGTGACACCAAAGGAAACCGGCCTTCTCCAGAGGTTGACCTCTGCCTATAAAGCAACCCACAGCTTTGGAGGTCTTCCAATGTTACACTGAGGTGTTGAACATTAGTTTCAACAAGGGTGCAATTTCAGGAGATAACACTTACCATATGGATCCATCTGTGGTCTAGTAGTGTGGAGCTCCAGGTTGTATTCATTTATCTCCTTTCTAGAATATTCCACACATTCGGATGTAGGGATTGCATACATGCCCTGGCCAAATGTAAGGGGATATGGAAATCCTGGCCTGTGTTTGTCACCCAGTAGTGTGTGAGCATGCTGCAACTACCTAGAGAGTTTGAGTAATACCAACCGGTCATTGGGATACCAGCGAAACTTATATGGTCTTTCTGAGAATCCCTTGGTTATGATGTATGTGAATTTAGGAAATTGAATGAAAAGGAATCCGAACCAGCGGATGAAGGCATTAGCAATATGAGTGACTCTCCTTTTGAAGTCACCTCTGAGCAATCTGATAATGTGCCTGATGAAGGCATCATTCACTTTGTAATAGTAATTCTTAAAATTTATATACTAAAGTTGTGCATATTGGTTGTATACCTTTAGTTCCCTCCCTAGATTCTAGCTTGGTTCCACAAATAAACCTCCATATTGAGCACAGTCAGCTGGCAGATAGACCAAGTATGAGGTCATGTAAAATTGAGAATTTTTCTTTACAGCTACAAACTGCTCATGTAGGCAGTTGCAAATCATTCCTGCCCAATGGAATTTATTCTCTCCTTTGATGATTTCTTCTATGAAGTACAACATCCACTCCTAGAAGAAAGTTGCAGTCGGGAGGCCCATGACTCTGCTTAATAAGGTTACCCAGTCATGGCAATCCTCATGTAAATCACTTCTGAAGAGCTCATGGGGTACATTGTTTGCACTGCCCCTCTTCTCCTTTAGCCAGTATTGATTGATTAGTTTCTTACACTTGAGGGGGTTAGCTTTCCACATGCTCTTAGCATACTCCTTGGGTGTTTCCTCCATTTCATTGAAGGTGGGGATGTGGAAAGTTTTCCCTATTGATTTGGTGAACAAATTAACCAGTATGTTGCCATCTGTATCTATAATTCTCTTTGTGCTTTCTTGGTAGGCCTCTCTATAGGCCATTAATAATTCAGGAGCCATGAAGGTAGGGGGAAACCAGTGGCCTTAGCCAACCCACTCTTTCTAATCTTCTTGGAATTCTCTTTGGTAGGGTTGACAATGACACTCTGCTTGAATTCA
Source organism: Sequoia sempervirens (assembly GCA_007258455.2). Lineage (NCBI taxonomy): Eukaryota > Viridiplantae > Streptophyta > Pinopsida > Cupressales > Cupressaceae > Sequoia > Sequoia sempervirens. The sequence continues at coordinate 1,237,324,028 of VDFB02271358.1, forward strand.
TCAATGTCAATATGCCCCATGTTAGTATCTGAGACCTTATCCCAGTTTGTGGTGACATTTGACTTAAGGTCCTCTCCTTGAAACTTGTACTTCATTTGATCCTTGTCCTCCTTCCCTCTTGGTTCTTTGGTAGCTTTCTTTCCCTTTCCCATTTCTACAGACACTTCCAAAGGTGTTACAACTGGTTCCATATATCCTACAAGTAAAGGAGCAGTAAGCATATTCAAGTGTAAAACATGAGAAACATTAGCAAAATCTTGCAAAAAAAATGTTAGATTGAGTAATTTATCATTCAAGGATCCTCAAATTTCTTTCAGATCATCATTAGCCTTTTGTTAGAGGGAGATATGGCAATGCAGGCCTAGGGGTGTGGACTTACCTATGTTGGTAGCCTTTTTGGAGGTAGTTACAAATGGATAGAAAATAGGGCACGACAGTCCACATAGTTCTACCCACATCAAGTTTTTTACATGAGGTTAAATCATTTTTGAGGTTTTAGGATAGCTAACTTAGTCATTTAGGCATGTGAAAGCAAAGGCTATGGGCACAAGAATCACAGGAGGATGCTAGGTGCTAGCCATTTAGAATGGCAGAGGTGGGACGGAGTTCTGCCAAAGGTGGCTTGCATTGATGGGTCTGTAGGGATCTATGTCATGAGTCATACATTTTTCGTTGGCTAGAAGGAAGTATTGGGGTTGGGCCCCACATACCAGACTGATGGAGGTCGTTGGTAGTTTTGGCACAATGAGAGCAGAACAACTATCCACAGGTGGCCTTCAACATGGAGCAACCTACCTAGTGTTTCATACTTAGTCATTTCATTTTGGGCTCATACGGTGGTAGAAAGCACAAGGTTCGCTAGGTAGATGGGTGGTCAACCAAGGCCATTCAGAATGATGATCAAATGTTAGAGGCTCGCGGACGGAAGTCAGCAACAAGTAGCCCACAAAGGGGCTAATACTTAGACGTTTTAATGCCGAGGATTGGACGGAGATGGCCGGGGAGGGGCCTGCCTATTGGAAGGATCCAAAGGCTTCACCATTTTGGGAATGGTCATGTAAGCGGCCGGAGGGATGGTGGAAGTCCACATTGGATGGTTCACCAAGAGAGTTTTGTATGAAGTTCGGTTAATAAACACAGACACTGTGAGATCCGCAAGGTAGGTGGTTGGGACCAATCGGTCATTTTGGAATGGTGCATCAAAAGGGCCGATCCGAGTGCGGAAGTTTGAACTTGTGGATCTACGGGAGTGAGAATCCCTTGTCTAACTCATGACTTTCACTTAAGTTTGATCAGTGATAGTAGTGAGTAAGCGCCTTCTTGCATGAGCGAGCCCAAGGGAGATGAGGGTTGGTTTTAAAGTTTGTCATTTAAGGATCAAAACAATGGTGGTGGAGGGTTTGCAGGATGCAAGAGCATGATTTCCCTTGTTTAAGAATGCCAGTGAATGGTGAAATTTTCACATGAATTTCTAAGGTAGATTTTTAAAGTTTTTCAAAATTTCAACACCTGGGTTTTGCTTGCCATGATGTGATCTAGCTAGTTTTGAGCTTCCTTTCATTAGAATTTTAACAACTTTTGTGAAAATTGAAGAAAAATCATGACATAGATGGCACCAAAATTGACCTAGAAAATCCAATGAATAATGCGAAGAGACTGCAAATAACGATGCTTAGATGATGATGAGATCCTGCGGGCGTGAAGGCGATGATGGCTAGAGGCTCTAAAAAAATTCTGAGACTTTGATGATGAAAATGACTCATCAAAAGTGGCTATTTATAGATTTTTATGCATTAAATTCCCATCATTAATGTGGGTATGAAGGTAGCCAAGTTTGGTCAACATGTAGTTCAAAAGTGACGACAGTGGGAATGGTGGGGTCCATAGGGTGGGAAGTAGTCAAGGGCTGGCCATTTGGTGAGTCAGGAATGGAAGCAAAAATGAAGGTCGTGGGTCTTGCACAATAGGAGGACGTGCTAAATCAGTCATTTGGAATAGCAAAGTTACTATGGAATTCCGCACAAGGCGGCCTGTAGGAGTGAACCTGCATAGCGCAAAGGATGACAATTTTAAAGTTTGAAGGAAAATTGGTAATGGAACCCCACAAAGGCTAAAGACCTAGAAATTTTGAGGGTGATGAAACTTGGTCAACTCTAGATGCTAACTCTAGGACTCCTTGACCACTTAGGTCTCAAAGTAGGGGGCATGCAAAATGAGGTGAAGGAAAAAGCAACCTGGCAAAAGAAAAGAGAGGGTCCCCATTCTAAACAAGGTGTGTGGGCCATAGGCACAACAAATGGTGACTCTGCTAGGGAACACTCATGAGCATTCTAAGGATAAATGCTCATTTAGAAATCAAAATCTCTAGTTTCACAAACTAGGAGTCAGTTTCCAAAAGTGAACTATGGGACTCAAAGGAGAATAGGATCCTTAACTAAATCAAATCATGAAAGCATCTCAGAAGTGTGTCAATATTTTGGATTCATTCCTTTCCTTAGAGATTGTTACAAGCAATCATTAATCTGGCAGAGCAAGCTATATGAATCACCTAACTCCAAAAGTAACTTGGACATTGACCTACTGCTAGTCAGGTGTCCATAGCCCAGATGGAGTTGTCATTGTGACCCCACGAACATTTCTCTACTATCAGTTGGGAATCCATAGCCCTGGTAGAGTTGTCTACACACCCACACAATTGCTTGATTTTAATCTTTCTTTCTTTTCTTTTCTTTTGATATCTCTTTTAGTATTCTTTCTTTTTCTCAACCGTGTAAACATCGAAGCTTACAATTGGTTTGGAATCATAGTGGTTACTGAAGCAAGCTTAAGATTTTCATTTGCTAGGCCATCATAATGACTACTACACAACTATTCAAAAAGAATTAATGTATCTTTTTTGCAGGAGCTGAGACGAAATGTGAAAAGATTCAACTAAGGGTCATGTTCTAGGTCAAGTTGGTGGTTCAAGTAAGGAGACCATTCCATAGTAGTGATCAGAGACTAACAGTTGAGAGTGAATATTTATCCAAAGAATACTAAAATTGAGTAGTAGAGTGGACTATTTGTCAAATTGAGCATGACCACCGCATCAAAGACAAAGAACACCCTTAGCAAAATAGGACGGTCAGGAAAAAAAATAGAAGTAATGAAAAATAATGAGATGACAAAACAAAAGCAACCTAAACTAACCTATATACAAGTATTTACATAAACTTAGCTCAAAAGAGATCAGGCTAGGATATAATGCTTAAGGTGTTTCCCATTGATAGGCTATGGGACATCTTCACCAATTAATGTCTTGAGGAGGAAAGCATTATCTCCTAGGATTTTAGAGATTTGAAAGGGGCCAAGCCAAAGCTTGTCGAATTTGTCATGTCCCCCTTTCTTTTCATGGGCCTTATCCCAACATAGGACTAGATCAACAATTCTAAAGGCCTTGACTTTGGATCATTGATCAAACCATCTCTTGACCACACCCTGGTGTTTGGCAAAATTCTCAATGGCACAATCACACACCTCTTCTAGGTGGAGTAACTCATCTAAGCGAGCTTCTTTTCGATCCTCCTTTCCGTAAAAAGTGTTGATGAAATGGAGAGTAGGGATCTTGAGGTGAACATGAAACACTAGCTCTAAACCATAGATGAGGTGAAATGGGGAATCACCCAGGGCCACCTTGTGGCATGTACGATTTTCCCAAAGGGAAAATTGCAATTGGGTGTGCTAGTCTTTAGGATTCCTATCGAGCAGTTTTTTAATCACAGTGATTAGATTCTTGTTTGTGGATTTAGTTAGGTCATTACCCTAGGGGTAGTAATTGGATGAGAAAATTCCATAGTCAAAGGCCCAATTGACAAATTTGAGCAAGGAGAAAGTAGGGCCATTATCACAAAATAAAGCATATGGGAAATTGAAATGATTTAAAATGAAGCTTTCAAGAGAATTAGTTACTACCTCTATGGTATATTGCCTACATGCAATAGCTTTTGTCCATATAGTATAATAATCAGAGGTGGTTAGAATGGACTTGTGTTCCACAGAAGATGGTGGGCTTACTAGACCAATGAATTCAAGATACCATTGCACAAACAGTCTTACCTCCAGAACTAGTTGTAGTGGGACAACAAAATTTATTTCTCTGGTTTCGGCGGTCTGGAAGATGTGGCATGTACAAACATAAATATGCACATCCTTGAAGACTGTTGGCCAATAATATCCTACTCATAGGATCTAATGAGTAGTTGAAGGTCCAGATCCATGACCAGTTCCAAACTTATCATGAAATTCCTTAAGCACATGTGCGACTTCTTCTTTCTGAAGCCACCTGAGGTAGATACCTTCATGATTCTTCTTGTAAAGCATAGACCCTCACAACATAGAGCTACTACTCTTCAATTAGATAGCATGCTTATGAACTCCCTGTAGATGGGGTGGGCACTTGTTCAGCAAATAGTAGACAATATCGTCATACCACTCTCTGAGAGAGATATCTTCAAGCTAGTATTGCTGAACCATAAGCTTGTGTCCTTCTCTAGCTATTGTTTCAACTATTGTATGGGTAAGGGATTTTCCTCTTACTAATTTCATTGGCTGAATCTCCATGTCATATTCCTGCAGTAGGGTTACCCACTTTTCCCTTCTTTCTCCTAACTCATTCTACATTAGCAATGTTTTTACTGTCAGATCAAGTACAATGGAAAACACTTTATTCCTCAAGATGTAGTGTCTGAATTTCTTTACTCCTTTGAATAAGGCATACACCTACCTTTCTACATTGTGATATCTTAGTTCAACATCCTTTAAGGGATCACTCATGAAGGCAATTGGGTGTTTGTTGTGAAATAACTTTCACAATAGGAGAATATGATATGAAATATGCTGCAAATACTTGATAATAACTGAGAATAACAAGCCACTTTGAGGGGGTGTTGGTTGTTTTTCTTGTAATCCAGGTTGGTCTCCTATTCTACCTATGGAGTAGCCATCTCCAATCAAGGGCAGCTCGAAGGACCTGGACCAACTGACAAGATTCAGTCAAAGACTGAGATCTTCTGCACTTTAGGCTCTACAGAACTAGGGCGGGTATACCCACACAATGCCTCAAATAAGACTAGACATTGCTTTTTATAGTAGATAACTCCTGATGTCAAGCATTGAGGACCTCAAATGGGGCTAGATTCTCAGTTACAGAACACCTGAGACAACAAGGAGGTAGGACATAAACTAAACAAAACATATTCATTGATTTTAAAAGGTTTTATGAGAGGAACTAGGCTGCAAACAGATCAGTACCTAATCCATTGGGTCATGGAGTCACACAAAAAAGATGGAATTCATCTACAAATAGGACTCAATCAGTGGATTTTGTTTTGCTAATGCCTTACATCAGCTATCAGTTCCTTACATTGACAATCTGGCTCTTGTATCAACTAGACTCTTCTTACCAAATCCAACCTGCAAACAAATAATCACTGCTATCTATTCAAAGGATTTAACTACTTCCTTGAAGCAGACCTATCAACAAATAACACAGTCCCATGAAGTATGAGAAGATGAACAAAAACACCTTATGCATTTATTCAAATGATTAAAAGCTTACAAATGTGGAGACAATCTGATGATATGCATGAAAGATAAGCATCTTCATGTATTCTTGCTTAACTGATTGCATTTACAGAGGAATTCAACATTACAGTTTACAGACTCAAAAATGACATTAGACCAAACCCTAATCTGTCTCAAACTAATCCCAGACTCAGAAAAATGTGGAACCAAAACACCAAGGTTCGGAACCCTTACATCTGGCCATGAAATTCTCCTTTATAGGAATAGGAGAAGCAACAAGAAACCGACCAGATGAGATTAAATGTCAGCAGTTGACTGGACAAACCCTAAATAGCATGCAGGCTGAGTCACCAGTCCACCACCAACATCAGGACTACATTGAATGTTCACGTTAAGTGAATCCATGAGAAAGCTCGATGCAGATCCGATCAGGTCAAATCAGGCAAGATAGACATGGGCGACCATGGCAACCAGAACAAGTCTGTCAGCCAACATCAAATCAGTCCAAGAATTTGCACGCCCATACCACTGAACATGCCATCCTATTCTCAGAGTCGCCATGAATGCAAATTTGGCAGATCCAGCAACCCTCCATCTACCACCATCAAGTCTTAGTTCTCTGGTCTTCGCGCGCAAACACCTTCAAAACCCTAATCGCGCAATAATGAATATCATCCGTTGATCAACAGTGATCGATCAACTATCTTTTAAATCTTCATTAGCTGTTGAACCCGACTACCACATGTGACTCCTGCACCCACCGTTGATCAAATGCTAGTCAACTGAGAACCGTCGATCTCTATTAAATGTACGCACTGCGACACGAGTTCGGAGGTGGGGTCCATGTGACACATGGCTGGTGGACACTCTCTTCGTAGAGCATAAAGATCAGGCAAGTCACATGAGCACCCAGGCGTTGGCCGTCAGATCATAACGATGGTTGCTCGCGGGCCATTGATCTCTGTTGAAAACAACATGGGCTCCACCATCGGCAAGACATAAAGAGGTCGGGGAGACCACGAGCCGAGAATCATATGTTACATCAAGCGTTGAACACAGTCGGTAAGAGGCCACCAAGTCGGCGAAACATCCTAGCGAAGTCATTGAGCATATCGGCCAGACATAAGGAAGTCGGGGAGACCTCCGACTGAAGAGAACATGTTATATCGATCACTGATCACAGTCGGCAAGAGATGGTTGGGTCAGCCAGACATCATGGTGAAGTCACCACGGCCAAAGGGAGGTCACACCGAGCGCCAAAGGGGCCACCAAAGTCAGCAAGACAAGCAGGAGTCAGAAAGACATCTCCCCGACACAAAGAAAACAGGTCGATAGGAAGGGGTCTAGGGGAAACACCCCAAGGTCGCCCAGAGATCACAACAAAACCAAAAGATCATACTGAGAGCATGGCGGAGTCAGTGTAACAAAATGAAGTCGGCTAGATTGCAAGACTTCATAGCGAAGAGAAGCCAACGCCCGCCCAGAGATCTTCGTGCTCAGTGAGATGTCACGGTGAAAAGAAATGTCTCGCTAACTGAAAAACTTAGTCAGCAATTCGGTGGACCAGACTAGGAAAGCATTTCACGGTAACCATCAGGTAACTTTTTCATCATGGCTATTGATTATCAACACTTGTACAAAGGAAGTCACATTAGTAGCTCAGCCATTAACTTGGGAGGACTTCAACGTTGGGGAAAGTCACACCGAGAACCAAAGGGGCCACCACAGTCGGCAAGATGAGTAGGGGTCGCCAAGATGTCACCCCGAGAACCAAAGGTCACACTGAAGGCAAGGCAGAAAGGAAACTAGACCAAGTCAGAGCCGGAGACGGGAAAGACATGGAGTCGGAGCCAGAACCGACACGAGACAGAGAAGCTGCGGGGCCAGGAGCGGGAAAAAACCCGAAACAGGAAACTTGAAAAAGGTTCCAAAACTGGTTCCCGTTCCGATTTTGCCCCCGCCAAAAGCAAAAGGAAAACAAAGCGAGCGGAGCCGGGGTTGGAGCAAAACCCAAAACCATAAGCATGAGACAGGTTCCAAAACTGGTTTCCACTCCGATCCCGCGCCCGCCAAAGGAAACAAAACAAAAGACAACTGGAGACACAAAGCCGGGGCCGGAATAGAACCCAAAAGAGAAACCAAAGGCAAAATCCTGATCCTGATTTCACTCCGGTCCCACCTCCGCCAGATAAGGAAAAACACAAGGCAAGGAAGAAAAGAAGGATCTGGCCATCTGAGACAAAAACACTTAGCATGCTGAGCTCAACCCTGGTGGGAGCCCATTTACCCCATGTGCCAAAATGATAGAAAATTCTCAAGCTAAAGATTTGTTAGGAAAATCAAAGGCAAACAACTGGAAAATGAGAGACAACCAAAATAGGCACTAACAAGGGGAAAACCTCCAAATATCTCTAATGAGAACACACTTCACAATTTGATGATGAAATAAGACTCACAACCTCCTATATATACCTATTTATGCCTAGGATATCACCTAGGCTGACTTAGACACACCTATATAAGTCTTAGGCTAACCTAAACAACTAAATAACAATATACTAATGATAATATGAATTAATAGAGAGTTAAGATAGCCACAAGCCGACTATTCATAACCTGATGTACACTAATATTAAGGGTGTGGCATGCCCCCCTTCTTCAAAGAAGCATTGTCCTCAATGCTAATCAAGTTTAAATTCTTTTGAATGTGTTAGCTCTCAAAAACGCAGGCTAAATACCTCAAGAGGTTTCCAATCTCTTGATACATTTTTGAGTAACAAACAAGGTCAAATGGTTTAGACCTTCTACTCTTCAGGTGCTGCTAGACCTAGGCGAGTGTACCTATATGTGTGCAGCAGACTTGATTTGTGCTTATCTTTTTTGAAGTGTTTTTCCCACAGTGGAAAATGAGAGTGGACAAATAAAACTTGATTTGGTATAAATTGTATAGCAATATTAAAACTAAAAAAACCTAATATGTTTAGTTAACAGATGTAAAAAATGAATGAAACCAACTGATGAAAATGTAGAGACTAGTGCCTTATTGGGTATGTGGAGTCAAGAGAAATCTAAAATGAGTACTTCTTTCAGGAAAATATTCAAGTTGTTCAGCATATAATTTAGTTTATAACTTGTATAAACATGCTAGGTTATGACTACCAAGTTCTCCTTAATGATCCAAATGACATTCTCTAATTACTATGATCAACTAAAAGGATTTAATCTTTACTTGAAAGAATCAATCAATCGACCATACAGATACAACAAATGTCCACTGATAAACTGAATATAAACTTGTTATATCAATTTAAATAACCAGAAAACACTGACTTGGAGACAACTTCAATAATACTTTCAATGAACACAAATAAACAACTGATACCAGAAATATTGCACCACATTAACTGATTTCCATTGATATCTCCAAAATCTTAAACGTATATCATAGTCTCATATTCGTAAAACATTGTATTCTATTGTATTTTCCTATTCTATCTTCAATCTCCGATATTCTATCCTTTTTTTCCTGTTTCGCTACCGAAATAGATATTTATATATCAAATACTCGAAAGGACGCGTCCTTTCAGAAATATCATATGTTTACATAAAAAATAGAGTAAAGGATAATCAGGCTCTGTTTAGCCATAAATGAGTTTTAGAAAGGTGATCCAAATAATCCTGGCGCTCGTATGTATCCGCATCTCCAAAAGTGTTCCGGATTGTGATCTCCATCTTTATCATCTTCTCATTCTGGTCACTCACTTCCTCCAAGATTGTATCCTCCATAGTAGTTATCTTCAGGATTTCATTTAGTATTGACTCACTCTCACCTTTCCATCTGGTCATTTCTTTAAGTTCCCCTTTATCATCAGAGAATGTAATCAATGTTTTCTTGGCGGCATTTATCCATCCCTATTCATCCCCTTGCAATTCTTCATAGAATTTTTGATGTTTATTTATAATATGATTTACAGCTTCAATTGTTGCACTGTTAGAAACATCTCTCTATTTTGTTTCTTGAAACTTCTCCATAATCCGTCCATCCATCCTTTTATGTTCTTCTATTTCAGCAAGGGTATGTGAATATTTTCCCCAAAGTTTATTCAACCAAGATGTTAAACTGTCCTGCCTTTTCTTGATTATTGGTACAATTGCATCATGTTTTCCTTGGGAGTAAGCATTTGATCCTTCCCAATGATCTCTTGACTGAGAGCTTTCACCTTGAGTAAGCATCTTGGTTGACTTCATCATGATACCTACCAAATCTTTTAGGCGGTCATTTTCTCTCAACATCCTTTCGTTATTTGTTTTGTACATTTCTCTCTCCTTTATCAACATCTAAATTTGGGCCTTGTTCAGTTTTACAATGTTAATTCCAATTTCTGTTGTAGCCACAGGATCAGCCTCTCCAACCTTTAAATTCATGACATGCCCGAATGTCTTTTCGGTGTCAATAACTACTAATTTCCTATGGGTTGGGTATAAGGCCCAAATCATCAATGATCCTTCATATGTATTGTATTTAGATCTTGCATACACTTCTATTACCTTTTCTTGGCTAAGCTTGTGTGTAGCATTACTATCTTTTAAGAAACTATCAAAGATTAGTGCAGAATTGAGATCAAGCCCAGGAAAGATCATGACACCGACATTTTCCAACATTTTCCTCCCCTTTTCAAGGATCATACCCGTCATTTCCTCGTCCACACATCTCCTTAAATCATTCAACAATTGTTCTTCATTACTTGCAGTAATATCATCAACCTTTTCCCTTATCTCCTTTCCCTTTTGTTTATACAAAAATTCCTTAAACTCTAGAGAGTTTATGAATTCATCATCTGAAACACATGATCTGTATTCTATATTCCTTGAATCTACCTCCGTAGTTTCTTCAGCTCTCAATTCTTTGGTAGGACAAGTATACTGCTGAGTTCTTAATCTGGTCATTTTACCTAGTTGATTTTGTGGCATATTATCTTCAGGTGTCTCTTCCCCAGAAGACAACTGCTCTGCATCCTGCAACCCTTGATTATTTCTTTCGACCACAATTTTTTCTTCTTCTTCTTCTTCTTCCAGATTCTGAATCATATCATCAAAGTGATAGGGCACATGTTGATACCCTCCAAGATTTATCCTTATTCTAGGAGAATTAATGTACCCCTCTGGGTCAAAACACTTTCTGGGTGGTCCTCTTTTCATGTTATACTACAGTAGTTTATCAAGGATTAGATTGTATCCTTCTTTAGCCAGCATAGTAAAATCACCAAAACATAATGTACTAGGCATAAAAGCCTGGTTTCCAAAGGAGCTGAAATTCATTACACTGGAGTAATCCATCTGTCTGACAATTTCCAAATATGCAATTATGTTCGGGACTATCTTTGGAAAAATGAATGGGGCATCTTCAAACCCATAAAGTCTAATCATAGTAGCTCCCTCCAAGCAATACCAATCTCCCCAATTATGATCAATTGGCCCATTGAAATCTCTTGGCCAAAGAAATCTCTTTCTCTTCAGATAAAGAGTAATTATATGGATGATTATACAATTTGTAGAATATCTTCACAAAGTATTATTCAAAATGAACAAAACTAGAGTTGGAAAATCTACTGTCCCAGACAGCAGTCCATAATTGAATAGGTAATGCTGCACCTTCCTTATCAGTTTGAGAAATTCTCATCTCCTTGGGCCACAGTCCCAACTCTTGCCCAAAATATAGCACCATATGCATCAACAATGATTAATTCTTGAGATGAAAAATAGAAGCTCCTCCTTTTATTGCCCTTAATCCATAATCAAACTCCTTAAAAATGTATGAGGCGTAGTCAAAGGGCCTAGAGTTGTGATACTGAATATCTGTAGAGATTATCATGGGCATAATTGACATGTACTTGGGGACATCCATTCCCAATACTTGGCCCACTGAAAAATAAGTATATTTCATATAAGGTTCAAATAAGTCAACATGAAAAGGAGGTCCATCACTATCTTGTAGAGGGATTGGTTTTCCACTTTGTCTAATCCTATGAATTGGCAACCTCCAACCCTTATAGATTGTATCCATTCTTCCAATCTCCATTTCCAATTCTTCACATATGATTTTTTTGTTACAAACCCCTTCCAAATTGAAAACTTCCCCTATTTCCTCTTTTGATAAGTATATTTGTGGCTTCCCAAATGGATAACATATAGCCTTGAGTTTTGAATTATAGTGGACAGCCAACAATTTCACCAATTCAGCATTAACAAACACATTAGGGCATACCAGCTTTCCTAAATTAAGCTTCCACGAGTTGCATACTGGTTCAAAATGATTCCTTCTATGATAATGAAAGTTAAACAACTCATACCCCCTTATTGCAGTCCAAACGTCTCCTATGAATTTGCATTTATCATCCAGTTTATCTACTTCTGCCCTAAGTTGTGCAGATCTTCTGGCTTTAGGTCCAGAACCCGGTAATTGGTCAACAAGGTCCCGATTTAATCTTCACTCATTGCCCTCATGTTCTATCTCATTTTTCTGTTTCTTTCCTTTTGGTTGACTACTTTCACCATGCTTTCTACATTTTGATTTCCCTAAGCTGGGAGATTCCATTTCCTCAAAAATGACAGTAATTAAAACTAGAGGAACCAAGGCGTAAGAACTTACTGTATTTGCTTGAAGCCTTTAGAATGAAAGAATTCCCTGGTTCTCCGTTCGCCTCTCCAATTCTTCCGCTAGAAATTCCACACTAATGTCTCCAATTGAATTCTCCTTGTTATGTTCCATCGTGCCATTAATGTGCCAGCTAAAGCACGAGTGAAGTCTTTTTTCGAAACTCATACTATCACATCAAATGTATTGTCGGTGAGACATTTTCAAATTTGGGGTGATAACTTTTTTTCAACGTTCATTAAACCTTTCATGAAAGCATCTTGTAGTCTCCCCGACATCCTGAAGTCTTAGCGACTATTGCAAATTGAATATCACTATGATGTCCCACAGTCTCACCGAGATTTAGAGTCTCACCGATAGCTATCCTCTCAGTCTTATGTATATCATTGTGACATTTCAAGTCAAGGAGACGTCTCATAGATTATATTATGTCTTACTGAGATACACCCCGTGGTACTTTTCTGGTCGCTGAGACACAATCACCTTTTCGCCATTGAAACCATACTTCGGCATGACTCTTATATTTCTTGCCGATAAAATTACTCTCACCGATGAAGTAAATTCTATCGGTAAGACTTTGAAACTCGAAAAGACTCCTAACAATGCTAATTGTCTTGCCAAACTTGTTATTCCAATAAATCATAATCACATGCTCTGTTCGGTGAAACTCTCCCTGAAGCACCTCATTGGTGTGACTTATGGGTCGGCAGGACTACATGACTTCATCCCAATAGTCTTTTGATAGAATCCCTTTGCGCTTTGTCAGCAAGACCTGAGGCTTTCGGTAAGACCTCACTCCGATGAATTTTAGTTTGGCCTAAATGTTTCCTCATGCACTGGTCGGTAAGACATGCATTAATTCATTATGACTTATTCTGATGATAGCTCTCTTGCCGAGACAATAAATTGTATCCTACCAATATGTGTTTATAGATGGAATATTTCAGTATGATATTCCTGCACTCTTGCCGATAGACTACGAAAGATAGACATTAGTAAGGATGCTTTATGGATCGGGGAGACCCTCACCATCTCTTGCCGATATGAATTATACTGTAAAATATTAAGGACTAGATGGATTCTACTGGACCACATGACAAAATATGGGCAAAATTTTATGATGAGAGAATTTTGTGCTTATGGTAAGGATTAATTTTGAAACCCATGAATATAATCAACTATGAAATTTTCAAAATTTTACAGTTCTAACAGAATGAACTCCTCATCCTCCCATGTGGCATCTTCAACTGGTAAATTCTTCCATTGGATGAGATACTCAGTGAGAGTTCTATTCCTCAGCTTCTTTGTGCATGTTTGATGAATGCACTTTGGTTCCAAAATGATTCTTCCTTCTTCATCAAGCTCTGGTAGTGTTGTTTGAGTGGGAATATTATGCCCAATTACCTTCTTCAAATAGGAAACATGAAAAACTCGATGTATCTTTGTTGTTGGTGGCAACTCTAGCTTGTAGGCAACACTATCAATCTTTTGAATGATTTTGTATGGACCATAATACCTTGGAGACAACTTATTATTTTGTTTGTGTTGCTTTAGTGAGATTTGCTTATAAGGCTGCAATATCAAGAAGACCTAATCCCCAACTTCAAAACTTCTTTCAGTATGATGTTGGTCTGCCTGTTGTTTCATTCAATTTTGTGCCATGGCTAAATTCTCCTTGAGTCCTAAAAGTACTTGTTGTTGATGAAGCAAGTGGTCTTCTACTACCTAAACTCTTGGTGACACCTTTATTGATGATGTGATGGAAGGAGGATGATATACATAAAGTTCCAAAAATGGAGACATTTTGTATGAGCTATGAAAAGAAGTGTTATACCACCATTTTGCAAGTGGTATCCAATCTACCCATTGATATTTTTTCTCTAAAGTGAAACAACATAGATATCCTTCCAAACACTTATTAACAACCTTAGTTTTCCCATCTGATTGAGGGTGGTATGAAGAGCTATGAGCCAATCGAGTACCCAAACATGAGAATAAATCTTTCCAAAAGTGACTAGTGAAGATAAGATCACGGTCACTAACAATAACCTTAGGTGTACCATGTAGCTTTTGGATATTCTACAAAAAATATTTTTCCACTACACTTGCTATAAAAGGATGTGATAATGCAATGAAATGTGCATATTTAGTGAGGCAATCAACAACTACCATGATGACATTATGACCTTTAGATTTGGGAAGCCCTGTGATGAAGTCCATGGATACCTCTTCCCAACATTGGCTAGGAATAGATAAGGGTTGCAAGAGACCTGGTGTCTTAATTGTCTCCCCTTTATTCCTTTGAAAAACCAAACATTCAACCACAAATTTTTGAACATCACCTTTTAGCCCTTCCCAAAAAAAATCTTGCTTGACTCAATGATATGTCTTCAAAACTCCTGAATGGCCACCCACTAGAGACTCATGCAACTCTATGAGAATCTTGTGTTTAAAAGTGGAATTCTTGCAAAGACAAAAATGGTCTTTATACCAAAGATAACTCTCTTCTAACAAATCTTATCTGAACTACTACGATCACTTTTTAATTGTTCGATGAGATTACTTGTCACAACATCATTTTTCCACTCTGCTTTAGAATCCTCCACCCAATTTACTTGTATTATTGAAAGGGAACACAATAAGGCTTCATCTTTCTCATCCTTCCTTGAAAGTGCATCTGCTACAATATTTTCTTTCCCTTTCTTATATACAATCTCAAAGTCATATCCTAACATCTTAGTGACCCATTTTATTTTCTCTTTAGAAGATAGCCTTTGTTCCAAAAAATATTTTAGGCTATCATGATCTGTCTTAACCTTGAAGTGTCTACCCAATAGATAAGGACTCTATTGTTTAACTGCATGGATGATTTCTAGCATTTCCTTCTCATAAATAGGTTTTAGTTGATTCTTACTGTTTAATTGACAACTCTCAAAAGTGATTGGTCAACCTTCTTGCATGATCACTGCTCCTATCCCATTTCTAGAAGCATCACATTCCACAATGAATTCCTTGGTGAAGTCAGGAGTGGCAAGCACTGGATTTGTACACAGCCTCCTTTAATCTCTCAAATGATGTATTGGAAGACTCATTCCAATGAAAAGAATCCTTCTTCAATAGAGTGGTGAGAGGTGCTGCTATATGACCATAATTCTTCACAAATATTCTATAGTACCCTTTCAATCCCAAGAAACCCCTCAATTTCTTAATGGTTTTTGGAATAGGCCATTCCATGATAGCCTTAATTTTGTTAGGGTCCACCTTTACTCCTTCATGTGAAACTATGTGTCCCAAATACTCCACCTCCTTAAGACCAAAAGCACACTTAGATGGCTTATCATAGAGTTTATGATCTTCAAGTATTTGTAATGCTTGATCCACATGTTGCAAATCTTCTTCCCAAGTCTTGCTATAAATCAATATATCATCAAAGAATACTAACACAAACTTTCTCAAGAACTTCTTAAAAATGGAATTCATCAAACTTTGGAATGTAGATGGTGCATTGGTAATACCAAATGGCATCACCAAAAAATCATAATGACCCTCATGAGTCCTAAATGATGTCTTACAAATATCTTCCTCCTTAATCTGAATTTGGTGATAACCAGATCTAAGATCTAACTTGGTAAAATACATAGATCCATTCAATTCATCTAGCAAATCATCAATGACTGAAATAGGAAACTTATCTTTAATGGTGTACATGTTGAGCACTCTATAATCTGGACACATGTGCCAAGTATCATCCTTCTTACATACCATCACCACAAGAAAGGAGTAAGCACTTTGGCTATGCCTGATAATTCTTGCCTCTAGCATCTCCTCAACAATTTTTTCTATCTCACTCTTGTATGTGTGGATACCTGTAAGGCCTGATGTTCAGTGGTTGGCTCCTTCGAACTAAGTGTATTGCATGATCATGATCACTCTTAGGAGGAATTAATTTAGGCATATCTCCAAGAACAACTAAGTGACGATCAATTATAGCTTGCAAATCTGGATGAGTAGGAGCATTAGATTGAGAGACTTCTAATGAGCATAGTTGGGCCACAAATCCATCCACTCCTTTCTTAAGAAACTTTTTCATTTGATGAAAGCTTACCATTTGTAGGGATTTTTACTTCAACCCCCTTAGCTCTACTACCCTTCGTTATGATTGAAATCTCATGAATAGTTCTTGGAAGTTCATCTCAATCATTCTGTTAGCTCTCAAAAACGCAGGCGGAACGCCTCAAGAGGCTACCAATCTCTTGATACGCTTTAGGGTAATAGAAAAGGTCAAGAGAACTCAACCTTCTACTCTTCAGGTGCTGCTAAACCTAGGTGGGTGTACCTTTCTGAATGAAGCAAACTTGACTTATGGTTATCCTTCTTGCAATGATTTGTCCACAATGGCAGATGCAAGTGAACAAATGAATTCAAGCGCAATAGCAATATTCTTAATCTAAATCCTAAAATTCTCAATTAACAGATATAAAGAGAATAAATGAATCTTAATGATGAAACTATAGAGACTAGTGCCTTATTGGTATGCAGAGTCAAATGAAATCAAGATGAGCAACACTCTCTGGAGAAAACTCAAATTATCTAGCATACATTTTGTTTACAACTTGTATAAACATGCAATACTGTAACTACTAAGCTCTACTTTAATAATCCAGATGAATCTCTCTGATTACTATGATCAACTAAAAGGATTTAATCTTTGCTTGAAAGAACTAATTGATTAATCACATAAATACAGCAAATGTGCATTGATAAATTGAACATAAACTTGTTATGTCAATTTAAACAACTAGAAAGCATCAATCTTGGAGACAACTTAGCAGTATTTTCATTGAATTCAATAGACAATTGACACTAGAAAAATGCAGCAACATCAACTGATTTTCATAAATACCTCCATTTTGAAAACATGCATCAATAGTCTCTGATCTGAGAATTTTATTCTACTCTATCTACTTGCTGTGTATCGAATATTTAATAGCTGATGATCATTTTACAATTACAAAATGCCTATTTATACACCATCATCAGAAAAATATATCATATTGAGATCCCATGTCGGCCTACCGCTGAATTCGGGCTCATATTATGTTAGCCAACAACATTTGAATTTTATTAATCAACACTAGAATAGTCGCCAAGACATATCGCAGTCATGCCGAAGGCAATTAAATCGCTGTCAGCCTATGCTCAAGCTCTATGTTTCGTCGTGACTTATCAAAGTTGGGGAGATGTCATATAGATTACTTAATGTTTCCCTGAGACGTATTCCTTTGTTCTACATGTATCGCTGTAACACTCTGATATCAGGGAGACATCTTATCGGTTATATCTTTGTCTTACCAAAACACCCCAAGCACACTTTAGACACCAAAAAACATTCTCACGCCGATGCAACTGCATCTCGGCGTGAGAAAACAGATTGGCCAGGCTGCAAGAACCTACTCCGATGACCATCAATATGACTCATTCGCATTATCGGTAAGACCGGAGCCATTTTCCAAGATGTTACATCGATGCCCATTAGTCCTATCAAAAGCTATCCTTTCATCATGTGTCGTTGAGACAATTCAATTCTCATACCGACGGAAACCCTTTGTTCTATTGGCGAGACCCACCATACTCACCAAGACCATACTCCAAAGTCACACTAGTCTCACCGAGGAGCACCATCCATTCATGCATCACTGAGACATATTAGTTCTCTCACCGAAAACCACCAATGAAATGTCGGCGAGACCGAAGGTCACTCGCCGAGACCACACACCGATATCGCTTAGTCTAGCTGAAGTGAACCCTCATATGCTGTTCGATGAGACCAAAAGGGTTCGCTATGACTTTATATCGAATGCAACAACTCTTGCCGATGAACCTCCACATGTATTAGTCGGTGAGAATCGACCCATTTGGGGAGACCTCACCCTGGTGAAAAATACTCCTGCCGATAGACCATTCCGTTGTCTCCAAAACCATGTGTATGTCTTGCCGATATATACCCATAGGTGAATGTTGATTGCTGTGACAATGAAGAATTCATGCCGATGAATCTACAACAAACATATGTTAACACAAAAGCATCATGGGTCGGGGAGACCAAGATAGACTTATGCCGATACGGACCACAATGTGAAAAATGCATGACCCTATGGATTTTATGGGGCTATATGGGAAAAATACAGGTAAAAATACCAAGAAGAGAGGAAATTGTGCTCAAGGTAGGACTCATTTGGAAAATGCATGAGAGTGAACAACATGAAAAACATCAGAAATTTACAGTTCCAA
The DNA here is from genome assembly GCA_007258455.2 of Sequoia sempervirens. Classification (NCBI taxonomy): domain Eukaryota; kingdom Viridiplantae; phylum Streptophyta; class Pinopsida; order Cupressales; family Cupressaceae; genus Sequoia; species Sequoia sempervirens. Next base: position 1,237,342,536 of record VDFB02271358.1, read on the forward strand.
CACATTCCCAATGTAGTAAGCCATTACACTCCCAAAACAATATTTGCTGCACCCATGGATATCACATACATTGGGGTATCAAGTTGATAATCTCCCATGGATAATTTAATGCTATGACACTTCCCTGAACAACTAACTATACCACCATTTGCAATCAAAACTTGGAACTCGGGAGCTAGATATTTAAAACAATTTAGATGAGTAGCTAACTTTTTGTTGATGAAATTATGAGTACTACCTGAGTCAATCAACACTGTTACCTTCTGCTTCTTTAAGAACCCCACCACCTTGAGAGTTTGTGGAGAATTGAAACTTGAGAGTTCATGGCAAGAAATGATTGGTTGAGAATCATGTGATTCCTCATTTGACTCCCTTTCATCCTCTAGTATGGGTTCCTCCTCTTCTTCCTCACTTGGACCTTCAATATAGAATAATTTATTTTCACTGCATTTAGGTCATCAACTCTATTTGCTATCACAATTTAAACACAACCCTTTTTCTCTTTTCTCCTCAATTTTCTATGGATTCAACCTAGTAGGTTGTGTTGAATATCCTTTCTCTCTTGTCACATTAGCCCCTTGTTTCTTAGGAATCAAATACTTCTCTACCCTGTGTGCTAACATAAAAGACTCATTTATGGAGCTAGGGCTAAAAATGTGTACCTCATGTTGAATGTGATAATTGATACCCCCCAAGAATAAATCATTCAAGTTTTCCTTTGTAATTGTATCCACTCTTAAGGATAGATTTTGGAATTGCTAAATATAATCCTTAACTGATCATGTTTTCTGAAGTTTAGCCAGCTGGCTGAAGAAGTTGTCTATCACGCTATTGCTATATTGTGCTTGGAGTTCCTCCGTAAAAATTGACCATGAGACAGTGAGCCCCTTTTTCCTTTGTTGAGTACAAATCCAATGATACCAAATGAATTGATCTGGTTCTAGATATAGGGAAGCCATCGTGACCTTTTGTCCATTAGGGATTTGGTGTACTTCAAAAAAAATCTCCATTTGGTTTATCCATGTTAGAGGATCCTTGCCATCGAACTTGCGCATATCCACCTTTGGAAATAAATTCCTAGATCCCATAGGAATACTAAAGCTTGTGTCAATGTTAGCTGACCTAGAATCTTCACCTTGGTTGCTTGAGAACTCCTTTCTTGGTTCAACCATGTACATGCTTAACATGTTTTGTATGTCTGATATATCTCCTCTTAGGTCAAACACATCCATCTTCATTGAGGAAATGTCTTCCTTGACCTTACTAATCTCCTCATTAGGATTAGTATCCTCTATTGTTACCCCATCCTTATCAGGAGTCTTCCCCAGAGTGACAACATTCTTTTTGCCCCTTGTTGCAGGCCCCATCATGATGGGAACCACTAATTTTAAAATAAATCACAAAAATGAAACTTAAATTCTCTAAAAATTTTACTATAACTTACTAGGAACAAAATAACTCTAACCTAGAAAAATCTCCAAGAAATAAGTAGATTTATAGTGTGGAGAGTGATAATTGTGAAAAATTTAATTTTTCAATAACTTGCTTATTTCTGCTCTAATTCCTCCAATTTTTTTACTATAAACTCCCTTAGTATTTTTCCAAAAACCCAATAAAAATAAGACTTGAATTTGACAAGATGTTTGAGATATGCAGATTCCAAAAAAATTGTGTAGAAACCCTAATTATTCAATAATTTGCTTAATTCTACTCCAATTCTTCTGAAATATGAACTGTAGCTTCTTTAATATTTTTCTTCAAAAACCCTTTAAAAATAAGAAAAAATTCTCCAAAATATGAAAGATATGCTCTTCCCACAATCGCCTCCAAAATTGAGAAAAAACCTTGCCTCCACAGTGCCAAGATCATGCTCTGATACCACTTGTTATGAAATAACTTGCACAATAGGAGAATATGATATGAAATATGCTGCAAATACTTGATAATAACTGGGAATGACAAGCCACTTTGAGGGGATAAACCTCCAAATATCTCTAATGAGAACACACTTCACAATTTAATGATAAAATAAGACTCACAACCTCCTATATATACCTATTTATGCCTAGGATATCACCTAGGCCAACTTAGACACACCTATATAAGTATTAGGCTGACCTAAACAAATGAATAGCAATATACTAATGATAATATGACTTAATAGAGAGTTAAGATAGCCACAAGCTGATTATTCATAACTCGATGTACACTAATATTAAGGGTGTAGCAGTGTTCACTTCCTTTATCATCTTTTTGAGTCAAAATGTTGGCGCACAAATGGTCCAAAGAAAATGAGTAAATATAGAACGACTTTAGATAATCAAGACTGAACATCACAGGTGCATCGACAATCTATTTCTTGATGTCCTCAAAGGCATGCTTTGCCTCTAGAGTCCACTCAACTTTGGCATCTTGTTTTAACATGGCATTGAGCAGCTTAACAATTTTAGCAAATCATGTAGTAAATTTTTTGAAAAAATTTATCTTTCCAAAGAAAGACTTCAATTCTTTCTTGTTTCCTAGCAACTGAATCTTCAAGAGGGACTGAATACACTTGGGGTCTATTGAGATCCCCCATTCTGAAATAACATGCCTGAGCATCTTGCCTTCTATAACTCTAAAGATGCACTTCTCTAGATTAAGAGAAATCCTAAATTCTCTGCACTTATATAAGACCTTGCATAGATCAGAAACGTGATCATCTTGCTTCTTTGAAAACATAGTGAGATCATCCATGTAGATGATTATGCACTTCTCAATCAAATATTTTAAGGCTATGTCCATTGCATGCTAGAAATTGGCACTGACAATGATGAGCCCAAATGGAATTCTTCTATATGAAAATGTCCCTCACTTCATGGTGAACATTGTCTTATGGCTATCCTCATATTGCACCATTACTTTGTTGTACCCAGAGTATCCATCTAAGACATACATCATCTAAGCACTGTTGACAATCTGCAACACTTCATCCAATGAAGGAATGAGGTAATTGTCTTTCTCTGAAGCTCTGTTCAAATTGTGAAAATCCACACACAATCTTATTTCTCCATTCTTCTTCCTAACCAGGACCAAGTTGACCACCCATGTGGAGTGCCTGACTGGAAATATGATCTTAGCTAATAGTATCTTTTGTACCTCCTTGTAAATAATGGGTTCCAACAATGCATTGATAGGATGTTGTCATTGTTGGAATGGTCTCACATCCGGCTTAAGAGGTATAGTGTGTGTGCTAATTGAGGTGTCATCTATTTTCAAATCCTCATAGCTCTAGGAAACTACATCATGATACTTTTTCAAAGCATCAATGATTCATTTTTTCTCTTCTGACATGTAGACTTTTTCCAATGAAGACATTTTTAACCTCCTCGGTTGTATCGAGGTTGTGAGTGTCACATTGCTTATTAATGGAATCCTTCTTTTCATGCTAGTCTTGGTCTCGAATTTGATCTAGGTCAAATATTTGTTCAAGCTAAACCACATCCCTGGGAATTGTGTTCATTTTGAGATTGATGACCCCTTCTATATCTAATTTAGCTTCTTCGAGCTCAACCTCATCTATTATTTGAGTTGCAAACACATCAAAACTCATGATGAACTCCAAGATGTACTTGTCTTCATTGAGCACTTGGAAGTGGGTGACATTATCTAGCACTGATAATAAGCTCAACGGTGAACCTTCTAAGACTTGATAGTGAAAATGGTTGAAGGGTACTGGCTGCTTGAGCCAAAGCATTAGTAGTATGGTTTTGGGATCATGGGATTAGTTGAATATTGAAGGCATCCAAGCTTTCTAAAAAATTGAAAACCCTATGCCTATAGTTTTCTAGTCTCTTATCATAGAAGGAATATAGTTTCCTGACTTGTTTAACTACTAGCTTTGAATCACCAAAGACTTGCATCATTTTAACTTTCTTTCTCAGGGCCATCAGGATACCATGAACTAGTGCTTCGTACTTTTCTACATTATTGGTATAATAAAATTGAAGTCTATGAGAAGCAAAGTAAGTCTTACCCATGGGGCTGATGAGCTCGAATGTAGCTTTGGCTCCTTGCTTGGATTTGGATCCGTCGAAGTGAAGCATCCAAAACTTGGAGGGTTGCTTAACTTTAGGACCAATCATGTATTCACTCTTTCTTGGTTGCACATCTGCATCTATAATCTCTAGAGTGGGCACAAGCTCAGTATTGTTGGTGACGGGCTGCCCTGTTAGCGACACCTTTTGAGGCATAACTTTTCCTTTGATGTGTTCTATTTCCATCTGACACAAGTAGCACTCAAATTCCAATTGGGAAGAATTATGAACTCTGCATCAGCTGGGTAATAAGAGATCTTGAAATTCCATTCTAGCCCCTAGACTAAGTTGATTTTGCACACATTTTTCCATGAAATCCTAAAATCCATATAATATTCCTAAATGGACATCATTATAGGACTCATCATCATATGATTCCACCAACATTTTTGTTCTCTAAGGTGCATATGCTAGATTGGCAGGAGGGTTGCATAGTACTAAGAAGACTTCTTCAATCATCTCTTCTTCTTGTGGCTCTGATTCCTCTTCGTATGTTATGGGAGAATAATTACCCAATTCTATTTTAGAAAATAGTAACTTATTGGTGTTTTTGTACTCCATGATCATGAACTTCATATAGGGTTCTCGGTCTATGCGAATCTAATTTGATAGTCACTTCCATGGCAACCACACATGAGAGAAATCAGTGGCAGCATATCTGTTCAATGCTTAGGTGAAGTCTCGTCCCAAGATTATTTTGTATGTGTCAGGAATATCAACAACTCGAATATCTATAACTTGCTGCACCCTTGGGTCTACAGCAATTTGCATGGGGATCCAATTGATTTCTTTGACTATATTCACTTTCATTTTGTCCAATTAGGTCACCTTTCTTCTAGAAGGAGTGGGAACTATTCCCCGTGCTTTGCATATAGTGAGAGGCATAACATTGGCCAACACTCTCAAATCAAGCATGTAATTATGCAAGTTTTTCCCAAATATTCTAATTGTAGTGAGAAAAGGTGGCATTCTAACTTTCCTTGAAATAATCCCGTAGGCGTATCTACCTAGGCCGCTTGATTTCTATCCTTTTCATTGGTATTTTCCTTATCTTACGCTTGACTTTGTTCATTAGCGGGTTGTTTTCTAGTTTTCTAATTGGAAGATACATCCTTTTTCTTGCCTATGATTTCTTGAATTACAGGCTCATGTTGTGGCTCTTCAAAAGAGACTCTCTTGGCTAGTATTTCTTGGGTTGACTTAGAAGAGGCAGTCCCATTGATCATTCTAAAGAAGGCATTCCTAATTGTAGGGAATTTAAGCAACTCGAAGGAAGACAAGCTTATCTTGACCTTCTTGAACTCATCAGCAACATACTCACCCAACTGTTCAATTTCAGCTTCAAAGGCTCTACCCTGGGAATAGCTAGCAGACTAATTTTGTGTTTGGTTTGGTTATTTCTTCTTGTTAAAATATTGGGTGGGTACATAGGAGTAGCCTAGATTATTGTTGGCATTAGGGTTAGGTGAGGTGCTAAAGTTATTAGGTGGAGTGGAAGTTGTGAAAGGTCCTCTTGCTTGCCTATTTCTTAAGTTATATGGGGATGCTCTCTGATGGAACATTTGGACCTCATCTTCATGAAACTCTTCCTCATCTATTGGACCATTATCTTCTGAATCAAAGAGCTAAGATAAAGTTTCTTCGTTAATCACCTCTTTCTTTTCTTTGTTCTTTGGGGAAGCAATCTTAGTTTCTAGGGCATTGCTCTCACTTTGCAAGAATGGGGCTTGATTGACCATGAGCATTAAGGAATCATAGGGTTCATATGAGATTAGATCTCGGAAACCACCTTTGTCCACAACATTTTGAACTTCTACTTGAAATATCTTCGCAGTCGTGAGGAACTCGAGGCAATCCAACTCAAAGTTCCTATTCATTTTATGGATGCGCTACCATCTAGACAAAGCTGCCTCGGCAAGGTACACTGCACTAGTTGTCTTCTCTGCATTGATAGGCTGATCAAGAGGAGTAGGAATTCCTTTGTTGTTAGGCCTTGTATTATGTGTTCGATTCGGCCTATGTGAAGGCCTCATTTCAAAATTTTTGTTGGAATTTTTCCCTCGTTCATAATTCTATCTGGATGAGGTACCCACGTCACGGTTATCTCTATTCTCTCAATTGAGATTGGCCTAAATATTGTGTTGAGAAGCTTGTAGCTGATTATTATTATTCCTCAGGTGTGTCATTTTTGTGGACATCTTTCTGATCATTTCTGTCAATTCATCCAACTGATCTTTCTCTATATTACTTGGTTGTGATGCTTGGTTTTAAAGGGAAACCGACTGCATGGCTAGTTGATTTTGTTGTGCTTACAAAAATTTAGGCCCTTGGAGGTATGCAGGTAATTGAGGTTGTTGCAGATAGACCTGTTGTTGTTGAGGCTACAAATAGTGAGGCACGGGAGGTGCTTGGTTCAGCGGTTGTCCTGGATGAGGAACTAGGGGTAGTTGTAGGACTTGATTCATAAGAGGCATCTGATGTTGTAGATCTTGAGTGAGCCCTTGAATTTTCATGGGATGAGTAACCTATCCCAAGGAAGGAAATAGACCTAAATTTTTTTGTCCCAAATCAATATTGGCTATGACTTCCTCAGCATATCCACCAATCTGGTGAGTGGTGAGTTCATTCTTTTCACCAATGTTGCAATAAGGTTGTCTAAGGTAGCATAATAGATAGGCAAGATAGCGACATCATTGAGCACATATGGAGCTTGTAATCTTGTGAATGCCTGATGAATTCAATCATTGAAGGAACCTATCAGCTCGTTGACCTCTCTACGAATTGACATGAATTGTTGATATAATTTTGGAGGACTGATTAGAACCTTATACTTTTGCAAGAATGCATTCTTCAAGAGATCCCAAGTAGTGATGGATCCTATCAAAAAGTTGATATACCAATAGAAGGCCTCTTCCCCCAAGGAGTAAGGGAAGATTCGACAAGAGACATCTTCATGATCAATCTACATATCCTTCAATGTTGTTTGAAATATCTTAATGTGTTCTTCTTCCTTCCTTTGTGGATGTCATGGATGAAAATTTGTGAAAAAGGTTTTGGGATTCTTTGGCATATCATGGTAATCATTGAAGGATATTAGAGAAGGGTTATTACCAAGCCAAGCCATCGAGGGAGGTGGGAGTTGTATTTGCTATTGAATAGGAACTTGGGACTATACAAGGGCAACAACAGTTGGGACTGTGCCTTGGACTTGGAAGGCAGGGCTAGGGGCAGCGCCCTAGCTATGGGAAGCAAGCAACTAGAAAGTATTTTGGAATGGCTGAGTGGAGGAGGTGGATGTGGAAAAGGAAGGATGAGTGTGGGCCAGATGGAAGGAAGAGGGAGGTGAAGCGGATGAAGTGGATAAAGAGGATGAGGCTGAGTCCTCTCTTTGAGTCTTCCCAACCCTTGTAGGGGGTTGTTGTTCTTGAGATTCCCCTTTGTTAGGTGTGGATCTTAGAACTCTTTAAAATATTTTAGGGGAGAATGAACCAATTCGATCTAGCTTAACATAAATTCAGGCCTCCCTCTAGTGTCAGTTTTGTTGATGGGTGTTTTAGCACTTCTCAACATAGGCAATGCATAAGTGCATCACCTCTCTTGAAAGACAATTTCCTACAAGTAAATTGTAGAAAACTATCCCAAGGTTTCGAATGTCAGGTCATGGCAGTGCTTGGAAGATCTCAGTTGTTTCATGTGATTTTCTAGCAATCACAAGGAATCCTTAAGTATGTTATGTTGGAGGGGAATTGGTCCTTCAAATGGATTTCTTAAGGTGTGGAAATTGATATGTAGTTGTTGTAGGTTCAAAATAGTAGTCTAGAACTCTATTTTCATCATTAGATTTGGCTTTACAATGTGCAATGAACATTGTCCAAATCACCTTTTAAAAGAAAAGTCAAAAGGGCAGGGGAAGAGGAAAGTTCCTAGATCTGAAACTACTGATGAACAGTGATAAGGGAGGACTCTATAGTGGAAAACTTTTCCAAACTAAGTTCCACTTAACTAGATCAACTCACAGTCTCATGAAACTAGTGCAATCCTCTAAGGTTTGCAGATTTCAACCATTCATTCACCATAAAGCATAAACAAAAGATAGAATTTAAGTGCAACATTCAATTCATGTCCAGACTAACTTTACACTGCTATTTATCATCAACAAACAACAAAAATCATGGATAAGGAAGGGCATCAACATAGCAAAATTCTTCTCTATCAATGAACATCATCTACTAATCTACCAAAGCAAGTTAAACACATGGAACAAAAAAGTTAATCTACTTGAATTCAATAACTATGAGGAGAAGAATCATGAAACATGAAATGGAACTCAAGAATCCACCAAAATCAATGAATTTCTATTAAAATTCTAGTAGAATGTCTTTACAACAACTAAAATCTCTCTTCAAAATGTGAGGAGACCCCCTATTTATAGTGTCCAAAAAGTAAAATTAATGGCCAAGATTTAATCTCATTGTGTGGCAAAGATTCACTACAAATTAGGGTTTCACCTACCCCCAAATATTTTACAATATAAAATACATTTTTTTCTTCTAGCCTATTTTGTCTTCTAGTGGTCAGCACTGTATCACTTTGTCTTTTAGCTGATTTCTCTTTGTTGCAGCTATACTGTGAGGAATTCATCATCAATAACTAGATTTCCTTCATTCTTTTTCATAGTTGCATATTCTACAAACTTTCCAATTAATACTTGGAGCTTGTTCCACTCCATTATATCAGATTGAAGCACTTGGACGTTCAACTTCCTAGACCAGTCAGTAATCACATCCCAATATTTATCACACTTTGGTGTATTCTTGATCACTTGTGAAGGATCTTGCAGCAAAATCCATAAAGTATAGCATGAGGGAATCAATGGCTCCATTTTCCATATTCTTATGAAAGTAGGTCTTTATCTTCTCTAGATCTAGCTCGTCAATAGGCATATTGTAATTTGTGATCAACTTTAGGTACTCCTCATAGGCTATCCTAATTTCCTTAGCCCAATCAATGTCAAGCTTCACTTCATGGAGCACTTGTTCCAAGATTTCTCCTTTTTGATCAAGGCCTAATTTCCATGTTTCTATGAGCCAATAATCATCCTTCACCAGCACAAGCTCCTTTTCCCATGTTCTTTTAGGCATCCTAAGGATAGCCTCAATTTTAGGATATGTAATCCTATATAGCTCTGAGAAGTTGGTACAAAATTTCCTTGTGCGTTCAAGCACTTTTGCACTTCTCAGAATTCATTCGCAATTCAGACAATGCTGCCAATGCCCATATTTCTATTGTAGAGGACTCACTAGAACCAATCCTCTGTGGCCTTTTTCTAGTTCTTTCTCCTTTCTAGCTTGCTGATATGATCTTTTGAGAGTAGTAGAGGAGTAGTTGATGATGTTAAGGGCAGCTCCTCAACCTAGGACCATTCTTGTATGTGGGTTGTTAGTTCTGCTACTTGTGCTTTTAATTCCTCCTTAGAGGTCTTGTCTTTATTCATTTGATGCACAATAGTAGTAACTAATCCTTGAATATGATCAATTTCCTTTTCTCTCATGGCCATTCTCAGGTCAATGGTAGAGATATTATAGCTAACTCCTCCTTCCACCACCAGAGTAGTTATCTGGACATTCCTTGATCCTGAGGTATCCATTGTCAAATTGGATCTAACCCTTGGTTTTTTTTCCTTCTTTGTGCTTATCTTTAGTTGTTCCAGGATGGCTTCTAGCCTTGCTCTTGGATCCATAAGGGTACGGGTCTTCTTCTCAAATTTATTTTCTAGCCTCTCAGGCATCTAGGACCCTTCTTTTGGCAATCCATGATCACCTTCCTCTTTTTGAGCATGTTGGATCTCCATTTCATGGTGACATCGAGCCTCTTGTTCTATCTTTTCTTCCTCTTCTTCATCTAAATCTTGAATGAATATAACTTCTCTCTTTGGAGATTCAGTGGTGGCCATGTGTTCTTTGGGGCTATCTTCCCCTTTAGATCTCCCTCCTTCTCCTTCTTTCTCATGCTCTTCATGATGCTCTACCTCTGGGATCTTTCTCATTTCAACCTCTTCTTCAGGATTGTCCTCTTCTTTCTTTTCTTCTTCCTTTTTCTCTTCTTCTCCTAGGGGAGACATTTCTTCATCATGTTCAGGGTCCTTATCTTGTTCCTTGGTTGGAGGTTCAATGGTTACCTCCATTTCTTCGTATGTTTCCTTCTTCTCTTTAGAGGGATTCTTTTCAAATTCCTCCCCAACATCTTTGAGATGTCAGGCCAACTCTTCTTCGAGCTCTTGGTTAGAGGTTTTTACAATATACTTCAAGTTGGGGTCTTCAACATCTTCTGCAGAAGATTGTGTTTCCTCTTCTTCATGCACCTCTTCATCAATAACTAGATGTTGATATTCAAGATGCTCATGATAATCATCAGCTTCTTCCTCCATTTCTTTAGCTATCTCCCTTTCTTGTCTCTCCAACTCCTCAAAAATATGCATTGTTACCTCCATCGTAGTTGGTTTAGTTGGAGGAGGAGCGACAGGGATGCCATAAACAACTTGGGCTAAAGCAGCTTGTACTACAAGGTTCATCAATACTCCAAAAAGCTTTGTTGGTATGTTTTACATATGTCGAGCAAGGGCTTCTAGGAGCGAAAGGGTAGGAATTGTCATTGTTGTAGTGGCCAATGGAAGGGTTGTTGATGGAGACGTGGAGGTGAAAGAGAGCAGAGAAGTGGTAGCAAAGGAAGAATCTACCACCAAGATTGGTGTTGTAGGTGAGGTGGAAGCAAGGTGAACTGAAATTTCCATCATGGACAGAGAAGAAGCAAGTGAGGGAGTGATGGAAGTGGTGACAATAGTGGTAGTGAGTGAAAAGGTGACAGGTGGAGACTTTGGTTGCTTAGCTTCTTCTTCCTCTCCCTCGTGAAGTGGGTCTTCCTAAATGGTGGGTAGTTCTATGAAACCACCAGATTTCTTGGCCTTCTTAGAAGGCTCACCTTCTGATGCCTTTCTGGAGTACACCTTGTGCTTCGGTTGGTGTTCAACCACCCCTTTTCTCTTCTTTGACCTAGTAGTGGGAGAATACTTCAAAGTTTCCCCAGATGGGGTAGCAGTAGCAGTTCCACTATTGGTCTTGCTCTTGGTCCCATCCTCGAGCTCGCCATAGGTCAAAGTTACACCTTGGAATTTCAGTTGAGCTACCTGTCCATCAACCCATTATTTTTTTCTTTCCTCTATGGGTTTCATCAAAATATCGAGGTCATTGGCGTCTTCCTCATTCTAGTCAATCATGAGCAATGGCAGTTTGGCGACAACTTCATATCTTTGGTCTATCACCATGTTTTCATCCTCCACAATTTGATCTGGCACAAGAAACAAGTTGACTATTTTGATGAAGTATGACATCATGTGCATGTAGTGCCTCATACACACTTCTTTATCACCTCTTCAATTTTCCCAAAAGTCTTCGACAATGTGGAGGTGGGCATATTCCTTTCCAACCATCTTTCTCAGCTTACCATATGGATCAATCCATGGTTTGGCAGTGTGGAGCTCTAGGTTGTATTCATTTATCTCCTTTTTAGAATATTCCACACATTAGGATGCAAAGATTGAATACATGCCCTGGCCAAATGTAAGGGGATAAGGAATTTCCGGCCTATGTTTGTCACCCAGCAGTGTGTGAGCATGCTGCAACTGCCTGGAGAGTTTGAGTAATACCAACCAGTCATTGGGATACTTAGGAAACTTATAAGGTATTTTTGAGAAGCCTTTGGTTTTGATGTATGTGAATTTAGGAAATTGAATGAAAAGGAATCTAAATCGGTGGATGAAGGCATTAGTACTATGAGTGACTCTCCTTTCGAAGTCACCTCCGAGCAATCTGATAATGTTCTCAATGAAGGCATCATTCACTCTGCAATAGTCCTTGAAATTTCTATACTGAAGCTATGGGTACCAGTTGTATACCTTCATTTCCCTCCCTAGAGTTTGTCTTGATGTCACAAACAAACCTCTATATTGAGCACAGTCAGCTAGCAGATAGACCAAGTATGAGGTCATGTAAAATTGGGAAGTTTTCTTTACAACTACAAACTACTCATGTAGGCAGTTGCTAATCATTCTTGTCCAATGGAATTTAGTCTCTCCTCTGATGATTTCTTCTATGAAGTAAAACATCCACTCCTGGAAGAAATTTGTAGTCAGGAGGCCCATGACTCTGCTTAATTTGGTTACCAAGTCATAGTAATCCTCGTGGAACTCACTTCTAAAGAGCTCCTAGGGTACTTTGTTTGTGCTACCCCTCTTCTCCTTTAGCCAGTATTGATTGATCATTTTCTTGCACTTGAGGGGGTCAAATTTCCACATCCTCTCAGCACACTCTTTGGATGTTTCCTCCATTTCATTGAAGGTGGGGATGTGGAAAGTTTTCCATATTTATTTGGTGAACAAATTAGCTAGTATGTTGCCATCCCTATCCACAATTCTCTTTTTGATTTCTTGGTAGGCCTCTCTGTAGGACATTACTAATTTAGGAGCCATGAGGGTAGGTGGGAAAACTAGTGGCCTTGGCCAACCCACTCTTTCTAATCTTCTTGGCATACTTTGTGGTAGGGTTGACAATGACCCTTTGCTTGAATTCATCATTGTCAATTTTCCCCAAGTTAGTATCTGAGACCTTGTCCCAGTTTGTGGTGACTTTTGACTTGAGGTCCTCTCATTGAAATTTGTAATTCATTTGATCCTTGTCCTTTTTCCCTCTTGGTGCTTTGGTAGCTTTCTTTCCATTTTCCTTCTTTATGGATGCTTCTGAAGGTCCTGCAGTTGGTTCCATATATCCTGCATGTAAAGGATTAGTAAGCATATTCAAGTGTAAAACATGAGAAATGTTAGCAAAATCTTACAAAAACAACATTAGATCGAGTAATTCATCATTCAAGTATCCTAAAATTTCTTTCATATCATCATTAGAATTTTGTTGGAGGGAGATATGGAAATATGGGCCCAGGAGTGTAGACTTCCTTGGGCTGGTAACCATTTTGAAGGTAGTTACAAATGGATGGAAAATAGGGCATGGCAGTCTGCATAATTCTACCCGCATCAGGTTTTTGCACATGGGCTAAATCATTTTTGAGGTTTTAGGATTGCTAACTTAGTCATTTAGGCATGCAGAAGCAAAGGGTGCAAGCACAGGAGTCCCAGGAGGATACTAGGTGTTGGCTATTCAGAATGACGAAGGTGTGACAGAGTTCTGCCAAAGGTGGTCCACATTGCTGGGTCTGTAGGGATCTATGTCATGAGTCATAAATTTGTCGTTAGCTAGAACGAAGTAGCAGGTTCGGGCCCTACATAGCGGGCCGATGGAGGTCGTTGGAAATTTTGAGACGGCAAGAGAAAAAAAAATTTCCATAGGTGGCCATCCACATGGAGTAGCCCACTTAATGTTTCATACTTAGTCATTTTTTTTTGGGCTCATATGGCGGTAGAAAGCATGAGGTCCACTAGGTGGACGGGTGGTTAACCGAGGCCATTCAGAATGATGATCAAATGTAGGAGGCCTGCAAATGAAAGTCCACAATGGCCAGCCCACAAAGGGGCCAACACTTAGACATTTTAACACAAAGGATCTGATGGAGACAGTTGGGGTGGGGCTCGCCTATCAGAAGGATCCCAAGGCTTCACTTTTTTTGGAATGGTCATGTAAGCAGTGGCGGAGGGATGGCGGAAGTCTGCATTGGATTATCCACCTAGAGAGTTTTGTATGAAGTTTAGTTAATAGACACAGACGTTGCAGGACCCATAAGGTTGGTGGTCAAGACCAATTAACCATTTTGGAATGGTTCATCATGAGGGTTGATCCAGGTGTGGAATTCTACACTCGCGGACCCATGGGAGTGAGAAGTCCTTTTCTAACTCGTGAATTTTGCTTAAGTTTGATCAATGATAGTAGTGAGTAAGTGCCTTCCTGCATGAGCAGGCTTGAAGGAGATGACGATCAATTTTAAAGTTTGTCATTTAAGGATCAAAGCAATGGTGGCAGAGGGTTTGCGGGATGCAAGGGAATGGTTTCCCTAGTTTAAGAATGGCAACGAATGGTGAAATTTCTACATGAATTTCTAAGGAAAATTTTCAAAGTTTTTCAAAATTTCAACACCTGGGTTTTGCTCACCGTGATGTGATCTAACTAGTTTTGAGCTTCCTTTCATCAGAATTTTAACAGCTTTTGTGAAAATCAAAGAAAATTCATGACATAGATGGCATTGGAAAACTGACTTGGAAAATTCAATGAATGATACGAAGAGACTGCAAATAATGATGCTCAGATGGTGACAAGATCCTGTGGGCGAGGAGGAGGCGATGGCTAGAGGCTCTAAAAAAATTCTGAGAGTCCAATAGTGAAAATGACCTATCAAAAGTGGCTATTTATAGATTTTTATGCATTCAATTTTCATCATTAATGTGGGTATAGAGGTAGCCAAGGTGGTCAGCACATAGTTCAAAAGTGATGGCGGCAAGAATGGCGAGGTCTGCAGGGCGAGCAGTAGTCAAGGGTTGGCCATCTGGAGAGTCGAGAACAGAAGTGGCAACAGAGGCTACGAGTCTCGCACAATGGGAGGATGTGTGAAATCATCCTTTTGGAATGGCGAAGTTACTATAGAATTTTGAACAAGGCGGCCCACAGGAGCAGACCCACATAGCATGAAGGATGACAATTTTAAAGTTTGAAGGAAAACTATTAACGAAACCCTGCAAAGGCTAAACACCTAGAAATTTTGAGGGTGATGAAACTTGGTCAACTCTAGATGCTAACTCTAGGACTCCTTGACCACTTAGGACACAAATTAGGGGGCATGCAAAATGAGATGAAGGAAAAATCGACTTAGCCATTTATTGTGCCTATGGCCCACACACCCCATTCAGAATGAGGACCCTCTCTTTACTTTTTTCGGGTCGCTTTTTCCTTCTCCATATAGAAATTTCAAGAAGGACTATTATAGAGTGAATGATGTCTTCATCAGGCACATTATCAAATTGCTCAGAGTTGACTTCAAAAGGAGAGTCACTCTTAGTGCTAATGCCTTCATCTGCCGGTTTAGATTCCTTTTCATTCAATTTCCTAAATTCACATACATCAGAACCAAGGGCTTCTTGAAAGACCATATAAGTTTCTCTAGTATCCTAATGATTGGTTGGTATTACTTGAACAATCTAGGAAGTTGCAACATGCTCACATGCTACTGGGTGAAAAACATAGGCCAGGAATTCCTTATCCCCTTACATTTGGCTAGGGAATGTAAGTAATCCTCGCATCCCAATGTGTGGAATATTCTAGAAAGGAGATAAAAGAACACAACCTGGAGCTCCACATTTCCAGACCATGGATGGATCCATATGGTAAGCTGAAAAAGATGGTTGGAAAGGAATATGCCCACCTCCACAATGTCGAATACTTTTGGGAAAATTGTAGAGATGGTAAATAAGTGCATATGAGGCACTACATGCACACGATGACATACTTCATCAAAACAATCAACTTGTTTATGATGCTGAACCAAATTGTGGAGGATGAAAATATAGTGATATACCTAATATATGAATCCATCGCAACCCTACCACTATCCCTGATTGACTGGAACAAGGAAGAGGTCAATGACCTTGATATTTTGATAAAGCCCATAGAGGCAAGAACAAAACAATGGATTGATGGATAGGTAGCTCAAATAAAATGCCAAGGTGTAACTTTGACCTATGGTGAGCTCGAGGATGAGCTCAAGAGTGAGACCGATAGTGGAACTACTACTACTACCCCATCTGGGGAAACTTTGAAGTCTCCTCCCACTACCAGGTCAAAGAAGAGAAAAGAGGTAGCTGAGCGCCAACCCAAGTCAAGGTGTACTCCAAAAGTGCATCAGAAGGTGAGCCTTCTAAGAAGGCCAAGAAATCTAGTGGTTTCACATAAATTCCCACCATTTAGGAAGACCCAATTCACAAGGGAGAGGAAGAAGAAGCCGAGCAACTGAAGTCTCCACCCGCCGCCTTTGCCTTCACTGCCACTACTATCATCACTACCATCACTCCCCCGCTTGATTCTCAAGCATTGCTTGCTTCTTCTCTACCTGTGGTGGAAATTTTTGTTCACCTTGCTTCCACCTTGCCTACAACACCAATATTAGTGGTATATTATTCCATTTCTACCACTTCTCTACTCTCTTCCACCTCCATGTCTCCATTAGCAACGCTTCCATTGGCCACTACATTGATGAAAATTCCTACCCTCTTGCTCCAAGAAGCCCTTGCTCAGCATATGCAGAACATACCAATGAAGCTTTTTGGAGTATTGATGAACCCTATAGTATAGGCTACTTTAGCCCAAGTTGTTGTCAGCCTCCCTATCCCTCCTCCTCTAATTGAACCACCTACGATGGAGGCAACAATCTAGATTTCTAAGGATTTGGAGAGACAAGAAGGGGAGATAGCTAGAGAAATGGAGGAAGAAGCTGATGATTATCATGAGCATCCCAAATATCAACATCTGGTTATTGATGAAGTGGTGCATGAAGAAGAGGAAATAAAATCCTCTAAAGAAGATTTTGAAGAGCTTGACATGAAGTATATTATAGAAACCTCTGACCAAGAGCTCGAAGAAGAGTTGGCTCGACAACTCAAAGATGTTGGGAAGGAAGTTGAAAAGCAGCCCTCTAAAGAGAAGAGGGAAATAGGTGAATAAATGGAGGTAGCCACAGAACCTCCAACCAGGGAACAAGATAAGGGCCTTGAACATGATGAAAAAATGTATCCCCTAGGAGAAGAAGAGAAAAAGGAAGAAGAAAAGAAAGAAGAGGACAAGCCTAAAGAAGAGGTTGAAATGAGAAAGAGCTTGAAGGAAGAGAATCATGAAGAGCATGAGCAAGAAGGAGAAGGAGGGATATCTAAAGGGGAAGATAGCCCAAAATAACACATGGCCACCACTGAATCTCCAAAGAGAGAAGCTATATTCATTCAAGATTCAGATGAAGAAGAGGAATAAAAGATAGAACAAGAGGCTCGGGGTCACCAAGAAATGGAGATCCAACATAATAAAAAAGAGGAAGGTGGTCATGGATCACCAAAAGGAGGGTCCCATATGCTTGAGTAGATAGAGAAGCAATTGGAGAAGAAGATCCCTACCCTTAAGGATCCAAGAGCAAGGCTAGAATCCATTCTAGATCAAGCGTAGATAAGCACAAAGAAGGAAAAGAAACCAAGGGTCAGATCCCATCTAAAAATGGATGCCTCAGGATCAAGGACCATGCAGATAGCTACTCTAGTGGTGGAAGGAGGAGTTAGCTATAATATCTCTACCATTGACTTGGGAACAACCACGAGAGAAAAAAAAAATGATCATCTTCAAGGATCAATTGCTACTATTGTGCATCAGATGAATAAGGACAAGAGCTCTAAGGATTAATTAAAAGCACAAGTAGTGGAACTAACAGCCTACATACAACAATGGTCCTCAGTTGAGGAGCTTCCCTCAACATCATCAGCTACTCTATTGCTCTTGAAAGATCATATCAGCAAGCTAGAAAGGAGAAAGAACTAGACAAAGGGCACAGAGGATTGGTTCTAGTGACTCCTCTACAAAAAAAATATGGGCATTGGCCACATTGTCCGAATAGTGAATGCATTATGGGAAGTGCAAAAGCAGCTTGAAGGCACAAGGAAATTTTGCACCAACTTCCCAGAGCTATATAGGATTACATATCCTAAAATTGAGGCTATCCTCAGGATGCCTAAGAGAACATGGGAAAAGGATCTTGCATTGGTGAAAGATGATCACTGGCTCATAGAAACATGGAAATTCGGCCTTGATCACAAAAGAGAAATCTTGGAACGAGTGCTCCATGAAGTGGAGCTTGAAATTGATTGGGCTAAGGAAATTAGGATAGCTAGTGAGGAATACCTAAAGATGATGATGAATTACGATATGCTCACCAATGAGCTAGATCCAAAGAAGATAAAACCCTACTTTCATAAGAAGATGGAAAATGAAGCCACTAATGCCCTCACACCAAAATTTATGTATTTTTTTGTGCGAGCCTTTGCTCAATCTAAGCAAGTGATAAAGAATACACCCAAGTGTGATAAAGATTGGGATTTGATTACCAGCCGGTCTAGGAAGTTGAACTTCCAAGCGTTTCAATCTGATATAATGGAGTTGAACAAGCTTGAGGCGTTAATCAACAAGTTTGTAGAATATGCAACTATGAAAAAGCATGAAGAAAATCCATTTATTGATGATGAATTCCTCACAGTATAGTTGCATCAAAGAGAAATTAGCTAAAAGACAAAGTGCTATAGTGCTGACTACTAGAAGACAAAATAGGCTAGAAGACAAAAATGTATTTTATATTGTAAAATATTTGGGGGTAGGTGAAACCCTAATTTGTAGTGAATCTTGGCCACACAATGAGATTAAATCTTGGCCATTCATTTTACTTTTTGGACACTATAAATAGGGGGTCTCCTATCATTTTCAAGAGAGAGTTGAGTTGTTGTAAAGACATGATGCTGGGATTTTAATAGAAATTCATTGATTTTGGTGGATTCTTGAGTTCCATTTCATGTTTCATGATTCTTCTCCTCATAGTTAGTGAATTCAATTAGATTAACTTTGTTGTTCCATGTGTTTAACTTGCTTTGGTAGATTAGTAGATGATGTTCATTGATGGTGAAGAATTTTGTTGTGTTGATGCCCTTCCTTTTCCATGCTTTTTGTTGTTTGTTGATGATAAATACCAGTGTAAAGTTAGTTTGGACATGAATTGAATGTTGCACTTAAATTCTATATTTTTTTCATGCTTTATGGTGAATGAATGGTTGAAATTTGTAGACCTTAGAAGATTTCACTAGTTTCATGAGATTGTGAGTTCATCTAGTTAAGTGGAACTTAGTTTGGAAAAAAATTCCACTGTAGAGTCCTCCATTATCATTGTTCATCATTAGTTTTAGATCTAGGAACTATTCTCTTCCCCTATTTTTTTGACTTTTATTTTAAAAGGTGATTTAGACAAGGTTTATTGCACATTGTAATGCCAAATCTGATGATGAAAATAGAGTTCTAGACTACTATTTTGAACCTACAACTACACATCAATTTACATACCTTAAGAACTCCATTTGAAGGACCAATTCCCCTCCAACTTAACATATGTAAGGCTTCCTTGTGATTACTAGAAAATCACATGAAACAACTGAGATGTTCCAAGCACTGTCATGACCTAACATTCAAAACCTTGGGATAGTTTTCTACAATTTACTTGTAGGAAATTGTCTTTCAAGAGAGGTGATGCACTTATGCATTTCCTGTCTTGAGAAGTGCTAAAACACCAATCAACACCACCACTGTAGGCTCATCCTCCTTCCCCTTACGATGATCTAGAGTGGGAAGTGGATGACCTCTTGGTAGCTTAGTGTTAGGAGGAGGCCTCTTCTTTAGCTTTAGATTAGATGTGTGTGTGTGTGTTGTGATGTGTTCACCTGTGATTGTGCTATGTGTTCCTGGATGACCCTCATCACCCTATTGGTGCTTGGATATAGCCATGTTTTTTGTGGCATAAACCTTCTTCTATTTGTACCATCATTCTTCCATGTTTGTGACTTTATTTTCAATAAATTAGGGATGATGCAAAGTGTTGGGGGAATTTAGGCTTCCCTTCCAGGTTGACCCAATTTTTTATTTTTACTTTTTCTTCTTGTGCATTCTTCACATGGTATGATATAGTAGGGGGTTGATGACAATTCATTTTATATACTCTTACTATACATACATATATATATATATATATATATGAGCAGTTCTGACCCTGAAATATCAGGCTACCCCTGTGTCCTTTGTTCATGATTCCTTTTCTCTTTTTCTTTTCCTTTATCTTTCTCTCTTCTTTGCTTGAGTTGTCCCTCTCATGTGTGACAACACCACTTCTACAACACTTTGATTTTTAGAAAATGCATTCATTTCCAATGGATATTTTCTTGAGAATCTTCACAAAATTCTTTTCAAGAATCACATTCTCGACTTGAAACCCTAATTTAACGTGTTTCCTTCATCACTGGTTCATAAAGAAAGAACTTGAGAACCTTCCTTTGAGGTGGGAGCATCTTTGATCTTCCCCTCGTGTGGGGGCATATTCTTCCCTTCAAATTCCTTAATGAAGTGAACATCTTTCAAAAGGATTCCTTGATGATGAATCGATTCGAGAAAGAAACATCTCTTTCATGTTTTCAAATAGTGTGTCCCTTGAGTGGAACTCTTCTTCATGCTAGGGTTCTCAAAGGACCCCTTTGAAAGTTTTCCAACTTGTTGACAGTCTACATGACTGTCTGCTTACTTGCTTGTGTGGCTACTTTTTGACATGTTCTATTTGCAGGTAAACATGTTGCTTTATAGGTGCCCCTGTGAAACCACTTTCTAACTCTATGAAGTTCGCTTGAGTTTCCTCCATGTGAGAGATCTTGGGAGATACCTTCCTATAGGTTTTTGGGCATATAGGATGCTTCTTCTGAGCTTCCTCCATGTGAGAGATCTTGGGGGTGGCTCCCCTGCAGGTCTACGGATTTGTAGGGTGATTTTTCTTGGGTTTCCTTCATGTGAGAGATCTTCAAGGACACCTTCCTTGCAGGTTTGTGGGTTTTTAGGGTGCTTTCCTAACTTTCTCCATGTGAGAGATCTTGGGGGATGCTTCCTTATAGGTTTGTAGATTTGTAAGACACTTTTCTAGGTATCCTCTATGTGAGAGATCTTGGGAGACACCTTCCTTGCAGGTCTGCGGTCCTGTGAGGCACTTTCTTCATGGGGATTCATTCATCTTAGAAATATTGGGGGTTTCCTCCTTGCAATTTTGTGGGCTTGTAAGATGCTTTCATTATTTAGCTTTATAGTTTTGTGAGGCTATGAAGTCCTTTTCTTATCCTATGCTCTTGAGTTTGCTAGATCGTGGTCTACCTCCTTGATGGTTCAGGTATACATTTCTAACTCTACTACCTCTCCAATCTAATTTACCAAAGGACTAATCAATATTCATGCTCACTTAAGTGGGGGAAAAATGTAAAGGAGAAAATTTGCACCCCTCATGCAAATTCCCCTTTTACTCTCCCTCACCTTAGAAAACCAAATTCGAAAGATAAAATCCACATCAGCCTGCTACCTTCATTCCACTTGGCATCTGTTTTGTGCATCAACAAAAGAATAACTATCGGGGATGCCCACATAGTGCACAAATGTCTGCATGATGTGGTTACATCCCTAATGGATTCTTCCATCTAAATCCTACAGAGGCATTACGCTTTCCATTGGGATCGATTTGTAACACCCCTCTTCGACCAACTGACCCGAATATGGCCATTTTTCTCATTATCCCTTCAAATTCACTCATTATTCATACATCCCATCTTCTTCACATCTTTCTAATCACTCAATTTGATCTCTCCAAGCATTCTAGCATTGAATCCTTACATTCTAAGCCTTCAAGTAGCACTTTGCACTCCATAGCAACAACAACAAAACTCCATCAACTCCATAGATCAAATATGGAACAACACCATTGCAGTAGAGGCTTGAGTCCTCTCATTTTCTCCTCCATTAGCTAGTGAGCTCTTGGTGGAGGTGGCAAGCTTTCTACTTCTCTCCTCTATGATTTGGTTGAGTAGCACATTATTGTTTTGTAGTGTCATTGTGCTCATTTCTTTCATTCTCCTTTATCATATTTTTTCTCCATTATCACTATCTTGGTTGTCCATGGAGGTGGAAACACCAAAACACGGGTCTAACTAAGGCAGGCCCCTATACAACCACCCAACAATTTTCCTCTTGTGTGTAGGTGGATGTGCTTCTTGGATCTAGCTAGTAAACAAGCTCTTTTGTGAGATCATTCTTGTCACCCTAGCTTTAGTCTACTTGCTTTATCATATCCATTTATATATTTCTTATTTCATAGTGTTGTTTTGTTCTCTTAAAAACTATAAGCTAGGTCATTAGTCTGTCTTCTAGTGGTTCACCTTTTCTTTTTAGTCCTTTGGTCATACAGATGCTAGCGCACTTGAGAGACGCTAGTGCATCGTGTTGTTGTCCTGGAACTGTGCTTTCATCCTCGGGTAGAGAGCTACTTAAGGCACAGTGTGGATCTTGAAAAATGGCTCGCCTATCCCCATTCTGAGTTTCGGGTCTATAGAGTGATTGAAGAAGCTTATAGTCCTCATCATTCTCATCCTTCATCTATAAACACCCCTTTTAATTTGAGGTAAGTTAGGACAACATTCCACCCTTGGCTCTCTGTGACCTGGGGCCTTGAATGTGGTTGGTCCCCCTCTCTTACATATACCTAAACCTACTTTTGACCCAAAAATAATTCCATACCTACTAAACCTCGCACTCCTAGTAGCCTCCCAAACTATCAAACTTGATTTGCATGATGTGTAGCACATGGAATGTGAACCATCATGATAAGGTGTTTGAGAAGCAAGAATGATCTGAGCTCTAGAAATCTAAAACTAAGTGAGTGCAAATTTATGGTTAAAAAAATTGCACCTTATTTAAAATATTATTCTTTACTCTATTTCCCAAATTAGATATAATTCAATTTCCAATAGTTGAGTAAACTACTTCAATAAGAAATAGTTCCTCTCTAAATTTTATGAGGTAAAACTCCCCCTTTTGTTAATTGATAAATTTTTAAAAAGATAAATTTATAGGGGTATACTTTTAACCAGAAATTAGGAAAGATGTAAACTAACTTTGATACTCAAAAGCTTTTGAATATCAAGCATAATAAATGAATTTGAGAACATACCAATAACTAGCACATAGGCTAATTTAACATGCCACAAAAATAAAAATGAAGATATTTATATCTATAGATAGTACCAAAATTGAAATAGATCATGTAAATAAAAACATTATTCATTCACACAAAAATGAGATAATTCATGGAAATTAACCAAAACACATAGATTATGATCAACCTCCTTCATTCATTTAGTGATCTCAAAGATATGCACACAAATGTAGAAATTTTTTAGTTTCGTGTATTTATCTTCCAAAACTTTGTTAAGAGAGTTTTTAGTTGCATCAAATTAGATAAATAAGGAATCGAGTGTAAATACTTCTTCAAATAACTACCAAAAAGAAGAGTCTTTTAGACTTCCATAAAATATAAAGTTCATATGAAATAATTGAGAAAATAAAAGAGATTATTTTTGATGTGGAATATTTTGTTGAATTCTTTAGATGATGGGGTAGTCGACATGAAAAATTTGGCTTGGTATTTGTAAAATTCCTTCACTATGGGAGCCATGTCATCGTGTTGAGTAATTCTTACATTATTAGCTCTTAATTTTTAAAGATTCTTTTTACCTCTTACTGCCTCAATCTCCCTTATGTATGTTGTTGTGAATCCATTGAACTAAAACAATGCTAAGTCAATGCCACTAAGCCTTCTCATTATTTCCACAGTAAATTCCTATTTTTCATAGAGGCTATCAACTATCCCTTTGAAGCTTTCCTTTAGGGTCTCCTCATCTTGATCATTTGGAGTACCCTCTTTTCCAAGATGGATGCCAATTCCCATTAGGTTCTTCTAAACCTCAACCCTCATTGTATTTCAATCATTTATTGCTTTTCCCTACAGTAAGATATTTTGTTTCACAACAAAGAGATTCCATTCAATGCTCCTTTTCCACATAACACATTTATTATCATTGAAATTTGGTAAAATACTCTCACTAACCAATTTTTTGCACCTAGTTCTATCATTCCTTTGAAATAAATGTCAATTTTTTCCAAAATTGATTATTCATGCTTGGTTGAAGCATTCTCTTTATCAATTTCAGCTCTTAAAATCTCAATATCTTTACATATCTTTTCATGTTAGATATAAATTTGGTTTGCTTAGTCAATATATTTGTTTCCCATTGTTCATTAGCTTTCTTGTAATCCTTATATCCTTGCATCATATCCACCATTTCTTTCCATATGGAAGATGTTGGATCAAAGGTGGCACTAGATTGACTAATTAGTTAGGGAGCAAAATCTATTGCATATTTCAAGCAATTAGTTAGAATCTTCACTTAATGCTTCATTTCATATTTTCTTTGCTTGTCTCTAGCTATCCTTTCCACCAACCTAGTAGTTGTCACCTAAAAATTATGTACATCTCCATCTCTAGTTGAAGATCCTAAATTAAATCTAGTAATGTTGAAATCACTAATAGTTGCTTGGCTTGATTCCTTCTACATTGAGGGGTGTGCTACTTCAGCATACATATTCCTAGTTGTACTATCTTATAATAACCTAGATGTGGTTTTTATCTTCTTAGGCTTAGGAGTTATTTGAATCAATTTACCAACAAAATCCTTTCAGGGTGGCTAAGTGGGACTATTTTCCTTTTCTTTGATATAGTTTTTTGTAACCATGAAGTGGGAGTAGGTGAAGCTATGGATTTATGAGAGAAGTGAATTGCAAGGCTCTCCTCAGAGGGGAAGTATTAGACACTCCCATCTTAGGAGAAGAGGGTGGAGTAGGAACTATCATAGGAGAAGTTTGTGGTTCTCTAGGAGGAGATGACTTGGGAGAAGGAACACTTGGCTGCAAAGGAGAAGATACATTGACTATTTCTTCTTCCTCTACTATTTTTTTCTCTTTACCCTTTTTATTTAATATGGGGTGTCTTCTCCATAGGTCTTCTTTGGAAATCTCTTCTCTAGAGGCTTCTCATCACCACCTCCTTTCTCTCTTGGTGTTATTTCTTGAGTAGATGATGATTGTATACTAGAAGATGAAGGAACTTGGCTACTCTCTCCTTGATTTTTTTTTCTTGAGACCTAGGAGGTGGGGCATTTCTTTTCTACATTATTTATTGCCACACAATCCTAGGTTCTCTTCACCAATATTGTTGTCTTCACCTCAATATTTTTTTATTCCTTAATGCTCCAATCTATTTAAACAATTGGCTAAGTTTGTATATGGTTGAAAAATATTGGATCTATCATATCAAATTCATTATCATATAGACCTTTGATATCCTAATCTAATATGAATGTCACAATCTACCTTAAAGTCAATCTCTTTAATCAACCTTATATTAATCAACACAATTTTCCCAATAGTCTTCTAGATGTGAAATATGATGGAATCTAAGGCCTAATTACAAGTTATCTTTAACAAAGTTCTTGCTATCGAAAGGGAAAATTCTTTCATGGAATTGCATCATATATGTTACTAAAATTCTCTCAATATTAAGGGAATCACAAATTGAATTGCAAGAGTAAGTTCCAAGACCAATAGGGAACTGAATACCTACCTTTCTTGTTTCTTGACATCTTTTGTTTACTTCTACAATTTTCCTACACACTTCATTTCAGAAAAAAAATATCCTCCACATATATTGGGAAGATGGTAAGGAATTCCATGAAAATCCCAAACTCTAATATAAGTAAACCTATGAAATTATATAAAATGACTACCATAAGTTTCAAGTAACTATACAACCTCATGAGAAATTCTTAAATCTATGTCTCCTTGTCTTTCTCTTACCATCCTCATGGTGAACACATCATTCACACTCCTGAAATTCTTGTAGATTTTTTTAACTAGAGCTTATTATAATAGTCATAGATCTAAATATCTTGATCTTGGACTTTAATTGGTCTCAAACTTGGCCATGGTATTGTACTAGAAATAGCATAAAACAAGTAGGAAGACATGAAAAAGGAATTTTTGAGAGGAAGAAAATAATCATTGAATGCATTTGATTACATATAAGTTGAGACCAATATAAATATTTCTCATCATGAATAACTGTCTGTATGCAAAAGTACATCCAATCTTCAAAATCATGAGTTGTCTCACTACCTTTCAATCTATGCAGAAGCATAATTATGCCAAATATTTCATCTACAAAGTGGATTCTTTGTAACTTCTTGGAAAATTAGGATTTTCCTTTTTTGGTGTATCAAACCACTCTCAATAAATAACATTCTTATATTTTCCTTTCTTCTCTTGAATGCGTTGATAAGAGGAAGTGAAATCAAAATCTGCATATGCTTCTCTTCCTCACAATTTCAAGCATGAAGTAAAAGTATTTCTATTGATCTTTACTACTAGTTGGTTATCATTTTTTCTGATTTCTCTAGCCTGGGGACCATAATGATTAATTCATTCCAAAACCAAATCAATACATTGCAAGACTATGAGAAAAGTTACAGCTTGTAGAAATCCAATTTTTATCAAGCATTGAGTAATTGAGGGAATATCTTCATTTCCAATCCTCTCCCAAAATTCATCTAGGTTAATATTCCCTAATCTTATATCTCCAATTTTTCTTAATGTACTTGATAAAACAAACAAATGCTCATAGACCAAATATTTAAACTTCGTGATGAATAGAATCCCAATGTGTAAAAATGTAATTCGTTCCTAAATATAGTTGAATTTACTTATACTGGTTTCCCATATACTATCAAATTCTTTCAATTTTATTAGAGTTCTCCTATATTTTTCTCTGATAAATTTGAAGGTTAAGCATAGAAACACAATACCTCTAAATTATACTTAGAAGCTACAAAAATTGTTACCCACACTATAATTTTTTAATTTTGTCTCTCATGGAATTCATCTCCAAATGCTTATTGAAATGATCTCTCTAGGTAGATTAATTCCCATATAAACACCTACAATTTTCCTACACACTTCACTTAGGACAAATTTATCCTCAACATATAATGGGAAGCTTGTAAGGAATTCCATCAAAATCCCCAACTCTGATGTAAGTAAACCTATAAAATTATGTAAAATGACTACCATATGTGTCAATTAACTATACAACATCATGAGAAAAATTTAAACCTATGTCTCCTTGTCTTTCTCTTACCATCCTCATAGTGAACACATCATTCACACTTCTAAAATGCTTATATATTTTTTTAACTAGAGATTTTTATAATAGTCATAGATATGAACATCTTGATCTTGGACTTCAATTGGTCTCAAACCTAGCCATGGTCTTTTACTAGCAATATTATTAAACAAGTAGGAAGACATGTAAAAGGACTTGTTGAGAGAAAAGTGAATAATCATTGAATGTATTTGATTACATATAAGTTGAGACCAATATAAATAATTCTTGTCATGAATAACTATTTGTATGAAGAAATACATCCAATCTTAAAAATAATGAGCTATCTCACTACCTTTCAATCTATGTAGAAGTACAATTATGTCAAAGATTTCATCTGCAAAGTGGGTTATTTTTAACTCCTTAGATAATTTGAAATTTCCTTTTTTTCGTGTAGCAAACCACTCTCAGGCAATAAAGTTCTTATATTTCCCTTTCTTCTCTTTAATGAGTTGATAAGAGGAAGTGAAGTCAAAATCTGCATATGCTTCTCTTTCTTGCAATTTCAAGCATGAAGTAAAAGTATCTCGATTGATCTTTACTGCTAGTCATATACCATTTTTTCTGATTTCACTAGCCTGGGGAACATAATGATTAATGCATTCCAAAACCAAATCGATACATTGCATGACTATGAAAAAAATATATCTTATAGCAATCCAATTTCAATCAAGTGTTGAGTAATTGAGGGCCTATCTTCACTTCCAATCCTCTCCCAAAATTCATCTAGGTTAATATTCCCTAAACTTTTATCTCCATTTTTTGTTAATATACTTGATAAAACATAAAAATGTTCATATCCTAAATATTTAAACTTCATGACGAATAGAATTTGAATGAGTACAAATGTAATTTTCTCCTGAATATAGTTGAATTTACTTATACTAGTTTCCCATAAACTATCAAATTATTTCAATTTTATTGAAGTTCTCCTAGATTATTCTTTGATAAATTTCAAGGTTAAGCATTGAAACAATATACCTCTAAATTATACTTAGAAATTTCAAAAATTGTTACCCACACTCCTCTACAATTTTTTCATTTCATCTCTCATGGAATTCATCTACAAATGCTTATTGAAATGAGCTCTCTAGGTAGCTTAATTCCCACATAAACACCTACAATCTACCTACACACTTCATTGAAGACAAATTTATTCTCAACATATAATGGGAAGCTTGTAAAGAATTCCATCAAAATCCCCAACTCTGATATAAGTAAACCTATGAAATTATATAAAATGACTACCATAACTATCAATTAACTATACAACCTCATGAGAAATTTTTAAACCTATGTCTCCTTGTATTTTTCTTACCATCCTCATGGTGAACACATCATTCAAACTCCTGAAATGCTTATAGATTTTTTTAACTAGAGCTTTATATAACAATCATAGATATGAACATATTGATCTTGGACTTCAATTGGTCTTAAACTTGGCCATGGACTTGTACTAGCAATAACATAAAATAAGTAGGAGGACATGTAAAAGGTAATTTTGAGAGAAAAGTGAATAATCATTGAATGCATTTGATTACATATAAGTTTAGACCAATCTAAATGCTTGTTGTCATGAATAACTACATGTATGAATAAATACATCCAATCTTCAAAATCATGAGTTGTCTCACTACCTTTCAATCTATGTAGAATCACAATTATGTCAAAGATTTCATCTGCAAAGTGGGTTCTTTGTAACTGCTTGGATAATTGGAATTTTCCTTTTTTGGTGTAGCAAAACACTCTCAGGCAATAGAGTTCTTATATTTCCCTTACTTCTCTTGAATGAGTTGATAAGAGGAAGTGAAGTCAAAATTTTCATATGCATCTTTTTATTGCAATTTCAAGAATGAAGTAAAATTATCTCTATTGATCTTTGTTGCTAGTCGATTATCATATTTTCTAATTTATCTAGCCTAGGGTTCATAATGATTAATGCATTCCAAAGCCAAATTGATACAGTGAATGACTACAAGAATTTATGGCTTATAATAATCTAATTCCTATCAAGCATTGAGTAATTGAGGGCCTATCTTTATTTCCAATCCTCTCCAAAAATTCATCTAGGTTAATATGCCATAATCTTGTATCTCCAATTTCTATTAGTGTACTTGATAAGAAAAATAAATACTCATATCCCAAATATTTAAACTTTGTGATGAATAGAATCCCAATGAGTAAAAATGTAATTCATTCCCAAATATAGTTGAATTTACTTATTTTGGTTGCCCATATACTATCAGATTCTTTCAATTTTATTAGAGTTCTCCTAGATTGTTCTCTAAGAAATGTGAAGGTTACAAATATAAACACCATACCTTTGAATTATACTTAGAAGCTGCAAAAATGTTACCCACACTACTTTGCATTTTTTTCATTTCGTCTCTCACAGAATTCATCCCCAAATTCTTATTGAAATGAGCTCTCTAGGTAGCTTAATTCCCATATAAACACTTGCAATTTTCCTACACACTTCATTTAGGACAAATTTATCCTAAACATATAATGGGAAGCTTGTAAGGAATTCCATCAAAATCCCCAACTCTAATATAAGTAAACCTCTAAAATTATGTAAAATGACTACCATAAGTGTCAACTAACTGTACAACCTCATGAGAAACTTTTAAACCTATTTCTCCTTGTCTTTCTCTTACCATTCTCATGGTGAACACATCATTCACACTCCTAAAATTCTTATAAATGTTTTTAGCTAGAGATTTTTATAATAGTCATAGATATGAACATCTTGATCTTGGACTTCAATTGGTCTCAAACATGCCCATGGTCTTGTACTAGCAATAGCATAAAACAACTAGGAAGACATGTAAAAGGACTTCTCAAGAGAAAAGCGAATAATCATTGAATGCATTTGATTACATATAAGTTGAAATCAATCTAAATACTTCTCATCATGAATAACTATCTGTATGAAGAAATAAATCCAATCATCAAAATCATGAGCTATCTCACTACCTTTCAATCTATGTAGAAGCACAATTATGTCAAAGATTTCATCTGCAAAGTGGGTTCTTTGTAACTAATTGGATAATTGGGATTTTCCTTTTTTGGTGTAGAAAACCGCTCTTAGGCAACAAAGTTCTTATATTTCCCTTCCTTCTCTTCAATGTGTTGATAAGAGGAAGTGAAGTCAAAATTTGTATATTCTTCTCTTTCTCATAATTTAAAGCATAAAGTAAAAGTATCTCTATTTATCTTTATTACCATTAAGTTATCATTTTTTCTAATTCCTCTAGCTTGGAGATCATAATGATTAATGCATTCCAAAAAAAAATCAATAGATTGCATGAATCCAAAAAAATTATAGCTTATAGCAATCCAATTTCGATCAAGCATTGAGTAATTAAGGGTCTAACTTTATTTCCAATCCTCTCCTAAATTTCATCTAGGCTAATATGCCCTAATCTTGTATCTCCAATTTCTATTAATGTACTTGATAAAATAGACAAATTTTCATACCCCAAATATTTAAACTTCAAGATGAATAGAATCCTAATGAGTACAAATACAATTCATGCCCATAAATAGTTGAATTTACTTATACTAGTTTCCCATATACTATCAAATTCTTTCAATTTTATGAGTGTTCTATTGTGTGGTCTCACAACATGCCCAATTTTGCTCCTTGGAAAAATGTGGACCACTTATTTTGCTACTTCTACCCTTTACTTTTGCTTGCTTTGGTGTGTTGATTTTGGAGGAAATGGTAAAATGAAATTTTTGTTTCAACCTTCCTAGTCATTTCTTTAATTCTCTACCTTTCCTAGATTCAGGGTGTCGCAGTTTTCCTTACTATGTTTAATCAATTCTCTAGACCCTGTAATCCCAGAGTTGGAATGATTGTGTCGAGGATATTGTATCTTTGTCTAGTTCTAAGTTTTCACCCAGTGGATGAGTCATCCCAGTGTGCATGAGTCTTTTTCTTCATTGGTTGTTTCAATAGTTGCTTTACATTTCTTTAGCTAGAGGTCAGAAACTAGAGGTTCTGTTGCAAGCATGTTCAAATCATTTTGGTCCTACTCAAACCTGGTTCTTGGTTCCTCTCTTTGCACTTGGTTCTCATGGACTCAGTGGGTAAATGTTCCCGATTCTTGATAATCTTTCTAAGGTGCAAAACTAGATTATTTAAATCTTATGATCATCAATGGTCACATATTTCAAAATGCTTTGCCTCATAAGAATCACATACACCTTGTCATCTTCTTCTCTAGCGGTGGGCCTACATAGAAGCCAATGGTGTACATGAAAGGAATTGTATATACATTTGGGCTCCTCAAATCTCCTCAGATAAACCCAGTAGATGTGAGAATAAAGGCTAGAACTTACCTAAGCACTAAAGAACATAAAAGGGAAATTATGAATGCACAATGGTGCCAGGAGAAAATTATGAAGCAAACAAAGCCAATTCTAAGATCTATGTTCAACCTAGATGTTCAAGATGTTATAACCATGTTAATTAGGATAGCTGGACATAAGGATGTCAGTAAATTCAAACCATGGATGTTCGTAATTATAGCCAAATTAATGGAAGGCCTTATGCAAATGCATTGGGGAAGTTTTATTAGTGACAAGCTACATGTTCAAATGAAGGAATTCCCATAATTAGGATGGTTTTACATGTCCTCATATGTGATCTATTCCTATGCCATAAGGGAAAATAAACAAAGGTTGAATAGAGTTGGTACCTTGGGTAAAGAACTGGGAAATATTATGATATATGCTCATTTACCTCAAATTACTATTCATGAATACAATGAGCATTATTAGAGAGTTAATGATGTGTTTTCCATGAAGCTATTAAGAATAATGGAGGGAGACAAAACTAAATGGTTGTCTCTAGAAGAACAAATGCTTATCAAGTAGGTTAGAGGCTGGTACATCC
The DNA here is from genome assembly GCA_007258455.2 of Sequoia sempervirens. Classification (NCBI taxonomy): domain Eukaryota; kingdom Viridiplantae; phylum Streptophyta; class Pinopsida; order Cupressales; family Cupressaceae; genus Sequoia; species Sequoia sempervirens. Next base: position 1,237,374,426 of record VDFB02271358.1, read on the forward strand.
AGTTTCCTACTTTCACCTACATCAAGGTGGAAGGCTTTGAAGGATATTTTTTCATGTTTCCTAGGTACCCAATAGATAAATTATTATTATTGGAATTGGTAAGACAGATGAAGCTGTCCCATGCTCTTTTTAGCATGGAATATAAAATTTATGTTAGATTTCCCATCATAATGTGAAATTACAAGTGCAATGCAGCTAAAGTGGCTAATTTGTTTGAAGAGGAATTAAAGATGTACAAATTGGCATTCTTTACACTCTAAAGAATTAACTATGATCCAGAAGGGAATATTGACAAGGAGATAGACAGAAAGTGCACCCATGTTTATCATTTAGAAGACTTCTAGCTCAATTGTGATGAAGATCACAAAGTAAGGTAAAGATCGTATCAAAGATTGTCATTGCAATCAGCGTGGATTCTTTGGCTTTATGAAATTCCAAATTAGTTGGATGAAGATGATGGAGATGTTTTGAATTTGGTTTATAATTCAACCAAGGTTTATGATGAATCCATTCCAAATCCAAATTATGAAAGTAGAGAAATAATGATTGTCGAGGAAATTTATGAACAAGTTTTGGTGCAAACTCAACGATGGATTGATGAATTTTGTAGAAACTTGAGGAAAGTTGGAGTCAAGCCCACATACTCGTTCAATATGAAGAAGAAACAAAGAGAAGAAGATAAGTCCTAGTATTAGGAGCCCGCTAAGAAGAAAAGAAAGGCTATCAAGGAAGATACAATGGTGCATATTAAGGAGATAATTCCTGATGCCCCAAGCCAGAGGGTTTTACTAGCATCGGCTAGCTAGCATAAAGAAATTGGACTGAGTAAGGTCAAAGTGACGGTGAAGCCTAAAGCAACATCTTATTCCATGGAAAAGCCAAAGATTCAACCTATGACTGATGAGGAGGTGAGAATGAAAAAAAATACTCATCTCAGACAAGGTCTACATCCTATATGGTTGCATCATTATTTATTTCTCCCCTTCATTCAATACAACTACAGTAGAGACAACACTGGGAAAGAATCATGTGGCCCTAAGTGAAATATCTAAACTAAATAAAGATCAAATCAAGGAATGGATGGAGAAATTGGGTGCCATGATGGAATGAGTAAAAGAGAAGAAATCTAAGGAGAATCCCATAGTACAACCAGTGGTGGAAGAAATGTTAGATGCAAGGTCAATTCCTATATGTATTGAAGAAGAAGAATTTATAAGAGGAACACACCCTAGATGCGGGAAACCCTAAAATACTTGTTGAAAAAGAAATAGGGAAAACTACAAGATAGGTTCCCATTGATGATGTTATTGAAGATATAGTTGATCCTCAGCTTCTGCTAGGGGATAATGGAAATGATGTTGAAAAACCATAGGTTTTTGAAGAGAAAGAAGAAGATTGAGTTGAAGTTAAAAATATAGAGCCTTCACAAACTTTGGATCTTGGGGTGATAAATAAAGATAATCCTGATGTAACAAGAAATGAAGAAAGTGATGCCCTAAAGATTGATATTGAGCACATGGTTGGACAAGAAAATATAAGTCTTAGAGATGAAGAGACAGTAGTGAATCCTGGAAATCTGGAATCCATGCCAGTGAATACTGAAAATTTTCCCATCCTAAAGAATGTGATAGGCGAGGTTGAAAACATAAGAGGAAAATTTCCTGAGGGTTCTGAGAACCAGGAACAAAGAAATGTTACAAAGGTAGAAAGTAAAGAAGATGAATATGAATGGTTGATTAAAGAATTGAATTCTTCATTGGAAGTAGAATTAGTACCTCTAGATCTCAAGAGCTTAATGCAAGAAGTGGAAACTCCTAAACATAGGCAAAGAGAAAAATTGAAACATGTTATGCAGAAGAATGTAGATGGAGGAAGAACACTCCATATAGCTACTCAGGTAGTAGATAAATGAAAACATGAAATAATGCCTAAGGAGTATAGAGTGACAAGTATCAATGTTGGACATTCATATTGGGGACAAGAATTAGAAGAAATGAAGAGGAATTTAGAGACAACTTTCACAAAGGTGTAGGAAAGTAAACAAAAGAAAAGAGAGTTGAAAGAACATATTTCCCATCTGGAAAATTTTATAGTATCATTAACCCAATCTGACCAAGTATAGGCCGAATTTCCTCAAAATCTAGTACTCATGTCACAAGAGCAGGTAGATGCTATAGCAACACTTCACCATAAAATGAGTGTGTTTGAAGAATGGATGGATCACTTGGTAAGGAAAGGAGAAGAACTAATTGTAGATAAAATTGGGCAATACAAGGAGGCATATCATTGGTGTTAGAAGTCTAAAAGATTAGAAGGAGAATGTAGGTTCCACCAAGAGAAAATTGATGCTGAAAGGTAAAATTTAAAGGCTCACATTTAGAAAGATATCTAGGAATTGATAAGTGAAAAGATAATCACGGAATAATATGTTTCCATGTGGGAAAAATGGAAGAAATGGGTGAATTGGGAAGGTGACACCTTAATACAATGTGTGGAAGGATTCGAGAAAGTCACTAAGAAATGCAATAAATTGATTGATAGAGATCAAAGTTTCATTGAAACATTAGCACAGTAGGATTGTGATCCCCGAACAATAGGATAGGATGGCAAGGAAGTAAAATATTTCAAGGAATAGCTTGAAAAAGTAAATAAATACCTTGTTTGGTCATTAAATCAAGAAGTCATTGATGGAATTATATAGTGCAGGAATGCCATGGTCAAATATGAAATAAAGAAGATGAAAAGGAATGCAAATATCCTCTAGATATCCAAAAATTATGTCAAGCTCAAATATAGCTAGAAGGTAATTCAAGGAATTTCAAAAGAGTGGATGCATCAGGTATTGGTTTCCTTTTGGGAGTATCAATTGAAGAAAGGTGAAGAAGAGTTATCGAGCCAAAAGTCTAACTCAAGGCAATGAATAACTAGATATTAGATACCAGAAGAGGACACTGGAATATGTTGTTGAAAATGATTTTGTAAGTTGTTCCCAGTCTATGTGGAGGTGTATTGTCTTGAAATTTGAAGAATACCAATGGGCTTGTTTTGTGCAGAGCATTTGAGTACTAAAGCTTGGAGTTGAAGATTAATGCTGATGAAGAAGTCAAAGCTTTGACTTTTTCTAGAAGATTCCAGTGACAACTGACGTCTACCACGTGTTATGTTTTGATTTTCTATTTATGATTTCTTTGATAAACTTTAAGTTCAAACTCTTTTGGGCCTTATTCCTCTAAAAGGTTGTTTAATGTTGTACTTTTATTTGTAAGTTCAAAATTTTTGGATGTCAGAAGAGCCTAAAACTTCTTTAGGTTTTGTTCTTTTTTTCGTATTTTCTGAATCATTCCAAATTAAAACATTGTATGCACATAGAACCAATCAATATCAAAGCTAATTTGAAAGCTACCAATTGTTATCTTTTGTAGTTGATTGTTTGTTTAGTTGGACAAGAATGTATGATGTGTCATTTAAGGGTTCATACAGAACCTACCTAGTGTCTAAATAAACCTCCCTTTTCTTTAAAATCCCACATCATTCTATGCCTAACTATGAAGCAATCTAGTGAAGTATAGAGTGGTTTTCTTTGATTTGGCTAATTCTTGAAGCATGCGTGGATAATACCTAGGATCTCTTTTAATTTTCAAGTACTTTTGATGTTTTATTTTAGATTAGATATTTAAATTTCAGAGAATGTTCCAAAAAATAGATGATCGAATGGAAATTTTAATGAAAATATTTCATTTCCATTGTATTGATGAATGCTTAAAGATAAATCTAATTAAGTGATATCAGATTTGTTTGGAATTCATGAAATATTATTGCACATTTATTGATTTCATGAAATTGTTTAATGACTAGCCTAAAAATATCTTTCACCAAACCTTATGATTCCTTATAGAATTAGAAATTACCATTTACCCCTCATGATTAACAACATTGTCACAATGAACCCTGATGCAAACCTAAGTATGGTCAAGACCAGACATAAACGAGCCTTGGGATTAAGCTAAGTCAGCCTAAAGGTTTTGGTTGTCCTATTTCAATCTTTCAAGTAAAGATAAGTTCCTACAACTTGTCTGTGAGGATTTATCTACACTATTGGTGTGCAACTAAAAACATGATCAACAGGAACTAGTGCTAGGAGGACCTTTTTATTGTTCTTTTGGTTTTGTTAAGGTTGAAGCTGGAGTCTCATAGAGTCACTAGGTCTTGGTCTAGTGATCCTTGTGTAACTTTAGTTGAAATTAGTGGTCTATCGTCATCCAGGCCTCAAAGGCCATCAAGTGCAAGCGTGATATTGCAAAATCTAACTCTTGTTATACCTACCTCACCCATAGCAATGGATTTCTTTAATGTAGAGTCATTGATCCAATTTTCCATGTACAATGATCTCCCAAAAAACCTAGATAAGTTGCCTAAGTACTACTTTCACAAAGACACAGAAGAACATATCTATATCTTTAAGGATACATGTTTTAGAGAAAGGATACAAGATGAAGATGTTGTATGTAGGTTGTTTCCATATACCTTAAGTGATGAAGTTTACCAGTGGTACATTAACCTACCTCGTAACTCAATTAAACCATGGAAAGATATGAAAAGTCAATTTTTAGCCATATTTAGAACATCGGTTGATCCTACCTTGCTATATCACCAGTTTTCTCAAATCAAAAGGTTTGATGGTGAACCTATAGCTGCTTTTAATGATAGGTTCCAGAAGGCTTATTATAGGTTACAAGAACCTTATGTAGTGGATAATTTTTTTTCCATCACAATTTATTATATGATAGTAGATCCTTTAATTGCTATGTTTCTGAAATGAAGAGAAAATCCTCCCACTACTTTACCAAAAGCCTATGCTAAAGCCATAAGTGTAAATTTAGAAATGAAACACCTCAGAAGTGGACTATTTTCAAATGGTGAAAATGGATTGAATAACTATTCTGTTCTAAGTGTGAATGGGGTCCCGATAAATCATCCAATGACTCTTGATTATTTTCCTTCAGTTGTACAGAACAAGAAATTTCCTCAAAATACTTTCTTTCAACTAGGAAATAGTCAAGCTTTAGTCCCTCACCATGGTCCAGCTATTATAGAGCTACATCCTAATGGAAATTATTTCTTCTCATAGACTTAAGAGAGTCAAAAGGTCAAAACTCCTTATAATAATGAATAAATTAAGGAGATTACAACTCAACTCAAAAGATTAACCACATAAGTTATGCTGTTAAGAAATCAAAATTTTTACTCTTAGAGTAATAATCAAAGTTCACAAAGTCAGGCATATAATTCTCCTAAACCACCTAGACCTTGGAATACATGAATGAATAATGGAGGAATATAGATGCCTTTAGATAACATTAGTTCCTCGATGATAGACCTATGTCAAAGGTGAATTTAGTTGATCTTGCAATGAACAATTGGTGTAGAATCCACAACAAAAATACTCATTCTGAAGTGGACTATCGGTAGTTTAAAACCACCTCAGATATTTTTCTAGCTACTATGCATTACAAAAAATAATGTGACTCCCATTATCCTAAAGGGAATGAATTAGTTCCAATAGGATATGATTCCACTTTGGTTCTCAAAAGCTACGAATGGGTTGAGTTACCGAATGTTGTCATGAGTCATACGTATGAACATGAAGGAGATAGTTCAACCATGACTTTAGAAACTTACACATTTCCTTATCAAGATTAAAATGAACCTCTAGATGAAGCTACTAAAATTCATGCCTTTCAAAAATATTCAAAAGTACATACTTATGACCTAAGGAGTAACATAAATGGTGGAAGTAAATTCAAAGGGTCATTAACTATGTCAATCCTGCAAAATAACTTCAAAACTCCACCTGATGACAAATCAAGTAATACTCTAGGGTTACCCAAAATAACCCCTCAATATAACTCATCAAACGTTTCATGAAGTGAAAAGGTAGATTATACTGATCAAAGCAATTTGACTAATTATTTAGCAGAAGAGATCAAAAAGGTAAAAATTAGCCTATCTTTGTCAAAATTACTTAAAATGCCTATGATTAGGAAAGATTTCTTAAATACTTTTTGAATATTCTCCAAAAGAAGGAAAATTTAAAGAATCTTAGGCCAAGGATAACTCCATTAAGGAAAAAGACAAAAACACTATTCCTATGGTGGATGTGCCCGTAGCCTTTTATAAAGGAAAAATATAGTCGCCATTTTTTCTCACATTGAGAATATTTGTTAAAAATCTCCATAATTGTTTAGTCAATTCTAGAGCATCGACTAATGTGATGCCTTTGACCATATATCACATGCTAGGTTTAACTTCAATAAATTTCATAAAGAAAGTCACTCAACTTGACAAAACTTAAGTAAATGTAGACAGGGAGTTAACCAATATCCATATGCAACTAGCATTAGATCCCTGAATTTAGTACTATATAGATATTCAGGTTGTCAAGGTACCTGATACCTACAAAATGCTATTGAGCAAGGGTTGGTTGAAGACTTTGAATGGATACATGGTCACTGATTTTTTGCACATGTGGCTACCATGGAAAGTAGTTCCTAATCAAATAAAGATTGAGAGAGAACCACATATGAAATATATGATCACTAATTACAATTATAAAAATGAATTTCTATACATAGATGTAGAACTAAGGGTTTATAAAATTTTAAGTTTAGGAGTCAAAATAGAATAAGTTTTCATGTGTAATGCTGAAAAGAATAACTAGATGACACCCATAATAGATGTATTAGTCAAATTGGATTATGATTCTTCTGAAGAAGATGATAGTCATTTGGATAAATTTTGGAAGAAGATTGCTATAAAATCTTGAAAGAGCATGAAAATTGAGAATTCACTAAAAAGATTTTTGTTGTAAGGTTGGTGTAGGATACACAATTCTACACACTCAAAGGACAGTTGCATGATGTGCTTGGAAATCATTCATAGAATTGAAAGCCAATGTTCAATTTTTCTTATGCTTGATAGGCCTAAACCTAAAATACTTGGAGACAAAATACAGGTAGAGGAGATAAAAAATGTTAATATATCCAATCTTAAGAACACTAAGCCTAAAGATGCCAAGGATCAAACTTGGACTCTTAGGTTCGATGGATCCAAATCAAAATAAGGAATTTGAATTGGAGTTGAAATCATCAGTCCACAAGGTAAGGGTAAATGCAAGAAGATGAGTCCACGAAACGTGGAAGTTTTTGCCTTAGGCAAAAAAATGAAATCAACCTACAAAAAAGGGATCCCCTTTTTAAAAAGTGGGATCCTGAGCCTAAATTTAAAAAACGGGATCCCATTTTTTTAAATTTCCATTTTGAAAATTTTCAAACGGATCCCGTTTTAAAATTTTTCAAAATGAAAAGTTACAAAACAAGATCCTATTTTGAAACTTTCCATTTTTTCCATTTTGAAAAGTTTTCAAAAAGTTTTCAAACGGGATCTCGTTTTGAAAACTCCATTGGAAACTTTCCATTTTTGGTAATTTTAAAAATGGGATCCCATTTTAAAATGGAATCCCGTTTCATAGAACCATAAAAAATATGTTTTTATGAAACAGGATCCCGTTTTTTAAATTATGAATTTTTGGGCGGGTTTTTGGCTTATTTTTTGGTTCGGGAAATGGCTTGGGGACCCAAACCTAAGCTTTGGAACTGTTTGACCTGCAACTTGAAGGTCCTGTTAATGTCACAGGAAAATAATGACTTTGGACATATCTCTGAAGACCTATTTTGCAGAATTATTTTGAAATTAAAACCCGTTATAGATGATATAGTGCAGATTCCAAATATGTAATTTTTTTTATAATTTGATTAATTTTTCTATTTTTCAATTAATATCTAATGAAACTAGTCCATAAACTTGAATTATCAGGTTTTTTTAGTATTTTAATAACTTTTGATCAACATAAAATTTTGATGAACGGATTGTACGAGAACAAACTTCAGACAATTCTTTTCAATTTTTAAAAAAAAAAAAAATGATAAGTTTAGGTCATCTTATGTGTTGTACACGACAATTTTTCGAAACAACAAATATGCCTAGTTTAGGTCATCTTATGTGTTGTACACGACAATTTTTCGAAACAACAAATATGCCTAATAAAAATTTAACAAAAAAAAATTCAATAAAAAATTACAAAAAAATATCGAAAACAAGCTTCAATGAGTCACAAATCTTTTCCCAAAAGGATTTAGAAAAATATGATAATTTAGGTCAAAATATGGATGTCGTACACGTGAATGGTATGGTATAAAAAAGTGACTTTAAAACAGTGGTTTTTAGAAATGCCTATTGAAACTCAATTTGTACAATCTAGGTATTGAAATAAATTAGATATTTGGAAACTAGACTCTGAGTACTACATTTTATGATTAGTGACTTTTTTGAAGATTCCATCTCTAAATGCTTCAAATTTTAAGGTCAAATGTGTCAAATTCTAAAAATCAGGGAAAACACTTCCACTTTTTGGCCAAAAAGTGACTCAACTTCTTGCCAACACCCATAAGTATTTTCTTGATTCTTATCGATTATAGTTCCAATGTACAAACAATGTGGTAGAATACGAAGCCCTTATTCATGGTTTGATGCTCGCAATCAAGAAGAAAGTCAAGATTCTTAAGGTGTTGGTGATTCAGAGTTGGTGGTCAGGAAAGTTCAAAAATAGTATATTTTTCATTACAAATGCTTATCTAGTTACTAACACAAAGTGTGGGATTTGATAGAATATTTTTATGGCTTTAACATCACTCACATCCCAAGAACATTCAATTAGAGAGTCGATGCTCTAGCTATTGCTACCAGTGCTCTAGAACCCATGGATGCTTTTGATTTGAAGAGATTTATAGTCAAGCTAGTGCAATTACCTTCAATTCTCGATAATGTTACAAATCTGCAAGTGTTTGAAGATGATCGTCACATATTGGAATTTATCACTAACACCGATATCTTTGAGGCACGAATAATTAAAGAAAAAGATCACCCTGATGGTGAAATTAAAGATGAAGAATTAGCTCAAGCTAAAGATAATACTATTCTGAAATGAATAATTGAGTTAGAAAGATTGTTTGATGTAGATTAGATAGTTTGACAGAAAGACCTACCTAGAAGTGACAGAGGGTAGTCTTTTTTATGGGTATTTTGCACCTTCTCATCAAAGACAATGCACAACTGCAATGTATCTCTTGAAAGATAATTCCTACAAACAAGTTGCAAAAAATATCCCAAGGTCTCTCGGGTGCCAGGTTATGAAAATACTTGGAATAGTTCAATTGGTTGATGTGATTTGTTGGTAATCACAAAGGGAATTTATGGTTGACTTAGCATAGAGGGAATTAGATTTGCAAAAGGAGTTTTGTAGGTTATGGAAATGGATGCACAATTGTTGCAAGTTTACGATAGCAAGCCAAACCTCCATGTTTTTCATCAGGTTTGGCTTTACAATGGTGCTAGAACTTTACTTCAAATTTAATTTTCAAAGAAAAGTCAAAATGGAAAAGGGAAAGAGAGTTTCCTAAAATTGCAACTAATGTTGAATAGTAATAATGGAGGATGCTACAATGGCCAACCTTCTTAAAACTAAGTTCCACTTAACCAAGGGACTGCCTAAGGTCTCATGAAACTAGTGCAATCTTCCAAGGTCTAAATATTTTCAACCATTCATTCACCATTAAAGCATGAACAATAGATGAACTTAAGTGCAACAATAAGACAATGCTCAGACTAACTTTACACAGCTACTTGTATATGGATAAAATTGGTCATGTCTAATTAATCCTGGCACTTAATTAAATATTTATTATTTAATTAATCTCTCTAAAAGTCCTCTACACATGATTAAATTTAATTAATTTAATTATATTGTTCATTCACTTTATTCTTTCGCCATAATTAAATAAATCAACTTTATTTAATTATTTTGCATTCATATGTCTACTTGATTAATTAAATAAATACCCTTTATTTATTTTAATTAATTATCACCTTTTGAATTTAATTAAGTCTTTTGATTTAATTAAATTTAAATATTTCCTTTCTCCTATTCAAATCTTTCTTCTAATTAATTAAATATTTTATTTAATTAATTTTATTTACATGTCATTTCCTAAAAAATTAATTAAATATCTTTATTTAATTAAATATCCTTCATATATTTTCAAATCATAATTAAATATTTTATTTAATTATGAAATCTTTTATTATTCTTCAAATCTTAATTCAATATTTTATTTAATTAAGAAAAATCTTCCATGTCACCCATAAATAAATAATTAAATTTATAATTCATTATTTATCTTCAAAATCTCTCCAAAATCTCACAGAAAGATGATTTTTACTATTCATCTTTATCATCTCATCTTATCTCTTCTATGAAAAAGGAAACAAATCTTTCTTTCTATTTTCTTCTATTTTTCTCTCTAGTCTTATCCATCTTCAACCGTTCGATTTGCCAAGAATTTTCAGAGTTGTTGATCACATCAGCCAATCAGAATCTTTTGAAAACTCTATAAATATCCTTGCGAATCCATACATTGGTTACACACACGCAGATACACAAAGATAGACACATACATGCATTAGAGACAAGGAAATCATCATTTAGCATTGTTATCAGTTTTAGCATTCATATTATTTAGTAATTCTAGTTTCTTTCAATAGCATTCATAGCATGTTAATCATATCTTAGCTTAGCATGCATTCATTTTTAATCTCGTTCTCTAGGACAACTATTTGTTGAGCCTAGCACATAATATGAGAGCAAGCTGGAATCGACAAAAACACTAGAAATAGAGGATGATAGGATGACATCAAGGATAGAAGATGGAGCTTGCATTTCTTTTCATTTGATTTTTTGTTTTGATATAATGTTCTATCGGTGTGTTTGATTTATTGTTTTTGCATATTCATACACTTAAAAATCGATCACACATTTCTAGTGCCCACCGTGGGGATTTTGCCCCGTTTTTAACATCTACTTACAAGTTTTCTGATAGGTTTTCACATTTTGAAGTTCGGATTTTCAAAAAAATTCACGTTGTAGCACATCCATGGATTTATTTAGCGCATTCAAGGCTTCTTTCAGCACTTTTGCAAGTCTTTCGGTGCATCCAAGAACTATTTCAGCGCATCTAGGGAACATAATGACACATCTAGGGAATAGAAAGGTGCATCTATTTAGCTCACTTCATTTAAAATTGTAAAAAAATATTTTTTTCCATTCTTAGATTAGCGCATTTAGGATTTCTTTTAGCGCATTTAAGGTTTTTTGTAGTGCTTATGGGTTCTATTTTAGTGATTTGATTGTTTGTTTTAGCGCATGCAGGTTGTAACTAAATAGGGTTCTAAGTCTGACACCTTCCATAGACAGGAATTTTTTTTGGCTTAAAAAGAAGCAACCCTAGGGTAGACACAACAATTTAAAATGAACCAATCCTAGGATAGACATGGATTAAAATGAAGCAATTTAGGATAGTCACCACATAATGATTTTTGTAGTTAAAATGAACAACTTGTTTTTGGTGAAGCAACATCTTCACATAGATTAAATCATTGTCATTTGGGCTCTAAAAAGAACATTGTCTGCTTTGTCTGTGGCAATAGGTCTATGCTCTCCCCTTAACTGGGTGATCAGAATCCCAGACTTTCCTTTTCATTTTATGCAATTTTAATGCTTTATTACATCCTTTAGAGGGCCTGCTCTTGTGGAAAAAAGTACTCACCCAAGAGGAATGACCCAAGTGGGTTCAAACCAAAGCCAGGTTATTCCACCCCACTATTAAATTTAAAGCAAATATGGGGAAACCCACTTTTTCTAGTAGTGTGCAAGATAACCATCCCCAATGCCTTTGTTATAAAGGTTGGGAGGTCTCCTAATGGAGTTTATTATTGCCACACCGAATGAAAACCCTTACTATGAACCTAGTGTAGTAGCCAACTATGTCAGTTTCCGAACATCCTGATAATCATAGTGCAAGGGGAGGGAAAAATCTTCCCCCAAGACACTCACCATATAACTACCAAGGACTGTTTGCTCAGGGGATCCGATATCCACTTCTGTGACTCTGAGTATGCACCTGGAAAAGACAAAAACACAAGCACCCCTTCAGGGGTGAGACATCTATGTGAGTTGATGCAGTTCTAAGATGTGGGTTGTGGTTATTATGATGACCTACTTGAGTACTAAGACTGAGTCTGCCTGAATTGTCTTTTATGTGCAAAACCTGTGAAAACACTTTTTGAAAAACATTTTGAACATACACTTGATGTTTAGTATAGGGATTAAAAACAACTGTTTTCAGAGTGTTTGTTGTATTTTCAATCACATTCACTCAAATAAAAGATCATCCAAGATGAACATGCAAAAAATTAGCTGGAATTGTTCATAAACTGTTCAAAAACTACTTTGGAAAACTATTTTAGCACATCTAGGGGATATCTTAGCACATATAAATTCTATTCTAGTGCATTCACTGGTTAGTTCAACACATTTAGAGCCTGTTTCAGCGCATAGGCTGAATATTCTGTAAGTAGTTTATGGTCACTGTAAAAATATTTTTCTATAGCACATATAGGACATAGAGTAGCGCATTTGAGGTCTGTTGTAGTGCATTTTATTGTTTCTCTGGTGCATATGTCTATTTCTGCAGCGCATACAGGGTACAAAATAGCACATCTGTCACTTTTCCAGAATTGTTACTTTTGACAGATCTAGGTTTGTAACATCCTTGGTCTAGTAGCATTTTGACATTTCTCTCATGCTTAGAGATTGGAAATCAACCAAATTTGTGAGGAAGTCGATTACTAATAGGATCAAGAAACCCAAGAAACATCTAGGATACAAGAAAACCTTACAACGAAGGAAATTTTTGTATAAAAATTGAAACGTCTTGCTCCATTACTGTAAGTTTCTCCATAGGTACCAAGATTTTGCTAGGGGATTTACCGACGAGTACACTGTAGAGCCTTTATATTCACAAGCCTATTTCTAGAGAAGAGCTTTATCACAACGACACAATCACAATCAACCTCTCAACTTCGATTATCTACCACAACCTTCCATTGAGTATCCAACACATCCTAGTCAAATCCTTCAGTGAATTTAATTAGACTATTATTCTTCAAAAACAAAGATCAAATCTTAAAAGTGCACCTTTCAAGCAAATTTTTGATTATTGATTCAACTTCCCCAATAGGATTTTGATATCCTTTATCATTGGAAGCCATAATAATGAATTAGGAACATCTTTTGATCATATCATAAGATTTTCATCTTATCAGATCAAAACATCATCATTTTTGCACTTATCAAATTGTGATCCAAGTCTAGAAGAATGTTTCAAAATCATATCCCTATTTTTACAAGATCTCAATACAATAAGTTGAAAGAGGATATTCAACAAGAAGATCATACCCAAAGAAATCAAGAAGAAGGTGAGAATAGTAATCCCCTTTATAGTGTGAGTTGAAATCCCCTTTTTAACGACATGGGTGAAAGAGAAAAAAGTTTGTTCCCTTCCAACAGAGACATGAGCAGAACTCCTATATATAGTGATGATGAATGAGATGAAGAACATCACCTTAGAGAAGCTGAGCAAGATCCTAAATTTTACAAAGCCTTAGAAAAGATCATAGAGTGCAACAAAGATAAATATTTCTTGTATTTGGCTAACAAAGGAGCTAAATTACCTCATGATTTTGATATTGAGAACTTAAAGAAAAGTCTTGATGACACACCCTTGTTTGATATCAGTGCATTGTCTCAATAGGTTAAGGCACTTCAAGGAAAAATTGAATACCTACAAGGGGGAACCACAACAAAGACATATGCTCTTGATGACATTTGTCCTTATCCTTTTGATTGATGCCTCAACATGATCCCATTTCCCAAACATTGTGAAATCCCAAAGTTCGATCGTTACAATAGGAAATCAAATCCAATCAATCATATTAGGGACTTATGAAATTTGACTTTACAGTTTTCCCATGAGGATAAATACTTAATGCATTTGTTTCTTAGAATTCTTGGAGGCCAATCTATGGAATGGCTATCAAAAATCACACCTCCTGTCAAGACATTTGAGGAATTGATTAATGAGTTCATATCACAATATTCCTACAACATACAACATCAAATAACCATGATTGATCTCTGCAAGGCTAAACAGGAACTTGGTGAACCATTCATTACATTTCTTTAGAGATGGAGAAGATTGTTTGCTAGATACCCACGTCATGTTCCTAAAAAGGAAAAGATCACCACTTTCATAAACAACTTAGATCAAGAGATGAGCTATCGTCTTAATCTTCATTGTCCTCCCTCTTTTTAGAAATTGATCAAAAATGCCATCACCATTGAAAGTGCCTTGGTCTAGAGAGGGATAATAAAACTTGACAAGGAAAATCCTAGCTCTTCAAATCACCACAACGAAAAATCTAAATTTTGGACTCACAACAAAAATGTGGTGAATGATGGTGTTGTAGATGAAAATCATATCTCGACTAAGCCATTTGTTCTTAGTGTTCCAAGTACTCCTCACAACAATAACTATAACAATGTCAACTCGGTCACAAATCAAGGAAACACTCCTCCTCCTCTGAGGAATAACGTGAATCAAACCTTTACTCCCAATCAAGGAAATACCAACAACCAAGGTTACCAGGGAAACAACAACAACAATTCCTTAGGAAATACCTCAAGCACGATTCCTCAACGATCTTCATTTTTCTCTAATAGAAGAACTTTTACTCCACTGGGCCAATCTTTAGAATCTGTATTCAAAGAATTGATGGCTAAAAATGCTCTTACTTTGCCACCTCAACATAATTTTGAACCCAGTGTGAAACCTCCATCATGGAATGATGCATACTATTGTGATTATCATCAATGCAAGTTCCATCATAGAAATAATTTTCAAGCCTTGAAAAATAAAGTCCAAGACTTAATCGAAAATGGCACCATCACAATAAAAGGACACCAACAATAAAACGAATACCACCAAGCATTTTGCAACCTTTTTCCCAACTATCAAAAGGGTGAGTCTTCTGGAAAAAGTGTGAATCATATCAACGACAATATAATCAATCATATCTACACTGACGACGAGCGGGTCAATGTTATAAAAATTAAGGAAAAGATGGAATATAGAGAAGTCAACGCAAAAAGAAGGGAACAAGCTAAAGTTGTTTTAAAGGGAAATTATTCAAAAGCCATAGTGCCCTTACCTCAACATCAATATGACTTAGTCAATCAACTTGGAAAAACTCCTGCTCAGATTTCTATCTTAGAACTCTTGAAGATTTCCCCAACACATAAAGAAATTATAGAAAAGGCCCTTGTTGAAACAACTGTATCCACTGATCTGTATGTGGACCGATTTCAAGCGATGGTGGGACACTTTTCCTCACCTACATGCCTCTCATTCTCCAAAAAAGATGATGTTTCCATGACTCATCCCCATAACTCATCACTATACTTAAAAGTCATGATCCACAATTTCGTGTCAGACATGTACTAATAGATGGACTTGTTGGTTTGAACATATGCACTATGAAGTTAGTTTGGGCTTTAGGATTTTTTGAGGAATCCATTGATCCCAGAAGAAATATTACTATTAAATCCTATGATGATGAGGAAAGAGCGTCCAAGGGTTTAATCATGTTGCTAGTCAGAGTGGGACCTGTTATCAAGAATACTTTATGTCAAGTATAAGATTGTGATCTTGCATACAACATCTTGTTGGGTCGTCCTTGGATCCATGAAATGCAAGCGGTTCTATCCACATATCATCAATTTCTTAAGTTTCCTTATGATGGACAAGAGATCACAATATCAGCTGATAATTCAAAAAGTCAGACTTGTGCCAACATCAAAGCTAGTCAAGATACTTTGGTTCCCAACAATCGAGAAGCTCCTGTTGGTACTTCTCCCAAAGTTGATACACAAATCAGTCAGTTAACCAAAAGATTTGACAAGCAACTATGGTTCAAGACAATGGAGTAGGGGAGTACTCTCTCTATCTTGCTAATCTACCTACATTGCCTCGGTCACATGGACAACCTTCTATTGCACAACAACAGATATATGTAGCATCAACATTAACACGACCACCAACAGAGCCAAATACAAAGTTTAATGGATGATTTATCAAAGAAAAATTCCCCATGGAAGATTCTGAGGATAGAGAAGTTCTTAGTTGGCTCTATAAAGATGAAGATTAAATAGTTCTCAATGCCAAACTACCAACAGATCAATATGGTAAAGGATATTCAATCATGCAAAAGATGGACTATGATGGTAATGGTCCTATCGGGAAAAGAAAAGGAGTAGTTGAGCCTATTCACCTTCCAGAACTTGCTGCAAAAGATAAAATAGGACTAGACTATGATACTAACTCAAAAGAAAAACCATCCAAGTAGCTGCATGATACTGTCCTCACATTGCAAGAAGGTTCCAATACAAGAGAAGCATATTTGACAACAATTCAAAATTTTGTGGATAATAACTCTGACATAGACTCTGGTGAATATGAATGGGACACCATCTGCAATGATGAGTTCTATAGAGATAAAAAGGTTGATGTGATACACAAGTATACGCCTACCCTAATTGAAGGAGAAGGTTTAGGGACCCAACCACAAGAATTTGAACTATAAGGTGACTATGATTCTAGTGATATTGAGTTAGATTTAAACGAACAAGACTATCACGAGAACAATACCATCATTAATCTACCTCATACCTTGGATCCTATAGAAAACTCTGTTATGACCATAACCCTAGCCGATTTCATGCAACCCGATGATCTGCTACCTTTGATCCATCCTGATCTCATTGACTGGGATTCATTTAGACCTATCGATATACCTATGTTTCCAAGCGACAAATCTATCATGAACTTCTTTTCCACATATGACACAAATGATTGTTCCACTGGCGATTTATGGCATATAGTCTTTAATCAAGAGAGTTTCAAGTCTCCTAGCTACAAAAATACAAGTCAAAAAGAAATATCTAATGGTGAAAACCATAATCTGGTAGTGTTAGATCAAACAAAAGATAAAACAAAGAGTGTATCAGATGGTGAAAACCTTTTTTAGGCACCTGATGATGGGATACTTGACACTCTCCCGAAGGATTTCCATGAGTGATCGCCTATCTTGATTGAGCCTACAAAAGCAGTTAATCTTGAAACTATAGAAAAACCAAGGATCCTACAGTTAGTTGCATCAATGATAGATAAAGAAGTACCTGAGTTCATGGAATTTATAAGAGAAAATCAAGTCAACTTTTCCTGGTCTTATGTAGACATGCCAAGTCTTGATCCTGATCTTATAATGCATCACTTGTCCATCAAACCAGGAGTCAAACCTATGAAACAAAAACTCATAAATATGCATCCTCATGTTGCACTACTAGTTAAAGAAGAACTCTGAAAACTCCTTGATGTGGGATTTATAGGATTGATCGACTATGTAGAATGGATCTCCAACATTGTTCCTGTGTCCAAGCCCGAAAAAAATGTTAGAGTGTGCATAGATTTCAGAGATCTTAATAAAGCATGTCCAAAGGATGACTTCCCACTTCCAAACATTGATACTATAGTTGATCTGACAACTAGCCATGCCATGTATTCACTAATGGATGGTTTTTCTGGTTACAACCAAATCAAGATTGCACCTGAAGACCAGGACAAAACAACTTTCACATTTCCATGGGGGACTTATTGTTGGAACATCATGCCTTTCAGTCTAAAGAACACTAGGGCTACATATCAAAGGCCTATGACTACAATTTTTCATGACATGATGCATACATTCATGGAAGATTATGTAGATGATATATTGGAAAAGTCATACACAAGAGAAGGACATCTTGAAGTATTATCCAAAATCTTTGCAAGGTTAGAAAAGTTCAAAGTTTTCCTCAACCCTAAGAAATGTGTTTTCAGAGTCACATCTAGAAAACTCTTGGGATACATAGTGTCCAAAAATGGAATAGAAGTAGATCTTGCCAAGGTGCAAGCAATCATGGAAATTCCTCCACCAAGGAATATCAGTCAGTTAAGATCATTACAAGGATGACTTCAATCTATACGAAGGTTCATTGCACAACTGGCAGATAAAATCCTACCTTTCACACATCTATTGCATAAAAATGTTCCTTTCAAATGGGATGACAAGTGTGAAATGGCCTTTCAACAAATCAAGCAATACCTAATGAACCCACCAGTTCTCATACCACCAAATCTGAACAAACCACTAATCTTATATATTACTGCAATAGAGACATCTTTGGGGGAATTATTAGCACAAGAGGACTCTACAGGAAATGAACATGCAATTTATTACATCAGTCGAACGCTAACAGGTCATGAACTCAACTACACTTTCATCGAGAAGGCTTGTCTAGCAGTAGTCTTTTCCTCACAAAAGTTTTGACACTACATGTTAACTCATACAATCAATCTTGTTGGAAAAATTGATCCACTCAAGTATCTGTTAAGCAAAGCTACATTGACAGTAAGGTTAGCAAAATGGGTTATGATCCTGAGCGAGTTTGACATCCACTATATTGATCGCAAAGCAATCAAAAGACAAGTTCTTGCTGATCAACTGGCTTAAGCACCACTACAAGTAGAGCTTCCCATGCACATTGAATTTCTAGATGTTGATGTCTTCACTGCAGAATCAAAACAACCATGGTCATTATATTTTGATGGTTCTTTTACTCAACATGGATTGGGGGCAGGCATACTCTTTGTCACCCCTCAAGGACATACCATTCCTTAGTCATATAGGATAATATTTCCATACACCAATAACATAACTGAATATGAAGCTTTAATCACTAGGCTCAAGATCACATTGGAATGGAGGATCATAGAACTACAAGTTTATGGTGACTCACAGTTAGTCATTAATCAGATCAATGATGATTATCAAACCAAAGATGACAAACTATTTCCATATAATAAAATGGTTGATGATTTCAAGAAGTACTTCCTGGATATCAAGTTCATACAAATTCCAAGACTTGATAACAAGGCAGCTGACGCCATGGCCACGATCACATCATTGCTACAACTTGTCACGTTTCAGACTTTGATGTTGTTTTTCCCATGGCCTTGTGTAAATTTATTTAATGAATGATGGTGTGTGCTAGAGTAATATGATATATTACGATGCTTTGGTGTATGGAAATGTGAAAATTATCTACTTTTGAAATTATGAATGCATTTTATTTTGAAAATATGCAAGATAGAACAAAATAGAAGTATTGATTTAATTATTGCTTTGATTTATATCTCTATATCGGTTACTAATACAATTTCGTTGTTGCGTGACTGAGAGCACTTGAGTTGCAGGTTGTCAAAGACCAAGAGTGTGATTGAGGAAAGAAGGCTAGCTTCCCGACAGGGTAAAAGAGGAAGAACTCTCGGTCACACACACAACACCTAAAATCATATAGTTGCATTTAGGCAATGTCTATTTTAATTTGATTGCTTTGAGTTACTTACACAATAAGTAATAAATGGTTTGAATAAATAAATAATAAAATAATAACATAAATATAAATTAATTATTAATTGTAGTTTTAAAAGATTTATGATTTCTAAATCTATCTTATTGTGATATTTAAATAACAAGCCAAATGAAATATGTGTTTATGGAGTAAGTATTTTTGGAATTACCTATCTAATTTTTAGTGCAAGTTATAGAAAATCCTTTATTATATTTTATTTATTTATGAAATTCAAATGAAATTGAAATATTTTAATTGCATTTTCTTAATTTCTAATTTCAAGATTAGGGTTTAAAAGAAGAGAGGAAATTAATATAAAATAGGAAAAGACATTTCCGGGAAGGAAAAAGGGAAAAAGGGTTCTTGAAATGGTTTCTTGAAAACACTTTCCTCTGCAAGTTTGCTTTGGGTTATTTTTAATGGCTGCCAAGAAGATGTTTCGTCTATCAATTTAGAAGGATTGGAAGGAATCTTTGGAGAATTAAAAAGGAAATTAAGCAATCAGGAAGGCAGGAAAGGAGGAGAACTTTTCCAGGAAACTCAGCCCAGGAGGAGGCATAAATGAATTCTGAGTATCTTCAGCTGGAGGTTTTTAACCAGGTTTTTGTTTCATTCTCTCTTTCTCTTGTTGAGTTACAGAAAACAACTTAAGAAAATGATTGCAAGAATTAGTGGAATTGTTTGCAAACAATATTTTAACATTTGGGAGAACTTCTTCTGTCTGCTCTGCTAAATTCAGTCCAATTTGTCCACGTAAACCTGGAGTTTTCCCTCTTTGCATTCCGTATATTGGGATTCTTCTCTTTATTGATGAAATAACTGTGAATAGAAGAATGTATTCAAGTACTCATTTTTGTTTTGTGCACACACACACACACACACACACACATATATATATATATAAACTGGGAAAGATTTGTTCTTCATTTTTCCTATGAAGAATTTGAAAATTTTGAATGAATGTTAGCAATATCCGTAGGTTTTCACAGAAAAGAATCACTGAGAACCGTTTTTGTTTTGTTGTATGGGGAGGGAGTTGACCCCAGCCCCGTCCCAAGGGAAGGGACGGCCCTGTGGGGAGGCCTGCGCCCTCCACAGGCCGCGGCTTGTGGAGGGGGCACGGCCTCCTCACAGCCCGTGCCCTCCCTATGGGAGAGGCGAGGCCTCCAAGCTCCCTTTGGGGTGCCAAACATGTACATTGAACAATGAAAAATGCTCTTTCCTATGTGTGCAGCAGTAAAACATGAGGAAATATCTTTATAAATCTGTATTTTATATATATATATATATACACAGTTGTGTAAATATATATATATATATACATAAATATATAAATAAGTAAATTTTACTCAGTCATGCATGTTTCAGTAATAGATATATTTATCCCAGTGTAACATTGAAAACTTCAGAAGTGTTTGTGATGCTGGAAATGCATCAATGAAGTCTTTGTGTCATGCAAATTTGTAGCCTTTCATTTGGAAAAATATATATATAAACATTCTCACAGTTGTAGACATTCAAAATAAATACATTCTATATAAGAATTTTCAGTAAAACACACATATGTCAATATGCAAACCTCTGTCTTCGTCAGAAAATAGTAGCAATTTTGGTGTTTTATTCTTGCAAATCTGACTAAGTTCTTTAATATGAATGATAAAATGTATGCTTATATATATATATATAGATAGATTCAAATAGGTCAAAGTATGAATATATATATATATATATAAATATATAACCATGTAATTCAATGAACACTGTTTTTATATGAGAAATATTATTTCAGCGAGTGGCAATACACTGAAAATACCATGATGTACATACATTTTTACATTGGAAAACCAAACTTGGACAAAGGACACTCAAGAGAGTAGCTTGAAGTGAGAACAGATCTTTTACTAAACCGAAGAGAACATGTTGTCAATGTGAATTTTCTAAGAAAAAGTAGATTTTATTTTAATACTAAAACTTTACAACCTATTCTTTTGTTCAAACGTATTATGATGGAACTCGAAAGATGCTTTGAAACTCTCTAGTGAACTCTAAATATAAATGGAAATTAGTTTTATAAACATTTTATGAATATGGAAAAATGAAGGAAATTCTTTTTAGAATCAATGTAATGCATTAATCATATAAAGAAAATGCATAATTTTTTGTTTTTGCACTTTATACTTCATTTTGGTAACTTCCAGGACAGGATGCCGAAGGTGGATCCATAGAGATGGTAGTTTTACCTTTTCTGAAACTACCACTTGTTTTTATTTATTCTTGGCCAAGCACTTGTACCATTGAAATAGATGGATTTGTTTTAAAAGCCTAGAATATATGTATTTGGGTCTCTGCCACCTCCTGTTGCAAGAAATATGTTTTCTCAAGTTAGAAATGCATATAGGCACCAGGCATGCATCGAGAGTTCCCTCCTATTTTACTGTGTCAGGTTGCTAGGCTCCTTATGCAGGGACGGGGATTTCTTCGAGTTAGGAAGGAACCCGGGGAAGTCATGTACTTCGTGGTTGGGCGGAAAAGGTGCCTTAATCACACTCTTGGCCCCAGCTCACAAGAAGACCGATGGTGTCACGACGGTTGGAGGATCAGAGTTTTTATTTTAATATTGTTGTACTTGTGTATCCTACTGGAATGGCTTGTAAAGCCCATTGTAAATGTAATTGTATTTGACATTTGTTATTGCAACATTGAAATAGATGTGCTTTATAAGATTTTGATGTAACATTGATACAAATGGATTTATTGAAATTATTGGAAACACTTGAACATGAATGATTATTTATTTGTAAATTGATCTCTATTGAGCATGGATGAATATATATGAAAATGCATTGATATACTTGGGCCATGAGCATAATCATGATGTAATGCAATGTTATATTTTGTATACATGAAATGAAATTTTATTAACTCTTTTGCATTGAGTTTATTTTGGGAAACTCTTAATAAAGGCATAATTTACTTGTAAACTTATTGAAACGAAATGGACTATTTAAAATGTTTTTGCTCATCTCTCAAGCGTTACATTTTGGTATCAGAGCAGCAAGGTTCAACTCTAGGACCTATGCCTAACTACGTATGATGTTGTGCTTTAATCAGGGTAACCTTAAATGGAGGGTAGAGTTTACCAGCGAGCTGGAGCATCCTGTGGTGATCCCAATGATAAATTGGATCAGATTTTGGCCATACTAAGTAGGCAAGAGGCCAGGATAGATAATCTTGAACAGGCAAGGCAAAGTGGACCAACAAGGTCTGAACCTGGTGAGAGTGAAAACATTAGGAATGAACCAAATGGAGAAAATCCTGAAGCTGATAAAAATCAAAGCAAGTTAACCAAAGTGGCTGAGGAATTGGGGAAGGACATCAAGAAGGTGGTGCCACCCAAGTTTGATGGTAAATCTTTTGGTGATGGGGCAGAAGCCTGGATTATTGAGATGGAAAGGTACTTTTCTCTACGTAACCTATCCGAGGAAACTAAGGCTGAATGGGGATCCTACCAGCTCACTAGTGAAGCTGCTACGTGGTGGGAGAATGAAAGGGTGGATAAGCAATTTTTTCCTGGCAAGGTAACATGGGAACAATTTTTGCAGATTTTTAGGAAGAGATGGCTTCCCCAGTCATATTTTGATAAGAAAATGACAGAATTCTAGGTACTTATTCAGGGAGGAATGACAGTGATTCAGTATTGGGAGAAATTCTCTCAATTGCTTAAGTACGTACCCCAATACCAACAAGATGAGAGGTTTCATATCTAGAAATTCATTCTGGGGCTCAGGCCTCAAATTGGCAGTGAGGTGGAAATGCATAGACTCGCTACCATGGATGAAGCCTTTGAATTGGCACTCTTACAGGAATGTAAAATGTAGCAGGTGGCAAATTATAGGAAAAGCAGGGAAGCCAAGTATGGCAATAAAAAGTTTCAAGGAAACAATAACCAGGGCAATCAGAATAATCAAGGCAGCCAGGGGAAAAGCAACAGTCAAATTAGAAATTTGAAAAGAGGTGGTAGCCCACAGAATCATAATGATGGATATCAGAATAACAACAAAAGGGCCAATTTCAATAAAAAGAATGACAATAACAAGAAAGATTTTTCTGACAGGCCTAAAGCACCTCGTGGAGGTTGTTATACTTGTGGTGGCGAGCATTACGCCAGTGTGTGCCCTCAGAGGAATAATAAACAGAATAACATGAATCAACATCATATTCATGCGGCGGTTGACAATCGCCAAGCAGATTATCAGGCCACTCCTATCCAGCTATCGGGTAAATTATTTGGATGCCCTGTTTCTATTTTAATTGATACTGGTGCTACTGATAGCTTTGTAGATCCTCATGTTTTAACTAAATTATCAGCTAGACCGAGTTATATGGCAAATTCTTGGAAAGTTCAATATGGAAATTGGGTAGAGAGAAAGGTAGAGCAATGCCTGTATTTCAGTAAACTTGAACTCCCTAACCTTCAAAAGCAAGTGAATTTGTATGTTGCACCGTTGGGGTCTTATGATGTAATATTAGGGATAAATTGGCTCTCTGAACATAAGGCTCTTGTTGATTGTGAAGAGAAGTCAATTAAGTGTCTGGATGACTGAGGAAACCATGTGGAGCTTTGTGGCATTAAAAATCCTTTAGAGCTTAGGCAAGTCTCTGCCATGCAATTGAAAAAGGCAAGTCGGAAGGGATGCACTATCTTTGCAATAAAGGTCAAGGACCTTGATGAGAAAGAATCCTCAATTAATGATCATCCCATTCTGAAAGAATTTGAGGATGTTTTTCCTATAGAGCTAACTAAGCTATCGCCTAGGCGTGTGTTTGATTTTTCTATTGATTTGCTACCAGGAGCAGAACCTCAGTCTAAAGCTCCTTACAGGATGAACACGATAGAATTATTTGAGCTTAAGGCCCAACTGGAGGAATTATTGAAGCAGGGTTTTATTAGACCAAGCGTGTCGCCTTGGGGAGCTTCGGTTATTTTTGTGAAAAAGAAGGATGGGACCTTGAGGTTATGCATTAACTATAGGATGCTTAACAAGGTCACTATCAAGAACAAATACATGCTCCCTCGCATTGATGATTTGTTTGACCAGTTGAAAGATGCCAAGGTATTCTCAAAAATTGATTTGAGATCGGGGTACCACCAGTTGAGGTTGAAGGAAGAAGATATTCACAAAACTGCTTTCAGTACAAGGTATGGGCACTACGAGTTTACAGTACTACCTTTTGGGCTAAGTAATGCCCCTGCAGCTTTCATGAACCTAATGAATAGTGTCTTTCGAGATTGCTTAGATAACTTTGTCCTAATTTTCCTTGACAACATCTTGATCTATTCCAAGTCAGAGGAAGAACATGAAAGGCATTTGAGAATTGTGTTGCAGCGATTGAGGGAACATAAGTTGTATGGAAAGATGTCTAAATGTACTTTCTTTCAATCTGAGGTGCATTACTTAGGACACATTATTTCAGCAGAAGGGATAGCAATGGATCCAGAAAAGATTAAGGCAATCATGGATTGGCTGGCACTGCAGGATGTTTCTGAGGTTCAAAGTTTCATGGGACTTGTAGGTTATTATAGGAGATTCATTTAGGGGTTCTCGACAATAGCAGCACCCATCACTGCACTACAAAAGAAAGAAAAGAAATTTGAGTGGAGTGATAGGTGTGAGAGAGCTTTTCAGTTGCTTAAGGAGAAACTCACTACTGCACCCATCTTGGTTGTGCCGGATCCGAATGGTCATTTCATAGTTATTACTGATGCATCAGGGGAAGGGGTAGGAGCAATTCTTATGCAAGAAGGGCAAGTGGTAGCATATGAATCGAGAAAGTTAAAGAAACATGAATTAAACTATGCACCACATGACTTGGAGTTGGCAGCCATAGTCCATGCTTTACAGATGTGGAGGCATTATCTCTTGGGAAAGCCTTTTGAACTAAAGATAGACCATGCAGGATTAAGATATATCTTCACTCAACCCAATCTAAATGCCCGACAAAGGCGATGGCTAGAATTCTTGAGTGAATATGACTTTGGTATTGAATATATTAAGGGTAAGGAAAATAGGGTGGCTGATGCCTTGAGTAGAAGGAGGCACCTTGCAGCCATGGTTACTATAAAATCAGATTTCAGGCAGCAGGTAGTTCAATCCTTACCTGGGGATGAACATTATGAAAGGGTGAAACAAGCCCTTGAGGTGAATCTTTCGGACCGTCATTATGATGGCTACATGTTTGAATCGGATGTGCTCTTGAGATTCCAGGGAAGGATGTACATTCCTAGTTCTGCAAACTTGAGAGAATTGGTGCTAGAGGAGTTCCACAATGCACCATACTCAGGACATCCTGGTATTACAAAGATGATGGAAGGACTTAGGCCACTATACTTCTGGCCAGGACTTAAAAGGGATATTACTTCATATGTAGCCCAATGCTTAGAATGCCAGCGAGTCAAGGCTGAGCATGTGCATCCAGTAGGACTCTTATATCCTCATAGGGTGCTAGAGTATAAATGACAAGTTATCACTATGGATTTTATTCAGGGGTTGCCAATGTCTAGGAACTGACATGATACCATCTTGGTTGTGGTGGATAAGTTGACGAAGGTTTCCCATTTCATTCTTGGGAACCTCAAGGATGGTTCAATGGTTTTAGCAAGAAAATTTGTTCAGGAAATCTTTCGTTTGCATGGAGTGCCAAAAATGATCATTTTAGATCGAGACACTTGGATGACTTCCAGGTTTTGGATCACACTGAACTCTTCCCTGGGAACTAAATTGAATTTCAGTTCCGCATATCATCCTCAGACCGATGGTCAAAAAGAGAGGGTGAATTAGGTAGTAGAAGATCTTCTCCGCATGTATTGTATGGAGCAGCAACATAAGTGGGAGGAGTATTTTCCTTTGGTAGAGTTTTCTTACAACAACTCCTACCATGCTTCTTTGGGTATGGCACATTTTGAAGCCCTTTATGGACGTAAATGTTGGACGCCCATTAGTTGGGACAGAGTAGAAGATAGGGTTGTGATTGGCCCTGAGATGCTCAAAGAAATGGAAGACCAAATGAAGATCATAAAGGAAAAATTGAAACAAGTTGTGGATAGACAAAAAAGTCTAGCAGACAAGAAACGAAGCTTTAGGTAGTTCTTTGCAGGAGATAAGGTCTTTTTGAGGGTTCGACCGCATAAGAGTTCAATCTCTTTCGGCAAGAACTCTAAGTTGGCCCCTAGGTTTGTTGGGCCCTTTGATGTTTTGGAGGTGGTGAATCCAGTTGCTTACAGGCTTGCTCTGCGACCAGCTCTATCCCGGATACATAATGTATTTCATGTCTCAGTACTTAAGCCCTACCATCCAGACATTACTCATATCCTTGATTGGCGTGCATTGCAGGTTTAGGACCCAGGGGTGATACAGGTGGAGCCCGTCAGGATTCTGGAAGAGCGCAATGTTAAGTTGCAGAACATGGATATTATGCAATACAGGGTCCAGTGGGACCAGTATTCGGTGGATACTGCCACCTGGGAGAATGCTGAGGATATAGATAGAGTCTTTCCTCATTTGAGATCTTAGCATACTCTTATTTTCTTTCATGTAGATACTTATGATAGATTGGTATCTCAATTTTGTTGTGTGACTTGCTTTAAGACATCGAGATGATGTCTCTTCCAAGTGGGGAAAGATGTCACGTTTCAGACTTTGATGTTGTTTTTCCCATGGCCTTGTGTGGATTTATTTAATGAATGATGGTGTGTGCTAGAGTAATATGATATATTACGATGCTTTGGTGTATGGAAATGTGAAAAGTATCTACTTTTGAAATTATGAATGCATTTTATTTTGAAAATATGCAAGCTAGAACAAAATAGAAGTATTGATTTAATTATTGCTTTGATTTATATCTCTATATCGGTTACTAATAGAATTTCATTGTTGCGTGCCTGAGTGCACTTGAGTTGTAGGTGGTCGAAGACCAAGAGTGTGATTGAGGAAAGAAGGCTAGCTTCTCGACAGGGTAAAAGAGGAAGAACTCTCGGTCACACACACAACACCTAAAATCATATAGTTGCATTTAGGCAATGTATGTTTTAATTTGATTGCTTTGAGTTACTTACAAAATAAGTAATAAATGGTTTGAATAAATAAATAATAAAATAATAACATAAATATAAATTAATTATTAATTGTAGTTTTAAAAGATTTATGATTTCTAAATCTATCTTATTGTGATATTTAAATAACAAGCCAAATGGAATATGTGTTTATGGAGTAAGTATTTTTGGAATTACCTATCTAATTTTTAGTGCAAGTTATAGAAAATCCTTTATTATATTGTATTTATTTATGAAATTCAAATATTTTAATTGCATTTTCTTAATTTCTAATTTTAAGATTAGGGTTTAAAAGAAGAGAGGAAATTAATATAAAATAGGAAAAGACATTTCTGGGAAGGAAAAAGGGAAAAAGGGTTCTTGAAATGGTTTCTTGAAAACACTTTCCTCTACAAGTTTGCTTTGGGTTATTTTTAATGGCTGCCAAGAAGATGTTTCGTCTGTCAATTTAGAAGGATTGGAAGGAATCTTTGGAGAATTAAAAAGGAAATTAAGCAATCAGGAAGGCAGGAAAGGAGGAGAACTTTTCCAGGAAACTCAGCCCAGGAGGAGGCAGAAAGGAATTTTGAGTATCTTCAGCTGGAGGTTTTTAACCAGGTTTTTGTTTCATTCTCTCTTTCTCTTGTTGAGTTACAGAAAACAGCTTAAGAAAATGATTGCAAGAATTAGTGGAATTGTTTGCAAACAATATTTTAATATTTGGGAGAACTTCTTCTGTCTGCTCTGCTAAATTCAGTCCAATTTGTCCATGTAAACCTGGAGTTTTCCCTCTTTGCATTCTGTATATTGGGATTCTGCTCTTTATTGATGAAATAACTGTGAATAGAAGAATGTATTCAAGTACTCGTTTTTGTTTTGTGCACACACACACACACACACACATATATATATATATATATATATATAAATTGGGATAGATTTGTTCTTCATTTTTCCTATGAAGAATTCAAAAATTTTGAATGAATGTTGGCAATATCCGTAGGTTTTCGCAAAAAAGAATCACTGAGAATCATTTTTGTTTTGTTGTATGGGGAGGGAGTTGACCCCAGCCTCGTCCCAAGGGAAGGGATGGCACTGTGGGGAGGCCCGCGCCCTCCTCATAGCCCGCGCCCTCCCTATGGGAGAGGCGAGGCCTCCAACCTCCCTTTGGGGTGCCAAACATGTACATTGAACAATGAAAAATGCTCTTTCTTGTGTGTGCGGCAGTAAAACGTGAGGAGGAAATATCTTTATAAATCTGTATTATATATATATATATATATATACACAGTTGTGTAAATATATATATATACATAAATATATAAATAAGTAAATTTTACTCATTCATGCATGTTTCAGTAATAGATATATTTATCCCAGTGTAACATTGAAAACTTCAGAAGTGTTTGTGATGCTGGAAATGCATCAATGAAGTCTTTGTGTCATGCAAATCTGTAGCCTTTCATTTGGAAAAATATATATATAAACATTCTCACAGTTGTAGACATTCAGAATAAATACATTATGTATAAGAATTTTCAGTAAAACACACAGATGTCAATATGCAAACCTCTATCTTCGTCAGAAAATAGTAGCAATTTTGGTGTTTTATTCTTGCAAATCTGACTAAGTTCTTTAATATGAATGATAAAATGTATGCTTATATAAAAAGTATGAATATATAGATATATATATATATATATATATATATATATATATATATATATATATATATATATACCATGTAATTCAATGAACACTGTTTTTATATGAGAAATATTATTTCAGCGGTGGCAATACACTGAAAATACCATGATGTACATACATTTTTACATTGGAAAACCAAACTTGGACAAAGGACACTCAAGAGTAGTAGCTTGAAGTGAGAACAGATCTTTTACTAAACCAGAGAAGAACATGTTGTCAATGTGAATTTTCTAGAGAAAGAGTAGATTTTATTTTAATTACTGAAACTTTACAGCCTATTCTTTTGTTCAAACGTATTATGATGGAACTCGAAAGATGCTTTGAAACTCTCTATTGAACTCTAAATATAAATGGAAATCAGTTTGATAAAATTTTATGAATATGGAAAAATGAAGGAAATTCTTTTTAGAATCAATGTAATGCATGAAACATATAAGGAAAAAGCATAATT
This sequence comes from Sequoia sempervirens, assembly GCA_007258455.2. Classification (NCBI taxonomy): domain Eukaryota; kingdom Viridiplantae; phylum Streptophyta; class Pinopsida; order Cupressales; family Cupressaceae; genus Sequoia; species Sequoia sempervirens. The sequence continues at coordinate 1,237,404,192 of VDFB02271358.1, forward strand.
TTCTGTTTTGCACTTTATCTTGTATTTTGGTAACTTCCGAGGCAGGGATGCCGAAGGTGGATCCACAGAGATGGTAGTTTTACCTTTTCTGAAACTACCACTTGTTTTTATTTATGCTTGGCCAAGCACTTGTACCATTGAAATAGATGGATTTGTTTTAAAAGCCTAGAATATATGTATTTGGGTCTCTGCCACCTCCTGTTGCAAGAAATATGTTTTCTCATGTTAGAAATGCATATAGGAACCAGGCATGCATTGAGAGTTCCCTCCTATTTTACTGTGTCAGGTTGCTAGGCTCCTTTATGCAGGGCCAGGGATTCCTTCAAGTTAGGAAGGAACCCGAGGAAGTCATGTACTTCGTGGTTGGGCGGAAAATGGGCCTGAATCACACTCTTGGCCCACATTTCGTGGAAACCCGATGGTGTCCGCGGCCGTTTGGAGGATCGGAGTTTTATTTTAATATTGTTGTACTTGTGTATCCTATTGGAATGGCTTGTAAAGCCCATTATGCAGCCATTGTATTTGACATTTGTTACTGCAACATTGAAATAGATGTGCTTTATAAGATTTTGATGTAACATTGATACAAATGGATTTATTGAAATTATTGTAAACACTTGAACATGAATGATTATTTATTTGTAAATTGATCTCTATTGAGCATGTTATATTTATATACATGAAATGATGTAATTTTATTGCATTGAGTTTATTTTGGGAAACTCTTAATAAAGGCATAATTTACTTGTAAACTTATTGAAACGAAATGGACTATTTAAAATGTTTTTGCTCATCTCTCAAGCGTTACACAACTCCCAAAAAATTAGACTCGCTATCAATTTCTGGTGGAACAATCATTTACACATGCTTATGACACACCTGAAAGCCAAATAATTTTCCACTTAGTAGGATCCGATTCACCCTAGTATGGCAAGATTTATGCCTACCTAAAAGATGAAATCTTACCACCTGATTTATCTCATAACCAAAAGCACAACTTTATTTTCCAATCCTCTCACTATACTCTTATCGCTGACATCCTTTATTGCCACGGTTTTGATGGTACTTTACTTTGATGTCTTGAACATGATGAATTTGACAAAGCTTTACAAGAAATTCATGGTGGCATTTGTGGTACTCATTTAAGTGGACTAACCTTATCTAAGAAATTAATTAGAATGGGTTACTACTGGCCTACAATGGAGAGGGAATCATTCACTTTTGTGAAGAAGTTCTCTAAATGTCAGATTCATGGGAATCTCATCCATGCTCCTACACAAGAACCTCACCCATTCACGCCAACCTAGTCATTCTCTCAATGGGGGTTAGATCTAGTTGGCAAGATTCATCCTTCATCATCAAACAGACATAAATTCATCATCACAGTGACAAAGTACTTTACCAAGTGGATTGAGGCAGTACCACTCACTAAGGTGACAGGTAAACAAATCTCATTGTTCATACTCAACTATCTCATTTATCAGTATGGCATTCCCAGTGCCATCATCATAGATAATGGAAGACCATTCAAGAATCAGGATGTTGATGAAATTTGTGAGAGATTCCATATCCAACATAGATATTCAACTCCTTATTATCCACAAGGGAATGGCTAGGTAGAGGCCTTGAACAAAACAATAATGAAAATCTTGAAGAAGACTGTGAATAATGTAGGGAAATATTGGCATGTTCAACTCAATCCTGCATTATGGGCCTACAGAACTAGCATCTGAACGCCAATAGGAGCAACACCATATGCTCTTGTCTATGGAGTAGAAGCCATTTTGCTAGTAGAGGTTGAGATTCCATCACTAAGGGTATCATTGAAGGGTCTCACAACAGATGATGAATACAAAGTTTCCCGACTACAATAATTGGAACTCCTTGTTGAGAAGAGACAACATGCATCTGATCATTTGAAAGGATATCAATAGATGATGCCTCACAGCTATAATCACAGAGTCAAGCCACATACCTTTCAGGTTGTTGATCTTTTTTTGAAGGAGAACCCACACAATCAGCAAGACAGAGAGAAGAAAGGGAAGTTCAAACCAAATTGGTTGGGTCCTTATGTGGTCATAACAGTATACAATTCAAGAGAATACAAGCTATCATTGCTAGAAGGGGACCTGTTTGAGGAACCCATCAACAAAATGCACCTAAAAAAGTATTATGTCTAAAGCATCTATCATCATCTAGAAAAATTCCTAAAAAAATACAAAAACAACATAAAAAGTCCTTAAAAAAATACAAAAACAGCATAAAAAGTCCTAAAAAAAATAACAAAATAGTAGAAAAAGTCCTAAAAACAAATAAAAAAGTCATCATAGGGTGAAAACCTAGCAACAGGAAATCTATTGACAAGAAAAATACAAAAAAAGAAATAAAAAAAAAATTAGAAAAATTCAATAAACACAAATAGTGAAAATCTGGCAAACAAACACTATTTGTAGCTCTCCATCTATTAGCTCATATTCTACACTTAGTTTCTTAGCCTTCCTTTCATGCGTCATTCTAGGGCCATAATAGCATCATAATTCCATCATTTTCCTAGAGCGATAATGTCTTACCATGGCTTGATTGTTGTACATATTCATTTCAACAAGTTGTGCCAATACTGGGGGCAAATGTTGACATATTGGGGACAATCAACTTTCAGAGTTTACCAAAACAGCTAGACAATGACATAAAATCCAATCATGCGAACAAATAATCAAATCCTAGGCATAGCTATCCAATCATTGATCCATATCACAATATTTTTCAGCAAGTACCATATTATGACACATATTTGGATGATCTAAAATCTGAATAATGTTTGGAATAGCAGTATTATATTTTGAACAATGGTTGTTTGACTTTCGATATCATTCCTCTAGAGCACACTCGATGATGTCTCGAACTAGAGGGGCAAGGAAAGAGGATGATTTTTCTTTGTTTGTTGTCTTGAGGTTAACTATCAATTTGTTGCAAATATGTCGTGAGACATGATTTCCAAAATGTATCATTGATGATAGTTCCAAATTTGCATCAGAAAGTGGTTAATCTTTGTTTTTTTATGCAAGAAATACTCAAGTCATCATTGGTGCTAATTTCTCCTCTGATGCTTGTACATACTTCCAACATTTTAAAACTCTCTATGATGATTCAAGAAAGCTAACAAAAGGCTCAACAAATAGTTGTTTTCATTTCGTTGCATTTCATTTTAATCATTGTACATGTCTGCATACTGGATTTGCATCAGAGTTTTAAAATGTTGAACAATAACATCAACGGTTGTCATGTCTCTTTGGACTAGTTGTGGAGGACATTCGGACATTTGTTTCATTATCATTTTTCACCTTCATTATCATTATCATTTCATCTAGGTCCTGTACATATCATATAGTTTATCGTTTATCATGCATTTGTGTATCATTTAGATCATTTCTCATTTCACATCATTCATTTATCCATTAGGTATTCCATATCACTTTTATTATCTATCATCTTTATCTCATTAAACATCTCACTTATCACTTTCTTATCATTTCATTTTCATTCTACACAGTTGCATTTCATTTATTATCTTCATTATCATTTTCATTTATTATCTTCATTATCATTTTCATTTATCATTTCATATCATTTTCATTTATCATTATCATATCATTTCATAACATTTATCATTATCATTTCATATCATTTTCATTTATCATTTCATATCATTTCATATCATTTCATCTATCATTTCATATCATTTTCATTTATCTATCATCTCATATCATTTCATATCATTTCATATCATTTTCATTTATCATTTCATATCATTTCATTTATCATTTCATATCATTTCATCTATCATTTCATATCATTACATTTATCATTATCATATCTTATCATTTTCATTTATCATTTCACTTATCATTGCATATCATTACATTTATCATTATCATTTCATATCATTTTCATTTATCATTTCATTTATCATTTCATTTTCATTTGTCCTTTCATATCATTTCATCTATCATTTCATATCATTGCATTTATCATTATCATTTCATTTCATAACATTTATCATTATCATTTCATATCATTTTCATTTATCATTTCACTTATCATTGCATTTCATTACATTTATCATTATCATTTCATCATCATATCATTTCATTTATCATTTCATCATCATTTCATTACATTTATCATTATCATTTTCATCATTTCATCATTATCATTATCATTTTATCTCATTATCATTATCATTTACAAATTCATCTCATAAACATAAACATCCATTTTTTAGCACATCTATTTCTTGCCTTTGAAATATCCAAAAACAAACATTCCATGCATACATCATTTTTCATAACCATATCAAACATCCTAGGTCATCCACCTACATGACATCATTAGTACACATCACAAATCGTCATCATAGCATGAATCATCCTACATATCATGTTAGTCATCAAATCAATATAAAACATATCAAAATCCATACTACATCATACTGAAATACATGCATATCACCTCATCACATTAAACACGCATATCATCAACACTCATCATTGTTGCATGTCATCACTCATCAAAAATACATACAAATGTCCAATATCCAATGAAACTAAACAGTATAGAGAGATACATGAGATATGATAAAAAAACAATGTACATGCTCCAAAAATGATATACATCAAATGATACTGCATCAACAAATCATGGCTGGCTGGTGGACCCCCCTGATGGAGCTGGTCTAGAGGATGATGGCCTACCACTACCCCCTACATCAGGATCCTGTCGTGGCCTTGTGACTCCTCTACTATGTGTCGTCATCTGTGATCTGCTCCTGATCCTACCATGGGACCGAGGGTAAGGCTCTCTGTGGTCAAGAGGACACAACTCCTCATACCTAACCCGGTAATACTCAACCTCCCTGGAAATCTCAAATCCCTCTGCAATGGCCTCTTACAAAGATGCACTCTCGATGGTTCCCATGATCTCTGTGCCACACCCTCTGCCTCTACTGCCCTTCATCTGAAATAATTCCTCTATGTTTCCAATTGGGCTACCTGTGGGTCCGGGGCAGGCAGAGGTACCTGTGACTATGCATGTAGCTGCGCAAGTTGTGCCTGTAACTATAGTACTAAACTCTGAGCCTAAGCCAACTGGCTCTACAACTATGCTTGCTGCCCCTGAAGTGTCTATACTTGGGCCTGTAGGGTATCTATCTGCACCTGTTGCACTGTAGAGGAGACCCTGATCACCGTCTGTCGTCCGATATCACTCCTCGGCCTCTGCATGACCTAAGTATTGTCCAAGATATATGTCCTCTGCCTCACTAACCTCTGCTCCTCCCCTCCACCATCTCCACCATCATCCCCATCACCATCATTTGAGCTCTCCTCCTCATCTTCACTCTCCTCCTCTCCTCCACTAACTCCCTGCTCCCCACCTACCACATCCTCTTGTCTCTTAACCCCTGTCTGCAGTGCCATCAAAATGGGCACCGGCTCATTTGGACATGTGAACCGCAGAAATGGGTGTGTGTGATAGTAAACAAAGTATTCCTCAAACATACCTGCATCAACAATATCAGTCCTACCATCCCATACATCAAGCTATAAAGTTGTATACTCTATTTATGCAACTTGATAAGAAATGTAAGGCCCTCATCCAGGCTCATCCTTGCACCATCCATAGTGCGCAACACCCTGAGGCATCCCCTGTGTGAATCCGAGTTGTCTCTGTACTCATAAGGCTAAAAATATCTCTATAATGAATGGATTATGTCCTATCAGAAAATGGGGTATACATACAAACGACATCTCCAAATGATCTGTGTCCCATGCATCACAATCTGTGTATGACCTCCATATCATTGAATCCACATCATCTAGGGTCCATCTCCAGTACTCCAACTTCCCCAACTTAGGCTAGACAAGTGAAATAGAATATGCATACACATATGGCCTTCTTGGTGGCCTAAATCTAGGACAAAGTGGTCTCATGATCACAATATGCTCCCATGCCCAGATCTGGAGTAGGGTAACACCACACAATAAGCTAGTTGATCCTCTGTATACCACCTGGTGCAAGTCATGATATAAATGATCCAACATACAACTCCACCAGGAATATCTCTGTGGCTGCCCCATCATCATCTCAATAATCCTCCCCTACCCAACTGATACTCCCTTTGACCGACAATTTGGACAAAGGAAGCCTCCAATGAATGCACCTAAAACTATCAGTAAGGTCAGATATCCCCTCAAATATTCCCATGGAACCCAATACCCTACTATATGAACATCCCCATACACCCTCCTAAGTGCCTCTATACCACCTAACTCCTTGTGGTCATAGAACACAAGGGAACCTACCACTGGGATCCCCAAAATTCTATATACGTCCTCTAGGGTCACCATCATCTCACCCATCGGAAAATGAAAATTATTATGCTCAGAATGCCATCTCTCTGCTAATGTGGTCAATAGTCCCCCGTTGACCCGAATAGGAGGCATAGACAACAATGGTCCCAACCCACATCCAACTATAAACTATACATCTATAGGTGTGAGATCTTGTATCCGATCCCAACCTACACAGAAGCACTCTCTAATTTGGAGGTTTTTGAAAACCTCCTATTTTTTTGGTCATCTCAAAGACAATCAATCAGACTCATATCAAAGCAATCTATCTACTTCACATCATACATATCAAATGACCCATATTAATCAGACTCATATCAAGTGACACATATCAGACTCATATCAAGTGTTCTATCTAAGGGACTCATCTCATGAAATCAATGCAATATCTATCTATCTGAACATCAAATCAATCTACTCTATCATCATTTACTATTTTTTTTCTTTTTCAGGAAAGAAAATATATCAACAATCAAATCATCATCCTATTTGTACTTCAGTCACGAATGCAAATATGTTTTTAATCACATCATCTACTATTTGTTTTCTATCACAGAAAGCAAATCTATCAGAAGTCATACCAATCATCTACTCTTTGTTTTCTAAAAGTAAGGTTATCAAGCAAAATCTAATCAATCATTCTACTCTTTGGAAATAAAGTTATCAGCTATCTACTCTTTGTTTTCTATTTTGGGAAACAAAGTTAACAATTCATCTTTTATCAAATTTACTATCATTTCTATCCATATCAACATGATGACAAGACAATTTATCTATCTATTGACCAAAGAAGCAATAATACATCATCATTTTCATCATACAGTGCATTCTGCCTAAATTTCTTAGATTCACTAATTTGTGGCCTAAAAGCACTAAAACTCTAAATGCGCTAAAGTTTCTCCCCAAAGCACTAAAACCCTAGATGCGCCATTCTATGCCCTGAAAGTGCTGAATCAATTCCTCTATGCGCTATTTCCCTATATGCACTAAATCCCTCATCGAATGAACCATTTCATCTACCTGATGCGCAAAAACCCTAAAAGCACTAGTTTGTTTCCTATATGCACTAAAATACCCATTTCCCACCAAAATCCTATAAGCGCTACTCTACGTATCGAAAGCACTAAACTGCCTCCTACCTAGCAATGCTAAATCACACCCTATATATGCTAAAGAAGACATCAAAAGCACTAAAACGACCTGCTAAAATCCTAAATCTGTGTAAAAATGCATCCAAAATCGACTAAAAACAAAAAAAATTGAAGCAAAGGGGGTTGAATCGACTCACCGGTGGTCCATACGGGGCTGGTCTCTAGTATCGGCGGGCCCGCTCGAATCTATGTCTGTGATAAGGAATCTCCATCTCGCCAAGTCACCGTCAAAGCACAAAATCAGTAAAGTCAAAAGGTGAAAATGACTTTCCCTTTTTACCCTTTTACCTTTTAAAGGTCAACCAAGGTGGGTTTTTTGTGGCATTTTATTTTTATTTTTATCTTTTTATCAAACTTTGACCATATTTTCAAACTAGGGCATATTTTAATCAATTATCGAGAGCTAAATCACTGCGTCCCTCTCATCATCCAAATTTAATCATCAAATCAACATTTTTCTCATCATCAGTGATTTATCTCCCGAGGGGGCATCATCAATATCAGGCATGTTTTTTTTAATTAGGGGCATATTAGTTAAAAAATTTCCGATCAGGGGCAAAATCAAACACAACAAATTTTTAAAGCAGGAATATTTTCTTTGAAGCAATGTGTTTCACACATCACTTCCAAGAGGGGAAAAATGTATATGCATAAAATTGGTCATGTCTAATTAATCCTGGCACTTAATTAAATATTTATTATTTAATTAATCCCTCTAAAAGTCCTCTACATATGATTAAATTTAATTAATTTAATTATATTGTTCATTCACTTTATTCTTTTATTTATTTTAATTAATTATCACCTTTTGAATTTAATTAAGTCTTTTGATTTAATTAAATTTAAATATTTCCTTTCTCCTATTCAAATCTTTCTTCTAATTAATTAAATATTTTATTTAATTAATTTCATTTACATGTCATTTCCTAAAAAAAAAATTAAATATCTTTATTTAATTAAATATCCTTCATATCTTTTCAAATCATAATTAAATATTTTATTTAATTATGAAATCTTTTATTATTCTTCAAATCTTAATTGAATATTTTATTTAATTAAGAAAAATCTTCCATGTCACCCATAAATAAATAATTAAATTTATAATTCATTATTTATCTTCAAAATCTCTCCAAAATCTCACAAAAAGATGGTTTTTACAATTCATCTTTATCATCTCATCTTATCTCTTCTAAGAAAATGAAACAAATCTTTCTTTCTATTTTCTTCTATTTTTCTCTCCAGTCTTATCCATCTTCGACCATTTGATTTGCTAGGAATTTTCATAGCCATTGATAACATCAGCCAATCAGAATATTTTGTAAACTCTATAAATATCTCTATGAATCCAGACATTACACACACAGATACACAGAGATAGACGCATACATGCATTAGAGACAAGGCAATCAACATTTAGCATTGTTATCTATTTTAGCATTCATATCATTTAGTAATTCTAGTTTATTTCAATAGCATTCATAGCATGTTAATCATATATTAGCTTAGCATGCATTCATCTTTAATCTCGTTCTCTAGGATGACTGTTTGTTGAGCCTAGCACATAATCTGAGAGCAAGTTGGAATCAACAAAAACACTGGAGATAGAGGATGATAGGATGGTGTGACGAACCCCAATCCTAATACCTGCAAAACAACAATAAAAAACATATTAGATGGTGAAATTCAAGCAAGAACAAGGATTCCCCATGGAATCCATTTACAAAGTTCAAATTAGAAAAAACAATGAAGAATACAATGAGATAACAATAAATGAGATTGAATCCTAATTAAACTAGCAAACTCATGATCCCATGGGGGAATTGGTGCCAATTTGATGTGAAAATTGGCCCTTTCCCAACTCCAAATGATGCAAGATTGATGTGATGATAATTGATCCACTTTGTTGATGCTTGATGAGTGCTCCAATGGAAAAATCTGCATAACCTAGCTAAGATTCAATGATGATGTATAGAATTTGCTAATACTTTGAGCATAGTAAGTTTACTCAAATTGTGGATGATAGAATGAGGAGATTAGCCTCTTATTTATAGATGAGATTGAAGGATGAATGTCCAAAATAGAGCAATGAGGGGCTAACATTCAACCAATGGCAAGATGCCACTTGTCAACCTATGAGTGGATGGAGGATGTGCAAGTTTTGATGATTGTACCAATAAATGCATATTTTTGAATTTTGAATTTGTTGAAATGACATGCAAGAGGGAAGGAAGAATGCATTGAATGCCACTTGGCTCAAGGAAAATGACATGTAAGAGAGAGTAAATGCCTTGTTGGATGTACATGTCAACTTAGATTTTGAATTCAAACTTGAAGAATATTCCTTAAAAGATGCCTTGTTGAGGAAAATAGAGATTTAATAAATCAAATTAAATCTATTTTCAATGTACAAGTGGTAAAGCTAAGAGATGGGACATGAGGAAGTTAGAATTAATCAAAGTTAATTAACGGTTAATGAGAGGATTAAGGTGATGTGACCTATTTGACTTAGAGCGGATTTATTCGTCAAATATGAGAGGAATGTGATAAGAGATTAATTAAATAAAGATTCATGATTTATTTAATTAATAGAGATGATGTTAGATTAAACTAAATAATGTTTTAATTTATTTATTTTAATAGATAGACTTAAGAGATTTAATCAAATAAAATTAATTATTTAATTAAATAGGATAAATAAATCAAAATAATTAATTTAATTATCGAGAAGAGGTGACTTAATTAGATAACTGATTTATTTAATTAAGAGATGAATATTGATGAATTTAATCAGATAAGGGTATTTGATTAAATTGTTAGACTGAAGGATGATTTAGGATGAAATGATGTTAGTGGTTAGGATCAGATGCAAAATGTCAATCGGTACATTTTACGTGTCTACATTTTTCCCCTCTTTGAAGCAGTGCACTTGTTGCATTGGTTCAAAGAATAAAAAATCTCAACCAAAGCCAAAAAATTTCATTTTTAAAATATTGCCCCATTGCTGCCCGGCGAGAGAAAGCATGACAATATATTTCCCCCTCGAGAGAATGGACAAAAATTTCAATTTTTGGGTGATCTCACGAAAAAAGAGGACAATGTGCCTGATAGGTCCAAAAATGTTCCAGGAGGCCAAAAATGTGTCTAAATGCAATAAAATGATGTAAAATAGGCCTCAATTGGACAAAAATAGGTTCAAGGGTCCAAAACCCTAGCAGGATAGCCAATCAGGGTGAAAAACTCTAATTGTCAAGCTTAAAAAGGCTCCGAGGGGTCACTTTCAATTCATTTTCACACACAACCATCTAGCCATTTTGAGATTTGAGCACAGACCTTCTGACAATATAGCGCAATGACAGCTCCCAATGCACATTTCTAACTGAGTCCGGATGTACCAGTGGCCACCCAACATTGGGCCACCGGTAAGTGATCCTTACTTAAGCTTTATTTTTTCATTTTTAGTGTTCATTTATTGCTTTCAAAGTTAGTCATTCTATAGCAGTGCTATATAGCGCCACTCAAAAATCAAACTGCGTCACTCAGTGTCAAATTACACCGTGGCAGTGGAGTTTGGAGTTTGAAAATAAACTCCAAACTCTGATGCTGAGGTCATGGCCCACGAGGTCATTTCTAAAGTGCGACGTGATGGTGCCTTAATGGCAGGAATCTTTTCAAACTACGTCGCTTGAAAGGAAAGTGCACCGCGGCGGTGTGCTTTCGGCTTTTTTTTCCCCAGTGTCGTAGTTTGATAAAAATCAAACTGTGACACCTTCACAGATAGCGATGCTGGAGTGGTTTCTTGGACACCTGGCAAATTTTTTTTCAAAATTTTTAACATGATGACCCTTCCTGATGCAGGACGCGGCGAGGGAGCTCTATTCCTGAGAGCACAGGTCGTGTGATATCTTCGATTACTTGCGAGACCTCAGTGACAGAGATCAGGATCGATTACAAGAAATGGGGTTGTGGTACATCACCTATGCAGTGCCCATACGTACTCATCTTGGGATGATGTCTACGCTTGCTGAGAGATGGCACAGCAAGACCTCATCCTTCCACCTTCCTACTGGCGAGGCCACCATCACCTTGGAGGAGGTTTGGCGCATCTTGAGATTGTCGATTCATGTTCGGTGCATCATTTTTGATATAGATGAGGGGTGGAATGCCTGTCACATAGTCCTCACCATAGAGGAAATTGTCATTTACGAGGGGTAGATCGAGCTTGACCATCATAGGGCACTGGCCCCTCCCTTCCGCTTGGTTGTTGCGGTGATTATTTCAGGTCTCATTGCCCCAGATTGACGAGGCTAGTACTTCAATCCCAGTTGGGGAATCTGCTGAGAGTGCATGGTGATGCATGACAGGCCTACTTGTTTTGCTTGGGGGCTAGTTCTTCTTGCATCACTATACAAAGATCTTCATGAGTGCATCTACCTAGATGGTAGAGCACTCGGAGCAGGCATCACACTCCTCCACGTATGGGCATGGGAGCACATTGCCACTCTTCATCCACGGGTTGTTGCAGTTCTGATGGAGCCTGATGATCCCCTTGTATGGCGTTACAAAGGTGGTGTGTCCTTCACACACACGGGCGAGCACGTGATTCCCCATTGGAGGAGGGTCCTAGATGAGATGCAGGTGTTTACATGGTGTCCATACCTTGGTCGGCCCGGATGGGCCAACAATGCAGATCAGATTTTCTATGCCCGCTAGGACCGCTTCATGTAGGGGTGAGAGCACACAATGATAGAGAGATATCTACCCAGGTGCATTCAGCGCCAGTTCAGTGAGCCTCAGGATCGGCCAGACGATGATTATGTGGCCGTATTCGCCCGCACCATGTCACAGGTTTCATGGGGGCGATACATTCCCTTCGTCTAAGGCCATGGAAAGATTTATAAATTTGGTGGCTCGGCCATGGGATTATGATTAGGGGCCTACAGACCCAGGCATCACACAAGCATATAGAGACTGGTTCTGGCCTCCCCTATAGTTGACAGTTCCAAGAGCAGTCCCCGATCGACAGAGGACAAGAGGTAGAGGGGGAGGACGAGGATAGAGAGATGGTGCATGATAGGACCAGCCGGTCGAACCTCTAGTTCAACCAGGTTAGGGTGACGTGCAGATGTAGGATTAGCAGCAGGGGCAGGCAGGTGCACCACCACAGGCTAGGGGTGGGGATCAGCCTTAGGTACAACCTCCATGAGCACAACCAGCAAGGTAGGGGGATCCCCAAGATACATTGATTGCACAACTGCAGGCCTAGGTGCAGACTTTGATAGGGGAGAGAGATTAGGCATGGACCAAGAGGGATCAGATCAGAGCGGAGAGGGATTAGGCCATACTGCAGAGACAGGCCGCAGAGTTACAGGCGGCCACAGAGATGGGCCAGAGACAATAGTTGGAGAGCATAGTAGCTTCCTCCTCTCAGAGTAACGTGTCACTTCGTTCTTACGGGGAGGTCATCCGAGAGGCCGATTATTATCATTGGAACTATGACCAAGCTATGCCTAGAGCAGAGCGGGTCCCAGAGTACTCATAACGGACCAGCCACAGACTAACAGAGGGTCACAGTGACAGGGGCGAGGGTAGAAGATAGGAGGGTTAGGCCTCTTTTTTATCGAGATGATATCATTTTTGTGCTTTGTGGGCTCCTTTTTGATAGCCCGATGGGCCTTTTTGTACTTATTGACACACATGTACAGTGATACAATTATTTTGTACTATAACAGTTACCCGATGATATATATATATGAGATGATGATTTCGATTATGACGTGATGTTATGTGTACCATTTATTTATGCATGTATAGATGATTCTATTTCTATATGCTATGCAATGATGTTATGGTGTTATATGATGTATTTATGGATGCATTTATTTCTGATGGTATATGCATTATCTAATGATTTAATAGATCTATATTATGTTGTTGACTTATGATATGCAAATGTATTTATGTGATGCGTAATGATGTTGTAGTCTATATGATGATTTGAAATGATATGATATGTAATATGCAATATGCAAAATGATATGGAAATGATCTATGGTGTATACGCAAAATGATGTGAATCATGCTTATATATGAAATGATTATGGATGGATGTACGCTTTGCATGTAATGAATTTTTTATGTTTCTATTAATGCTTATAATGATGTGTAATGAAAAATCATTGTGATGCTATTTATAAGATGATATGGATGATTAATAGATGGTAAAATGCAATGTAAATGCAATGGTCGTGTTTTATATGATGTGTATTGATGATGCAAATGAGATGGTTTTAATGCGATATATGAAATGATATGTAAAGTGGTATGATGATGCTTAATGTAAAATGAATGTAATGTGGGAAATGACTTTAAGATGTTATGCAATGGACTATCTATATTTCCTATGTACCTATTATGTATGATTATGCAGTAGGTGGTAATGGTTATGAAATTTTTATGCAAATAGATGTAATGCAATGATCTATGTGATAAATGCAATGAAATGTTTATGCAAATGAATGTTTATGCAATGATTTATGGAAAATGCTTATAATACCATGTTTATATGATGATGCAAATGCAATGCATATGTTTCCTATATGATATGTTGATGTGATATGCTAATGATTTATGGATGCAGGATCGATGACGAGGATGATGATGGTGATCAACTGTCATAGTACCTTGTTAGCGTGATAAGCAAGAAAGGATGAAAGAGGAGAAGTCATTTCAACAAGACACAAGATGATGAATACTTGCCAAGGAGTTGGTATTTTCAAAGGGCCAATTTTCTTATGTTTGATAACACACGTGGTACGATGCATCAAGGTATAGAAAACTAGGATGGCATTGTACCTAGTGTGATGGACTTTGACTTGAAAAATAGATAGGAGCATTTTTGTTCACACCTGACATACGAAAACCTTGCTAGGATGCACTTTAGAAGTTTCAAACACCTCGGACCAAAACACGGAAAGGTATAACCTATCAATGCAATAGTCAACAAGTTGCCCAAAACCTCCTCCATGCATACCTAACAAAGCAAGTATTTTCCAAGTTATATTACAAGAACGTCCAACAAGCACAACAAAAAAAAGATAATGATCGTTGCCCCACTCCTATTTCTCTAAATCCTCTATTCGGATATCATCGAGAATTCCTTGGAATGAGTGTAATAAGATAAGTCAAAAGGATAAAGACAAAGTAAACAAACAAGATGATGTTCTTCAATATGGCTAACCAAAAGGGGATGTGTTTTTTAAGGATAGGAACCAAAACTATTGCCAAAAGATAATGCCCATTGTAGGAAGGATACATCCTAGGACATGTTAGTGGATGGAAGCACATCATTTCGTTTATCCTAAGTGTTCTTTCAAATGATTGATATGGGACCAATTTGGATGATAGGTTATCGACACAAAGAGTTGACCCACTTGTTTACGTACTAACTTAGACCTAAGACTTGACGTTTTGATTTTTTACTTTTCACCTGCTAGACTTGTTTTTGATTATCTTACCAAATATTGAGGATGGAGATTGTTTATTATGAGTGATGTTCTTGCGGGTGTAAGTGAGATGAGACAGATGGATTTTTTCAAATATTTGGATGTTTTTGACGTTTTGCAATGTTTTGAGGTTGTTTTTTGGTTTTTTTTTCAAATGTTTTGAGTTTTGATTTTTCAATGTTTTTGGGGTTTTATGAGATTTTGACCAAGAGACTAACCTAAGGACCTATCCTAGGGGCCTCGGGGGCTCTATATTAGCCTTGCCTACGTGCAGAGACTGCTTAGTTCGACTGACGACTTGACCGATTTACAGATGATGATATATATGATGAGATGTCAGTTTTATTATGACAGACGCCTAAAGGACTGACCTAAGTGTCTTGGGGGATGATCAAAGATCAACCTTGGCTACGTTCAAGGCTCAAAGACCCGTAGTTCAACAAGACGACTTTGTTTTTGAATTTTTGACTGACTTTTTGACCTGTTTTGGGATTTTGATGTGTTTTGAATTTTTTTTTGGATTTTGTGCTTTTTCGATGTTTTTGGATTTTTTTTAAGTTTTAGGACTTTACGAGTATACACGAATCCAATCCGATGAGAACATGCCCCCATCTTGATGCAATAGACTACTCCAATAAAGGCAGGACAAACTGACCTTGAGGATGGGCCAAGTAGTACTAGGAGAGATCATGATACAAAAACATGACCAAGCTATGATGCAGATGCAGGTGGATGAGTGATGGATGAAGATCTGAATGCGATGGATGATGGAAACGTAATGGATGGATGATGTAGAACAAGCCATAAAGATCTTGGTGGATGGAAAGTGCTTATTTACACAAAGGGCTTGTTTGCCGTGTTTTCACCAAGGTACTTGTCCAAAGTGCCTGAAGTGTTTTCACTAGAGGACAATTTTTCTCTTTATTGTTTTCAATCCTTTTTCTGATTTTTTTGGATTTTTTTCTTTTTTGATTTTTCTGTTGTCACCAAGATGTTTGTTTGCCAGGTTTTTGCTGAAGTAACCATTTTTTCAGGACATTTTTTGATTTTTTTTAATTTTTTGCTTCTATACCTTGAAAGATTTAGACATAAAACTTTTTGAGATGAGAGCTATTCATGGGCTCTTGCAGAGGTTCCCCTTCGGGTGTTGATAACTGATATGCCCCTGACTTATAACTTGCTATCATAACGAATGGTCCCAACCAATTGGGTTCAAATTTTCCTTTGTTGTTTGGATTTGGGACATTCTTCTAATTCTCCTTTAATACCAGTTCTCTGACTTGGAAAGTCTTGCTTCTGATTTTCTTATTATAGCTCCTTTTGAATCTATTCTGATAGACTTGCAAATGATTTAAAGCATCAATATGTTGCTCATCCAGTAGCTCCAGCTCATTCAATCTTGATACTCAGTACTCTTCATCTGTGATGAGGTTTTGTAGTGATATCCCGAGTGATGGGAGCTCGATCTCAATGGGGAGTATTGCTTCTGATCCGTAGACCAGGGAGAAGGGGGTGGCGCTGGTAGGTGTGCAAATATTGGTTTGATAGACCCAAAGGGTGGGATTAAGTTGCAGATGCTAGTCATGACCTGTGTCATTGACTATTTTCTTGAGGATTTTCAAAATGGTTTTGTTTGTGGCTTCTGCTTGGCCATTGCCTTGGGGATAGTATGGGGTAGAGAAGCGATGTTGGATTTTGAATTTTTCGCATAAGTCATGAACCTCCTGATTCTTAAATGGTGTCCCATTATCTAAGATAATGGCTTGTGGAACACCATAGCAGCAAATGAGATAGTTCAGGATGAACTTTGATATCTACTTCCTAGTTATATACGTCATGGGTATGTCTTCCACCCACTTAGTAAAGTACTTTGTTGCGGTTATGATAAATTTGTTGTTGTTAGATGAAGTGGGCATGATTTTTCCAATGAGATCGAGTCCCCACTGTGAAAAGGGCCATGGTGTGACGATGGGATGAAGCTCTTGAGCTGGAGCATGGATGAGGTCCCCATGTTGCTGACATTGTAGACACTTTTTGGCATAGTCATGTGCCTCTCTTTCCATTGTAGGCCAATAATACCCCATCCTTAGCAGTTTCTTGGCTATGGTCATTCCACTCGAGTGTGAACCACAGATACCATTATGGACCTCAGTTAGAGTGGTCAATGCCTCCTCAACATTTAAGCAGCATAGTAGGGTTCCTTCTATGGTTCTATGATATAGGGTATCTCCTAGGATGACGAATCGGGATGCCTTTTTGACAAAGGTTCATTTTAGGTTTGAGGGTAAGTCAGCGGGTATGACTCCTATTTGAAGGTATGTATAAATGTCGTGGTACCAAGGATCACCGAGACCAACGATTTCACACACAAATTCTGATTCTGGTACCTCAAATGCAAGCACAAGAAGTTGCTCTATCAAGAATTCATATTTTGGAACATTATGGGGGATGTCCAGTAAGGATCCAATTGTCGCCATGGCGTCTACTGCTCTATTGTTGGCTCTGGGAATCTACTCAAATGTAATCTCGATGAAGGATTCTTTAAGAGTCTCCACCAATTTCTTGTATGGAGTGAGCTTGTCATCTTTAGTTTGGTATTCATCGTTCACTTGGTTTATTATCAATTGAGAGTCTTCGTATACTTTGAGAGCTATAATGTTCCACTACATTGCTATTCTGAGACCTATGGTTAAAGCCTCATATTCTGCAATGTTATTGGTGTAGGGAAATGCCAGTTTGTAGGAATTTGGTATGCAGTCTCCTTGTGGGGTGATAAAGATGATGTCGGCTCTTGATCCATGTTGTGTGTATGAGCCATTGAAGTACAATTTCCAGTGGTCAACTATGTTGACATTGAAAATAGATTCATCTGGAAACTCTGAGATGAGAGGATTCTCTGAATAGATTGGTGCTTCTGCAAGTTGATCTACAATGACTTGGCCTTTGATTACTTTCCGCTCCACATATTCAATGTTGTATTCTAACAATATCATCACCCATTTGGCCATTTTTCCAGTGAGCATTGCCTTTGACAGTAAGAATTTGAGAGGGTCAATTTTGGCGATGAGTTTTATTTTGTGTGCCAACATGTAATGTCTGAATTTTTGTGATTCAAACACTACTGCTAGGCATGCTTTCTCAATGAATGAATAGTTTAGCTCATGCCCAACCATTGTTCTGCTGATGTAATAGATAGCTCTTTCTGTTCCATTTTCATCATGCTGAGCTAGGAGAGCTCCAAGGGTTGTTGTTGTTGCTGACACAGAGAATTAATGGTTTTCTTGGGATTGGTGGCATTAAGACTAGTGGTGTAAGTAGATATTATTTGATTTTATTGAATGCCTCTTCACACTTGTTATCCCATTTGTACACTACTCCCTTGTGAAGTAAGTGAGAGTATGGGTTTTGTTTTTCCACCAACTATGTGATGAATCTTTGAATGGATTGAAGTCTACCTTGGAGACCTCTCAATTGCTTCAATGTTTTTGGTCCCTCCATTTCAAGGATTGATTTTACCTTTGTTGGATCTACCTCGATACCCCTCATTGATACTATATATCCTAGAAATTTTCTTTATTGTATGCCAAAGACGCACTTCTTTGGGTTTAATCTAACCTTGTACTCCTCCAGCCTATCAAAGATGGCACTTAAGGTTGCTATATGATCTTTTCTCTTTCTGGACTTGGATAGAATGTCATCAACATAATCTTCGACTGTCTTATGGATCATGTCATGGAATATCAATGTCATGGCCCTTTGGTATGTTGCTCCTACATTCTTTAAGCCAAATGGCATCATATTCCAATAGTAAGTCCCCCATGGACAAGTGAAAGTTGTTTTATGTTGGCCCTCTTTAGCTATCATGATCTGATTGTACCCTGAGAATCCATCCATTAGTGATAGCATTTCATGTCCGACTGTCATGTCTACTATCATGTCAATGTTTGGAAGCGGGAAGTCATCTTTTGAACATGCCTTATTCAAGTCTCTGAAGTTTGTGCAGATTCTGATGCCCCTATCGGGTTTTGAGACAGGTACCAAGTTTGACACCCATTCTAGATAATCTATCAGTCGGATGAATCCCACATCTAATAGCTTTTTTAGCTCCATTTTGACTAATAAGGCGATCTGAGGGTGCATTTTTTGAAGCTTTTGTTTAATAGGCTTTGCTTTTGGATATATTGCTAAGTGGTGAACCATGATTTTTGGATCAAGTCCTAGCATGTCAGCATAGATCCATGCAAAGTTTATTTGTCTTTCTCTTAGGAAGGCTACTAGGAGCTCTTGTTCCTCTTATAGTAATGACTCCGCATAGAATGCGATATGCGGGGTTTCCTCTGTTCCTAGATTGACCAGATTGCATTTTTCTGCCAAGATTGCTGATTTTTCTTGATGAAGAGCTCTAAAAGGAAGATTGAATCCCCCATCCTCAGGTGCCTCAGAGAGGTTTTCATTGTTGGATGCATCCTTTGTTTTTACTTTTTTCTGGTCAGAGAGTGCCACAGTGTGGTTTTCACTCAAGGACTTAGATATTATTCTTAATTTTTCACTTTTGCAACTGAGGGATTCAGTCGTTTCCCCATAATAGGCATGTGTATCTATCTTGATTATGAACCCTGCTTTGTGATCCCCACATGGAATGTTATCCCGCAGTCCCATGAATTCTGAGAGCACCTCATCATTTTTGAATGTATCAAGAACTGGTGGTCCTCATTGGTCGTAGTCGATGAGTTGGGGGTATACTAAGCGGATTTCCTAATTTTTGTGGTTTGATTCAAAAGATAGGGTGCTAATCATGAAAAGAGTGGTATCATCAAATAGTCTAGGTAAGTTGGTCATAGGATCCTTGTCATCACTACTACTACAGATGTCAGTTATGTTGAATGTAAAGTTGTCTATGACTCTACCTGTAGATATTGGTAAGCATAGTTCTGATGCGGTTGGCCGAGGAGGATTATTAACCTTCTAACTGGAGGACCTCGGCCATGTATGGTTATACTCAGAGGGGTACATCCAAGAACAAGATTTGTTATCACTCGCGTCTCTGAAATGATAGGTATTATAAGCCCATTGTCATTTTTCCCAAGTCTTTGATTTTTGTCATAGCCCATTGCGAGCATCATTTGTAGACCCTTGCTTTTGTCATCCATTGGTAAATCAGCTACTAGTTTTTCATCTTGATATAGCATATGAGATGGATCAGCCTCAATAACTTCTTGGCCAAGATCTCCCCAACTTGTAAAGTTGGGATAGTCTTCAGGAGATGTTTGGGATGGGGAGGCTTCATTTATTTGTGGATGTTCCCGTGATCTAGGAGGTTGTGGTAACTCTACTACCACAAAATAATTTTTAGGGATCATGTAGTTTCCACAACCATTATCTTGGATGATGACCTTAATTTTAGAAATTGTGGGAATGGCGGGAGTGATGGGTGTCTCTGTCGCATAAGTGGATGCGAGAGTGGTAGGATCAATGTATGGTGTAGATGGACCATCATTATTTTTTGGTACTTGGGGGATTTTATAGTACTTTTCTTCAAGGATTTTGCAATAGGAGAAGGGTTCGGGATCTCCATGGGTGGTGACTTCTTTTCCCTCATGTGTGAACTTCACACATTGATGGAAAGTTGACGCTACTGCCTTCATTACATGAATCCATGGACGTCCCAGAAGGATGTTATATGGTAAGTCGAGGTCTAGGACTTGAGAAGTGGTTTCATGATAGTAGACCCTACCTGAATAGGGATTCTGATTGTGCCCTGAGACACTCTTTCTTGATCATCATATGCTCTTATTGTGATACCCTTTCCTTTGTCAATAGAATCCTCTGAGATTTTTAATTTTTTGATGAGTTTGAGAGAACATATATTCAAACCCGCACCTCCATCCACCAACACCCTTTTGAATTTTCTTTTCTGTACTATGATTTCTAAGTGGAGCGCATGGTTGTGAGATGGTTGAGCGGGGAAATCTTGGTCAGAGAATGTGAGGAGATTTGGCATAATGATATTTCTGACCATAGCTTGGAATTGTTCCGCCTCAAGATCTATGGGGATAGTGGATGAAGCCAACGCTTCCTCAAGGATTTTCTTATGGGCCGATGAGATTTTTAGTAACTCCATGATGGAGATTTGCGTTGGCGTTCTTTTGTGCTAATCAAGGATGTTATATCCATTAGGGACAGATCTAGATGCAGGGGCTTTGTTTGGCTGGGATGATCCTGCGATGGTAACTTTTCTACCTCTTGTGGTGACTCCACAATCGGCTTGAGCTCCTTTGATAGTGATTACCATGCAATATTCATCTAGGGAGGTGACGATAGTTTTGTACACATGATTCACATTTGTGTGGGTTCCTTTCCCTTTACCAGTGTTATTATTCCCTTTATTTCCATGGTTAGGCATTAGATTCATGTATATCTTAAGGTCTTGGTTTCCTGCTGGTTGTTCCATGTTTATAATTCTTTGATCGATGAGATCTTGAATTATGTTTTTTAGTCTCATACAACTATTCGTGGTATGCCCTTTGATTTTATGGAAGTCATAAAGTTGATTCTCATTATACCAAGGAGGTTTCACATCCGGTTCTTGGTAATTCTCATAGGTGGGTGCTTTGATGAGTTTTTCATTTATCAGCTTCTTCATGATGACTTCAAGTGGTTCCCCAAGAGCTATGTACTTTTTCTTGGGGTAATTCTTGTTCTGTTGGGGTGGTCCCCTTTGATCATTGAGATTTTTAATTGCCAGATTGTTGTTCGGTTGTTGTGTTATGTGATGATTGTTTTGGTGTTGGTTTTGGATTTGTGGTACGGCTGTATTTTGGTGAGGGGCACTGATGACCACCTTGGCATCGACAACACAATCATTAGTAATGTTTTTGTTTCTTTCCCATGTGTGAGGTTTATCATTGTAATTGATGGGTGGGTGGTTGTTTTGTTTGGGGTATGAAGTTGATCCCGCGGGTTGAGTCATAAGGGCTTGTTCGATACTGAGTGCCTTGGAAATCAACTGGTCATATGTGGTGATCCCTTGTACCTTGAGATGGAATTCCAAGAGGTCATCAAGGTTGGATATGATGGTGAAAACTTGTTGTTCCTTAGGCATGGTCCATTTGCTCTGATTGGCCTTGGATCGCCATCGTTGTAGGAATGAAGCGAATGATTTATTCTTTCCTTGTTTCAAAGATGAGAGTTCTTCTAGACTGACATCCATTGCAATATTACATGCATAGTTTTTAATGAATGCATCTATAATTTATTGGAATGTTCTGATGCCTATAGGTAGTGAGAGAACCATTCCATTGTGTGGCCAACCAAACTCCTAGGAAATAGCTGCATCAGATAGGTATCATCGTATGTGACTTCCATGCAATGAACCTGGAATTCCTTGATGTGATCTTCAGGGTTTCCGGTCCCTCAATATTTGTCAAACTTGGGGATCTCAAATCCTTTGGGGAATGGTTTCATCACAAGGCTCCTATCAAATGGATAGGGACACAAGTTTCTTGGTGTTTTTGTGGTTCGCCCTGATTGAAGATTGAGCACTTGTTGTGAGAGCAACCTAATTTGTGTTGTTACGTCATTTTGTGGATCAGGGGGTGGGATGAAGGTGTTATGGGGTGTTTCGATTGTGGTTTGGATGGGTGGGTTGGTTGGTGTGTTATTTGATGGTATTTTCATATTCTGTTGAGCTAGGTATGCTTGCACTTGCTGCTGTATAAACAACACTTGTTGTTGTTCTTTTCATTGCTGCTCTAAGATTACCTGTTGTTGAGCTTGTTGTTGTGCTTATTGTTGTTCCAACAACGCTTGTTGTTGGGCTACCAACTGGGCCGCTTCTTGCTGCTCTTGATATTGTTTTATTTCTTGTTGATATGCTTGTAGTTGTGTTGCTTGTTTTTGTGCAAGAAGTTGTGCTTGTGCTTGCGCTTGTTGTGCTTGATATTGGGCATGTGCTTGAGCTTGAGCTTGGGCTTGTGCCACTTGTTGTTGTAATAGAATTTGGGCTTGGGAAGCTTTTTGTGCTTGTAATGTGGCTTGGGCTACTTGAGCGGCTTGTGCAGCTTACGTAGCTTGAGTGGCTTCTTGTTGTTGTTGTTGTTGCAATAAGGCTTGGGCTTGTGTAGCTTGTTGCACGTATTGTGCAATTTGGGAAGCTTGAGCATTTTTTGTTGCTTGTGCAGCTTGTTGGGAAGCTATTTGTGTGGCTTTTTTCTTTTGCACTTGCAGGAATGCCTTTTGATATGCAGCTTGGTGAGTGGCTTGCAATGCCATGCTATATTGGCTTGATAAATTGAAGTTTGGTGGTGGTGGATTCATAATGGTTCTTGTGGTGGTAGTGAGTGGTGAATGGTGTTGTTGATGTGATTGGACCTTGAGAGACCATGCTTTGAGATGTTAGGGGGGTGGTTGATGATGTCGTGATTGCTTGTGTAGTTGTCATCTGTTGTTACGATATCAATGAAAAGTTTTGAGAGTTTGAAGTGATGTTTTGATTAGTGTTTGGAATGTTGGTTTGATTGATATTGATATTTGGTAAAGGCGGGAGTCCCAAGCCAAGTAGAGGTGTGGATAATTGTGGTAATGGTGGGAGAGGTGAAAATGTGAGGGGTGTGAGTTCTTGAGAAAATGATGTGGTGTGGAAAATTCCCCTAGGTCCGAACATGTCACCCTCTTCTTGTGAATTTGTGAGGAGAGAGGTTTAAGGTGTTGCACAGAAGGATGATGATGATGGATCATTAGGGTTATGGAAAGTGAGAGGGACATACTTATGTAATGGATTTTGGGGTACATTTTGTTCCAAAATGGTATTTTCATCCAAGTTTTGATTGTTTACAAGAGGATGTGTTTGCAATGCATTGAGAAATGCACTTCCTTTGTTCACAATGGGCTGCGTTGGAGCAATGGTTGATGTAATTTGTGTGATATTTTGAGTTATGCTTTGGGATGAGGGTGTAGATGAGATGGGGAGTGTGGATGAAGTTAGAGATATGACCTCTAAAGATGGTTCCACTATAGAGCTCATGTCGAAATCAGAAGGTAATTTGGCCCCTTGTTTTGCTAGTTCGAGCATGTATAGTGAAGGGTTAAGCCTCATCATGATGTTGATGATCTTATGATTTTCCAGATTTTGGAGTATTTCGGTTATTTCTTCATGTGACATCCCAAAGGTAAGGTCTTCTTCTTGATTTTCCTCTTGTGGGTTTTGTGATGAAGAGATAATTAAAGGATTGTTTGATTCAACAGGATTCATTTCGATGTTCATTTGGATTAGGTCACTTGAAGTGGGTGTTTCTTTATCATCTTCCATGTTCTTCTTGTATTGAGATCTAGTTTGAACCATAAAACAAGGATCAATTTTCAAGAATAGGGGAGATGAATCTCTTAATTCTTTGGATTGATCTTATTTTAAGCCCAAAAGAGAAATTTTTTTGGATATCTTGAGGATCAAAAGGTGATATGATGATGATGTAAGAGATGGATGATGTGGATGTTTGATCTTTTGATAAATCTTGAGAGGAATGCTAGACTTTTAGGACTTTTGGATATATTTTGGATTTTGATTTTGATTCTTTGGATTTTCCCTTGACTTGATTGATTTGATTTGATTTGATTGAACAAATAGACCCTAAGATGTTGGATGCTTATCTAAGGAGTAGATTTTCTCAAAGGCTAATATTTTCAATATGTGTAGGGAGAAGGATGCATCTACCCACACCTATTCAAACAAGATGATAATTTAACCAAGCATATGAAGAAGGATGCATCTACCTATACCTAGCTAAACAAGATGTTTTGATAATTTTGACTTAAGCATATGCAAAAGGATGCATCTACACATACCTAGCCAAAGATGATTTGATGAAAATTTCAAGGATTTTGTCTCAAGGATTTGATGATTTTGATTTTTTCCAAAAAGCCTAGCATGAAGGATAATTTCAAGATTTCTCAAAAGATGATGGTGAGATGATTTTTTTGGTTTAAATGTTTGAAGGATGGGTGAAGAAAAATTTTGATTTCATTTGATCCTAGGATGAACCTAAAAAATAAACTTTGTTTACCTAAACCTTGGTATTGAAGAACATGTAATGCTTCTATAGACCTTTATAACCAAGAAGTGGTTCAATTTGAGCATACATTTCTGGATTTTGAATCAAATATTTTTGCTTTGGGGATTTGAATTCCTTGGAGATTGTGAGGTTTCAACACATGTGAGAGTTCATTTTGTTATCTTTGCTTAGTGACTTTATTTTACCACAAACACTTCTTTGATTAAGTTTTCCAAACTAGATGTCCAATGTCTAAATTTCTTCACATCCCACAAAGTATGTTATGTGGAAATTTGATGAATTTAAGGCAAGGGTTACCTATTGTTTAACTTTAGCAAAAAAATTGAGATGTAATCCAAATGTGTTTAGAAATCTCTAAGGATGAAATTCCAAGGGCAAGCAATAACATATGAATTGGGTCAATTGTATTTGTCTCCTAAAGGGTTTGAAATTTTGATGGTGATGTTTAAGTGTTTGTTTCCAAGATGTTTTCGAACAAAAAAATCATTTTGTAACCAAGAATAAGTACAACCCTATGGATATGGAAGAAAATATTTGTTGAGTCCCCACTTGGACAAGTTCAGTTATGCTTATCTTTAGCGAATGGTTAGATGCTTGACCTCACTAGCTCCCCTCCACAACACTCACTTATATGGGGCAGCCAAGCATCAACACCCATGAAACTCCCATGGCATGCTTTCCATTTCTACTAAAAGACCGTAAAAGTTTGGGGCGGCTTTAGAACGACCGTTCTTGCACCAACAAATAGATCAAGGATTTTGGAAATTCTAAAACATGGGTTTTAATTAGGACTTTACATTCGTGGAGATTGACCCATACGGTGAGAGTCCCTTTCCAGATCCATCTCGTCAGAGCCAACCGTGTGATATTGGTGTTTATTCCAATACCCACATTTATATTCCAGTTGGAAATACTCTTGGCTTTAGAGTGTTACCAGTTGAGTCATTCCCTTGGGTGAGTACTTTTTCCCCAAGGTAGGCCCTCTAAGATAAACAAAAGCGAGTAAAGACAATATCCGTAACTTGATCAATCTTTTTTTGCAACACAAAGAGAGAGAATGTACACAATAATGCTCTACTCACACTCACACAATGTTTTGTTCAATTTTAAACCCAAAATGAAGTGTGAAGGTGATTTCTTTATCTCAACCTAAAATCACAAAAAAAGGCCTTTTGATTCTCAAGATCGCTATAAAGCACGAGAGAAGCGCATACGTCCTTTTTCAATGAAGTTAGTTTAAGTAAGCCATCATGAAGAAAAAGTTGCACTTGTTCATTTTAGAGCCACAAAGCAATTGTGAGTTCTTTTTAAAGCACCAAAGGACAAATGAGAGTTGTTTTGTTCAATTGTTAACCAAAAAAAAAACTCTACTAAGTTGTATTCCTAATGTTCATTCCTTTGCAAAAATTGAAAAGGTTCTTTTTAAAAGCCCAAACGAAATTAGTATCCTAAGCAAGAAGAGATAGCAGTTTCCTAAGAGTGTTAAACAAACACTAAAGTGTTTAAAAGCACTTTGATTTTGTGAAATACCATCATCAAGCTTCTCTTTCTTTTGTTTTTTAATTGATCCAACCTACAAGGAAGAAAACCAGTCAAATTTTGCAAAACACAGAGGTTGAAAAGTAGAAAATAGAAGATAAACTTATCATTTGAAAAAAGACACGTGCTAAACTAAAATTCCCATTTTTTACTCCCTGCTAGTGGCACAACCCTTGATTGGTCGTAGTTTGATTTCTCCAGCGGTGCTGTATAGCGCTGCTTACTAGTTAGCGATGCTTTGTACAAGAACCAGTGAGCTCAAATGCGTTGCCCTTTTCACCAGCATCGCTATTTAAAATTCAAATTCAAAATTTTTAGGCGGGATGGCTAAAGCGTCGCAGTTTGAATTTTCTAGCAGTGCTATATGGCGACGCTGGAGAGCCAGTGGTGCTAAAATAGTGACGCTGAGCTTCCAGTGTTGGAATTTTCCTATGCACAAAATAGAAATGTGGAATTTTTAGAAAAACGTGATTAAAAATGAGATGATGCCCTCCTTCTAGCGCCAAATGTGACGAACCCCAATCCTAATACCCGCAAAACAACAATAACAAACACATTAGATGGTGAAATGCAAGAAAAAACAAGGATTCCCCATGGAATCCATTTACAAAGTTCAAATTAGAAAAAACAATGAAGAATACAATGAGATAACAATAAAAGAGATTGAATCCTAATTAAACTAGCAAACTCATGATCCCATGGGGGAATTGGTGCCAATTTGATGTGAAAATTGGCCCTTTCCCAACTCTGAATGATGCAAGATTGATGTGTGATGATAATTGATCCATTTTTTTGATGCTTGATGAGTGCTCCAATGGAAAAATCTGCATAACCTAGCTAAGATTCAATGATGATGTATGGAATTTGCTAATAATTTGAGCATAGTAAGTTTACTCAAATTGTGGATGATAGAATGAGGAGATTAGCCTCTTATTTATGGATGAGATTGAAGGATGAATGTCCAAAATAGAGAAGTGTGGGACTAACATTCAACCAATGGCAAGATGCCACTTGTCAACCTATGAGTGGATGGAGGATGTGCAAGTTTTGATGACAATGCCAATAAATGCATATTTTTGAATTTTGAATTTGTTGAAATGACATGCAAGAGGAAAGGAAGAATGCATTGAATGCCACTTGGCTCAAGGAAAAGGACATGTAAGAGAGAGTAAAGTCCTTGTTGGATGTACATTTCAACTTAGATTTTGAATTCAAACTTGAAGAATATTCCTTAAAAGATGCCTTGTTGAGGAAAATAGAGATTTAATAAATCAATTAAATCTATTTTCATGTGCAAGAGGTAAAAGCTAGAGGATGGGACATGAGGAGAGATTAAATTAATCAAAGTTAATTAATTTAATGAGGGGGATTAAGTGATGTGACCTATTTGACTTAAATTTGTGGATTTATTTAAATCAAATATGAGAGGAATGTGATAAGAGATTAATTAAATAAAGATTCATGATTTATTTAATTAACAGAGATGATGTTAGATTAAACTAAATAAGGTTTTAATTTATTTATTTTAATAGATAGACTTAAGAGATTTAATCAAATAAAATTAATTATTTAATTAAATAGGATAATTAGATCAAAATGATTAATTTAATTATCGAGAAGAGGTGACTTAATTAGATAACTAATTTATTTAATTAAGAGAGGAATATTGATGAATTTAATCAGATAAGGGTATTTGATTAAATGGTTAGACCGCAGGATGATTCAGGATGAAATGATGTTAGTGGTTAGGATCAGATGCATAATGTCAATCGGTACATTTTACGTGTCTACAGATGGAATCAAGGACAAAAGATGGAGTTTGCATTTCTTTTCATTTTATTTTCTGTTTTGATATAATGTTCTATCGATGTGTTTGATTTATTGTTTTTGCATATTGATACACTTAAAAATTGATCACACACTATTTATCATCAATAGATAGAAAAAAGTATGAGGAAGGGATCAACACCATAACATTCTTCACCATTAAAGTGCAACATAAACTAACAACCAAAGTAACTTAAAACTAAAATTGCAAAGCTAAGATCTAATATTGGGAGATTGAACCATGCACACATGTGAAGAAACACAAGAATCCATAAAAATAATGCTTTTCTCATTAAATTTTTGTAGCATGCCTTTACACAACTCAACTCTATCTATGAAAATGAGAGGAGACCCCTATTTATATTTTTCCAAAAGAAAAATGAATGGTCAAGATTTACTTTCATTGTGTGACTCAGATTCATTTTACATTAGGGTTTCACCTGCCCCCAAATATATGACAATATTAAATACATCTTTTTCTTTTCCCTATTTTATCATCTAGTGACCCTAGCATTGTAGCAGTTTTGTTCTGTAGTGGATGCCTTCCTCCATAGCTACTTTGAAAAATATGCATAATCTATAATGGGATTTCCAGCTTCCTTTTGAGCACATGCATATTCTACAAATTTTCCAAACATGGATACAAGCTTCTTTTCCTCAAAGATCACATATTTGACGATCTGGAAGGACATCCTCTTGATTCTTTCTATAATCTCTTGCTAGTTCTCTATGTAATTTGAGGAAGCCTCCATCATCCGCTCCGTTCAGCCAAAGGCCCTTGCAACAAAATCCATAAAATCTAGTGATAGGGTGTCACTATCTCCTCACTCCATTTTTTGGTGGAATAAAGGCTTGATTTTCTCTGCATCTAGTTATAGAGCGAGCACCTCAAAATCAATCATTAACTTTAGATAGTTAACACTATTTGTCTAGTGCTTAGCAGCCCACTCATGATTGACCTCAAGGTTGTGCAAGGCCTTTTCCAAGACTTACTTTCTATATTCTAGGTTCATCAACCTAGTCTCTACTAGCCAATGAACTTCTTTTGTGATTCCCAGTTCCTTTTCACAAATATCTCATGGAAACTTGAGGATGCAATTCAATTTAGGATAAATGATCCTATATGTCTCTAGGAATTCCTTACATGTATTCATCATACTTTCTATGTCCTTCTCCAGGCTTCTATACCTATTATACATGGTGACCAAATGGTAGATCCCCTTATGACTAGTAGATATCACCTTATTGAACCAAACAAACATGGACTTGGTCCAATTTTTCCTCTTTCCCATCTTGCTAATGTCTTCCTTGGAAAGAAGTGAGGGTGACACTAATGTTTCCATTGGAGTCTCCTCTTTGGTAGATGTTAACTATTGGATATAGGTAGTGAGATCCACTACTTGGACCTTTAGTTCCTCCTTAGTTGACCGATCTTTGTTCATTTGTTGCATAATAGTAGCCACTGACCCTTGAAATTCATCTATCTTCTCTTCTTGGGTTGTCAGGCCTATGTTGATTGTTAAAATGTTGTAGCGGGCACCCGCATCTTTTTATGTCACTGAGGTGGCGATTTTTATCCTTCGGAACCCTGAGGCATCCATTGTGATGTGAGAGTGTACTTTGGGATTCTTCACTTTTCTTGTTCTCATTTGGGCCCTTGCCAAGATTTCCTCTAACCTTGCTCTTGGGTTAGCAACCACAAGAGCCTTCTTTCTTTCCAATTGGCATTCTATCTAGTCAAGCATTTTAGTTTGTCCCTTCGGTGATTCATGATCACCTTCCTCTTTGTCCTACTCTCTTTGATGTTCATCCTCATCATCATTGGGAATCCTTCCATTATCATTTTCCTCCTCCTCCAATCCCTCTATTTGTATAGCCTTTCCTTTATATGGCTCATTAGGAGATATATCCTCTTCAATGATGTTGGACTATTGTTGGGAAACCCCTTTATCTCCTTTAGATTTGGCCTTTCTTTCTTTTATGCTCTCTTTTTCTTCCTTCTCTGATACTTTCTCTAGAAGAACTTCCTCTTCCGAATGCATTACTTCTTGTCTTAGAACCTTGCCTCGACCGGTTTGGGAAGGCTCCCCAAGGATATCCACATCTGTATCGGTACTTGCTTTCTCTTCTCTAGAATGATGATCCTAA
This sequence comes from Sequoia sempervirens, assembly GCA_007258455.2. Lineage (NCBI taxonomy): Eukaryota > Viridiplantae > Streptophyta > Pinopsida > Cupressales > Cupressaceae > Sequoia > Sequoia sempervirens. Next base: position 1,237,434,833 of record VDFB02271358.1, read on the forward strand.
GGATTAGCCTCTTCGCTTACAACCTTATGTTCCTGGAGCACTTCCTCTTCCTAATTTGAGGTTTCAACCTCATAGGGCTCATCGAGATGGTCATTTCCTTCACCTCCAGGGCTTTGTTCCACTTCATCATTGGAGGCCACCTTATCAATATTTATGTTCAACCCTCCCTCTAGGTGCTCAAAGTAGTCATCCCTATCAAAATACTTGGGCTTGTCGGTGATGTCTTTTGCAACCTCCCCTTGTTCCATGTGTCATTTCTCCATCTCTTTTGAGATTTTTATTTGTGGCTTCCATATTTGGGGGCAGAGAAAGAGGTAGGGCAACAAGAAGTTGAGCCATTATGGTTTATACCTTCACGTCAAGGATTACTTCGCATATTTCCTTAGGTACATTTTTCATATATGCTACAAAGGTGTGTGGTAGGGTTAGTATTTTCATAGTGGTGGTTATTATGGAAGGAATTAAATTAGATAGAGTAGGAAAGGGATGTGAAAGCGAGGAAGTCGATAGCAGAGAGGTAGAAGAGGAAGAAGAACCCAACACTGCCATTGGGGTGATCAGTGAGGTGGAAGCAAGGTGAATATAGATGTCCAAAATAGGTGGAGATGAAACAGACAATGATTGGGTTGGAGGTAGTGGAGTGGCAGTGGTAGCAGTAGTGAGGATGGATGTTGTTAGTGGTGGTGAGTGAGGCTGCTCAGACTCTTCTTCCTTAGGCAGGGTTTCCTCCTCTAGATAGTCAACATTTCCAACAAAAAAGTCCATGTTCTCCCCTTCTTTGGTGGAGGGGCCCTTTTATTGTCTTCCTTGTATAAAAATTTGGCTTGGGTTGTCACTTTTGATACCTCCTTTCTCTTTCTAGATCTTGTAGTAGGTGGGGATTTGGGTGCATCATCAGAGGGTTCTGCAGTAGCAACACTATAAATCTCACTACTTATTTCATCTTCGAGCTCTGCATACATGAGCTCAGCAGTGTGTTCCTTCAATTGAGTAATCTTCTCCTCTAGGAATTTCTTTGTTCTATTCTCCATAGGATAGGTGAGAATGTCTAGGTTAGTAACCTCTTCTTCAGACCAGTCTATCACCACAAAAGGTGCATTCATCAAGGAACCATTTCTTTCATCTACCATGTTTTCATCATCAACAAATTGGTTTGGAACCTAGAATAAATTGATTGAATTTATGAATGAGAGGGTCATTCTCATATAATGGTGCATCCGCACCTCTTTATCATCATTACAATTGGCCTATAAATCCTTTATGTAAGGGAAATGAGCATACTCTCTCTTAACCCACTTTTTTAGCTTGCTTTTGGGGTCTTCTCTTCCTCTATTTGTATGGAGATCGAGATTGTATGCGGCCAAATCCTTCTCCAAATATTCTATGCATTGGGTAGTGGGGAAAGCATACATACCTTGTCCAAGAGTAAGAGGATATGTGATTGTTGCTCTATGTTTGTTTCTTAGCAAGGTGTGGGAAGTTTGTAGCTGTTGATTTGTCTCCAACATGATGATCCTATCATTGGGGTAGTGTGGAAATTGGTATGGTTTTCCTGAAAATCCATTGAGTCTAATATAAGTGAAGTTGGGGAATTGGATGAACAAAAATCCAAAACCCTTCACGAAAGCTAGTGCGCTATGTGTTACCCTTCTTTCAAAGTTTCAACCTAGGATTTTGATTATGTGCCCAATGAAGGAAGTTTTTACTCTTTGTTATTCTCTTTTGAAATTCTTGTATTTCCATTGAGGGTAGTAGTCATATACTTTCAATTGTCCTTGCCTGGTTCCTAGTTCTCTAGCATAGAACAAACAATTGTATGGGAACTTAGCTACTAGGAGGTAGACTAGATAGGAAGTCATGAAGAAGTGAGAGGCCTTCTTTACCTCTGTTAATTGTTGATGCATGTTGTCACTAATCATTTTTGTCCAATGGAACCAGGTTTTCCCCTCGAGGATCTCCTCTATAAAATAAAACATCTAGTTTTCAAAGAATGTGGTAGTAGGAAAACCTATTACTCTACTAAAAAGTGTGACTAGATCATGGTACTCCTTAAAGAAGTCACTTTTGTATAGGGTTTGGGAAACCTTGGGAGCACTTTCCCTCTTTTCCTTTAACTAGTTCTAGTTGATTTTTTGTTTTCACCCAACAAGATCTATTTTCCATACATTTTGGGTGAATTCCTTCTCTACTTCTTCCATCTTGTCAAATATTGGAATGCCAAAGGTTCTACCGATACACTTGGCTAATAAATCTTCCAATACTCTTCCATTGTGGTCAATTATATTTCTATTAGAGTGATAGCACTCCCGGCAAGCCATTACCAACTTTGGGGATATAAGTGCAAGAGGGAAACCAACAACCTTGGCTAGGCCACTCTTTCTAGTTTTTAATGCCCTATTTGTTTTAGGGTTCTACATAACCCTTTCTTTGAATTCATCCACACTAACATGCCCAAAATTGGTATTTGAGATCGTTTCCTAGCTAGAGGTGAGATTTTATGTGTTCCACACTATGAAACTCATACTTAATTTTCTCTTTCTCTTCCTTTCCCCTGGGAGTGTGGGTAGGATTATTTCCTTTGTCAGGTTTCTACATAGGCTTCTCAGAAGAATCTGCATCAGGTTCCATAAATACTACATACACCAAATGCAGTAAATGCACTTACATAGAAATCATGCAAATGTCAATTAAATCATAAAAATAAAGTGTTATATCCATTCATATATCATCAGAGGTTCATAAAATTCATCATTGTTTGGTATTTGGAGCTTATTTGGACCATTTAGGAAATTACAGGTTAGGGGATTTAGGTTTCCCTGAGCTAGAAGCCGTCAGGAGGAAGGTAGTTAAATAACATCTAAGAGGCCACGAAAACTCATAGATAGAGTTCCACAACAAAGATTCCACACTAGGAAGTTAGTGGGAAAATTCCTTGTGAGGCTCTCAGACACATGCACAAATTAGGTTAGAGGATGGCTGGTATCATTAGGTTGCTCCCTAATGGTGTGTAGGTTGGAGACATGTGGGTGTCGCTAGGTGGAAGAACGTTCAAACTTAGCTATTAAGTTCACACCTTTCAGGGGATGAAAACCCATAGGTAGAGTTCTGCACTATGGGACCCATATGTGGTTAGGACGGCATGAGTTTGTTCCCTAATTTTTTATCATTTTAGGCATGCAGATGGGAACCATTGGGTAGGTGCTGAAGGTTCACCATTAAGAAATGACGTTGAGGGGATGGTGGTCCACATGGGCTAGCCCATAGTGACTTTGCAAACTCAAGATTTGCACTAAGATATTTGGAAGGAAATCAACTTGGCAGAGTTTGTAGTGTAGTCAGATGGGGTGGCCTCACCATTAGGTATTGATGATAAAAGGAAACTAAGTTCATTGAATTTTCTAAGTGCTTAAAATTTTGTAGCAGAGTTTGGAGCAAGACCCGCGATACGGAAAGCCACCAGGGGTAAGTTGTTAGTTAGTAGCGGAGGAATGAGGGCCACCCGCAATGGGCCACTAACTTAGTAATTTTTAGGTTTTCTTTAGGTTTGAACACTGAGTGCATTGATGTGAGCCACAAAGGTAGTAACATCACATGAAGAATGGTGAAGAATGTATGGGGCTCTGCAAGACTCTAAGGGCACAATTTGAGTGATTATTAAGAGGGTTTTAAAGTGCCAGGAGTAAATTATTTCTATGAAACTGACTATTGTAAATGAAGCTAGGTTGTCAAGGGTTGACTTCGAAGACTTTAACCATATTCTCAAAACCCTAGCATCAGAAAAAACCCTATTTAAAATTTTGAATGCTCATGTACCTGAAACACCGCAACAATTTGATGAAGATCCTTGTTTCAATCCGATATGAGCTCATGTGAGTGCATGGCTCTCATTCTACATTTTTCTCCTTGAAATTTTTAAAATTCACTGGTGAAAATGGTAGGTGGGGGTGGATATTTATAGGCCTCAGTGCATTTATGATGTGCAATTAATTATGGGTACAATAGTAGGTGAGGTAGCTAGAGCTTCAGAGATCCAATATAGTAAATCCATTAGAAAATTAAGGATATTGTGGGGCCCGTCATGTGGGTGGACATCTAATATTGGCCATTAATCATTGAAAAAGGTAGTGGTGAAGTGCAAAGGGAAACTCACAATCACGGATTTGCATGGCCTGGAGGACGCTGGGGTGTAAGGCCAAGGGAAACTTGTAGGGGAATTTCTGCAAAAGCCAAAGACTTAGGAAATTTGGGCATGGTGATTCTGGCCAAAGGGAAATTGGGGACTTTATTGCACATGGCCAACTGAAGCTTAGAATTAGGGGCAAAAAAAATGAAGCAAAGACGAAGATGAACCAACAAATGTGAAAAGGAAAGTGGGGGTCCCTGGTCTAAATGGAGAGTGTATACAATAGGCACAACAAATGGAGACTCTACTGGGAGAATGCTCCCAAGTGTTATAAGGATAAGGATTCATCAAGAACCCAGATTCTCTGGTTTCACAGACTAGAAGACAATTTCCATAAGAAAACTAGAAACTTAAAGAAGAACAAGATCCTTAGTTGAATTTGATCACAAAAATATCTCAAAAGTGTGTGTGTAGTGTGTTCATTTCCTTCCCTCAAAGACCATAATGAACATTAGTCAATCAGTCAAGGAAAGCTACATAAATTGTTTGACCCTAAAAGTAATCTGGACATTACTCCACTTCCAGTCATGCATCCATAGCCCTAATGAAGTTGTCACTATGACCTAATGAACATTGCTCTATTTCCATCCAAGTGTCCATAGCCCTGATAGAGTTGTCTGTACACCCACACAAATGCTTGTTTCAATATTTCTTTTCTTTTCTTTTTGATATTTTGTTTTGATACTCTTTCTTTTCTCAATTGCATAAGCACTAAAGCTTATAGTGGGTTTGGAAGTCACAGTGATCACTAGATTGGACTTAAGATTTTTCACTTGCCAAAACCTCATAACGACTATCGTATAGCTTATAAAAAATATTTAAGGTGTGTTTTCATCTGTAATCTGAGACAGGCATGAGGAGATTCAAAAAGGAATCTTCCCTAGGTCAAGTTGGAGTTTAGGTAAGGAAATTCACTTCATGGGAGTAGTCAGAAATTAATAGTAATTGATGAAGACTTATCCAAAGAAAGAATGAGAGAAAGTAGCAGAGCAGGCCCTTTGACGAACCGAGCACTGTTGCCACATCAAGATCAGGAGACACCCTTAGCAAAAGAAAAAGTTGGGAAAGCAAGCAAAAGCAAGGCGAAAGCAAAGTAGAAAAGCAAAAAGGAAAGAACCTACCCTAACTATTTACAACTATATACAAAGAGTAAGCTTGAACAACTTAAGCAAGGAAATAATGCTTGAGGTACTACCCATTGATGGGAAATGAGACATCCTTTCCATTTAGGGTATTAATATGAAAGGAATTATCTCCTAAGATTTATGAAATTTGAAAGGGGCCAAGCTAGATCTTGTTGAATTTTTCATGTCCCCCATTTCTCACATGGGCCTTGTCTCAACAAAGGACTAAATAAGCAATCCTAAAGGCCTTTACTTTGGCTCGAAAATCAACCATCTTTTGAATATGCCCTAGTGTTTGGAAAAAAATTCTATTGCTTGGTCATAGACTTCCTCTAAATGTAGCAATTCAGCCAAACATGCTCTTGGCATTCTCCTTCCTCATAATATGTGTTAACAAATTGGACCATGGGGATCTTGATGTGGACTAGAAATACCAGCTCTAAGCTATAGACCAGGAGAAATGGGGAATTTCTCAAGGAAGCCTTATGACCTGTGCAATCTTCCCATAGGGAAAAATGTAGCTGGGTTTTCCAATCTTTTGGATTCTTGTCCAGTAGTTTTCGGATCACAGTCAGAAGATTTTTGTTTGTGGATTTAGATAAGCCATTTCCCTAAGGATAGTAATTAGAAGAAAATTTGAGTGTGATCCCATAGTAAAAGGCCCAACTGGTAAACTTGAGGGATGAAAAGGAAGGACCATTGTCACACACAAGGGAATACGAGCAACCGAAGTGATTTAAAATAAAAATTTCTAAGAAAATAGTAACTACTTTAGTTGTAAATTGCCTACATGCTATTGCCTCAATCCATCTAGTGCAGTAATTAGAAGCAGTCAGAATATACCTATGGCCTACAGAGGATGGTGGGATTACTAGACCAATGAAGTCAAGTCCCCAATGAGAAAAAGGCCTTACTTCCGTGATTGGTTGCAACGAGACACCAACGTTCCTTTCTCAGGTGGAAATGGTCTAACATAAGTGATAGGATATGATGTGATTGTGTGCATCTTTGAACAACATTGGCCAGTAGTACCCAGGCCGTAGAATCTGATGAGGGGACGAATGGCTAGATCCATGATTAGTGCCAAAATTTTCATGGAATTTCTTTAGCACTCAGTTGCTTCTTCTTTTCCCAAGCATCTGAGGTAGATGCCTTAATGATTTCTCTTGTATAGTATGGATCCCTACAACATATAGCTGCTACTCTTCAATCTTAAAGCATGTTTTTTCACACCTTGAATCCATGATGAGAAATTTTTGTTTAGCAAGTAATAGAAAATGTCATTCTTCCATTCTCCTGGAGAAACGTCCTCTAGCTAGTACTTGTGCACTTTGAGCTCAGGTCTAGTTTCTTCTATGGTGTGGGTGAGAGCCTATCCTCAAACAAGTTTCATGGGATGAATTTCCATGTTGTATTCTTGTAGAAAAGTGATCCATTTATCTCTTCTTTCCCCTATCTCATTTTGCATCAATAGGGTCTTGACTACGGGATTTGGAATGTTTGTGAATGCCTTGTTCCTCAAGATATAGTGCTGAAACTTCTTAACTTGTCTGACCAAGGCATAGGATTTATTTTCAACATTATGATATCTTAATTTTGCATCTTTCAGTGGATCACTCATGAATGCTATAGGTTTTTCATTCTCTTTGTCATCTTTTTGTGTTAGCATGCTAGTGCAAGAGTGATCTAAAGTGAAGGAATAAATATAGAAGAGCTTCAAATAATCTAGACTGACCAGTATCGGTGCATCAACAATAGCTCTCTTGATTTCTTCAAAATTCTACTTGGCTTCTAGTGTCCATTCCACCTTAGCATCCTATTTGAGCATGGTGTTCAATGGCTTGATGATTTCAACGAAGCCTGTGATGAATTTCCTAAAAAATTTGATCTTTCCAAAGAAAAAATTCATTTCTTTCTTGCTTCTTGGGGGTTGAATTTTTCATATGGTCTAGATACGTTCTATATTTATTGAGATTCCTTTTGTTGAGATCACGTGTCCTAGCAACTTCCCTTTAGTTACTCGGAAGATTCACTTCTTCGGGTTCAGGGAGATACTGAACTCTCTGCATTTCTAAAATACCCTGCACAAATTAGAGACATGATCTCCCCTCTTCTTAGAGAATACAATGAGGTTTTCCATATATATGATGATGCAATTTCTAATGAGGTATTTAAAGGCACTATCCATGGCACGCTGAAATGTAGCATCGGCGTTGACTAATCCAAACAACATCCTTCCATTTGCAAATGTTCCCCATTTCGTAGTGAATGTCATTTTATGCCTATCTTCATACTACACCATAACCTAGTTGTATCCTAAGTAGACATCCAAAAATGACATCATCTGAGATCCATTGACTATTTGCAGTACCTCATTTGGTGATGGCACCAAATAATTGTCTTTTTCAAAGGCTCTATTTAAATCCCAAAAATCCACACATAATCTAATTTCACCATTCTTTTTCCTAATAGGAACCAAATTTTCCACCCATGTGGAGAGCCTAACAAGGAAGATAATTCTAGTGGATAGCAGCTTCTGAACTTCTTTGTAGATAATTGGTTCCAATTGTGCATTGATTGGGCATTAGCACTATCAAAAAGGTCTCACATATGGCTTGAGGGGGATGGTATGAGTGATAATTGAAGTATCATATGTTTTCAATTCTTCATAGCCCCAAGAAATCACATCATGATAGGTACACAAAGTATCAATGTCGATCCCTTTCTTCTCTTCTAATGTGCACACTTTTCCAATGAATACATTCTTAACCTCTTCAGTAGTAGCCACATTATGAGCACCACACTAATTGTCTATTGACTCGTTCTTGGTCTGTTGGTCCTAATCCCTGATTTGATCTAAGTAAAAAATTCTTTCAAGTTGAACCATACCTCATGGTATTGTGTTGGTTTTGAGGTTGATGAACCCTTCTATATCTAGTTCAACCTCCTTAGGTTCTGTCTCATCAATGATTTGAGTCGCAAACACATCGGATCTTGTTATGAGATCAAGGATGTGCTTGTCATCGTTAAAGACTTGAAATTTTGTGACATTGTTAGGCACTAAAGGGGTACAGGTGATCTCTACACTAAACTTCTTCAAGTCATCTAAAGAGAAGGGTTGAAGGGTGCTAGCCACCTAAGCTAACACATTGGTAGTTTGATTCCTAGTGTGAGGAATTAATTGGATTTTTAATGCATCTAGGCCTTCTATAAGATCACATACCTTGTGTAAATAGTTTTCTAGTCTTCAATTGTGATAGAAATATAGTTTCCTAACTTGTTTCACTACTAATTCAAAATCACCAAACACTTGGAGCATTTTTACTTTCTTTCTTAATGCCATCAAAAGTCCATGAACTAATGCTTTGTATTCTACTACATTATTCATGCTATAAAATTGAAGTTTGTGGGAAGAAAAATACATCTTACCTGTACGAATGACGAGTTTGAAGCTAGCTCCTTCTCCTTGCTTGGACTTGGATCCATCAATACGTAGCATCCAGAACTTAGAATAGTCTCACTTTGGAGGTGGTTGAGTGTGTTTCCTTTCTTGACTATGGATCTGCTACAACATCCTCAAATGACTATGTAGGTTCAGCTAGGAATTGATCTCGTTGATCTTCTTGAGGGTTCCCTTTTGGAATTTCCTACCCCACCACATGCTCCATTGTTGTTTGACATAGGAAGCACTCAAATTTGGAGTGAGAGACATTATGGACCCTACACCAACTGGGTAGTAGCAGCTCCTGGAAGTCCATTCTTTCTCCTAGACTGAGTTGATCTCTACACATTTTTGCATAAATTCTTGGAATCCATCTAGTAATCCAAGATTACCATCTTCATAGGATTCTTCATCTTCAGATTCAATTAGAACCTCTGTACTATCAGGGACATGGGTTAAATTGGTAGGGGAACTACATAATACAAGAAGGGCCTCCTTGGCTACCTCCTCTTCTTGGAATTCTTCCTCACCTTGATAAGCCATGGGATAATAATTCCCTAACTCTATTTTAGTGGACAACACCTCATTTGTGTTGTTATATTCTATGATCATGAACTTTATTCAAGGTTCTCTCTCGATGTAGATCTATTTTGGCAGTCCCTTCTAAGGTAGCCATAGATGAGAATAGTTTATAGCAGCATAGCCATTCAAAGCATGAGTGAAATCTCATCCCAATATAATGCCATATGTATCAAGGATATCCATGACTTGGATGTCAATCACCTGCTACACCCTTGGGTCAACAACAATATGCATTGGTATTCTATTCAAATCTCCAACTATGTTCACTTCTATCTTATCTAATTGAGTCACTTTCCATTGGGAGGGAGTTGGAGTTATCCCTAGTGCTTGGCACACTATGAAGGGCATGACATTGGCTAAAGCCCAGGGAATTTATGTAGATTCTTGCAAAATATCCAAATAGTCATTAAGAAGGGAGGGGTCTCCATCTTTCCTTGAAATCACCCTACTGAGACATTTGCTTGAGCTACTTGGGTTTGGTCTTTATCATTGCATTTTTCCTTGGTTTGTGCTTGATTTGGATCTTTGGTAGAAGCTTTGTCTATGGGATGAGTCTTACTAGCTTACTGGTTTGGGGGTTGATCGGGTTTCTTTTCTTAAGAGTTATCTAATTATGAGTTCACTACCAAAAGTGTCAAAGGAAACCCTCTTAGCAGGTACCTCTTGGACTATTTTTAATGGGGAAGACCCATTTAGTGACCTAAAAAGGGCGTTTCAGACAACAGGTACCCTTAATAGCTCAAAGGCTAACAAACCAACTTTGACCTTCTTCAATTCCTCAACTATGTATTCTCCCATTTGTTCAACCTCAACTTTAGATAATTTTCTTTGAGAAGAGCTAGTGGGCTGATCCTAAGCTTGATTTGGCTGCCTATTTCTATTAAAGCACTCAGTAGGCACGTGGGCGTAGGTAGGATTATTACTCGCATTACAATCAAGTGGAGTATTAAAGTTGTTGGGAGGAGTAGAAGCTGTAAAAGGGTCTCCAACTTGTCTATTTCTCAGATTATACGAGGTTTCCCTTTGGTGGAACACATCGACTTCATCCTCACAAGTTTCCTCCTCATCTATTGGACCATTATCTACTAAATCAAAGATTTGAGATAAAGTATCATCATTCCTTACCTCTTTTTCCTTTTCATCCTTCGGCACAACCTCCTTCTCGAGTGAGTTTATTTTTCCTTTTGGGAAAGGAGCTTGGTTGACCACTAGAATTAAAGAATTGTATGGATTCGAAGGGACCAAATCTTAGCAACCCGAACCATCAACTGCATTCTAGAATTCTACTTGGAAATTTTTTGCAAAAGTTTGAAACTCTAGACAATCTAATTCAGAATGCCTATTCACCTTGTGGATCCTACACTGTTCGGATAGGGAAAACTCGACTAGATAAACTCTACTTGTAGGGTGTTTGGCACTGCCTGGTTGATCAAGAGGTGTGGGGAAACCTCCATTATTTTCCCTTGTGTTCCACATTTGATTTTTCCTTTGTTAAGTCCTTCATTCAAAGCTCTAGCCTGAATTTTGTCCTCTGTCATAATTCTTCCTAGAAGAAGCACCTAAATCACAATTATCTTAGTTGAGATTACTTGAATTCTCCCTTGAGAAGCCTGTAATTGGTTATTTTGGTTCCTCAAGTGCATCATCTTAGTGGAAAACTTCTTCACAATTTTAGTCAATTCATTGATTTGATCCTTCTTTGAGTTATTTTGCTACAGTGCTAAATTTTGAAGGAAGACCAGCTGAGCAGCAGGTTGGTTTTGCTAAGTAGATAGGAATTCAGGGCCCTGTAGGTATGAATTAACTTGGTGCTACTGAGAGTAAATTTTTTGCTACTAAGGTTGTAAGTAATTAGGCACTAGGGGCACCTGGTTCAAGGGTTGCCCTAGATGTGGGACTATAGGCAGCTGAGGGACTTGATTCAACATTGGTGTTTGATGATCCAAAGCATGAGTAAGCCCTTGGAATTTGGATAGGCTTTTTTTCAGTCCCAAGGAAGGCAACAAACTAGCAATATGTTTCCCCAAGTCAGTGTTTTTTGTTACTGCCTCTATATAAGCATCCACCAACCTAGCACATAGAGGGTGCATCCGTTTGACCAAAGCAGATGTGAGATTGTCTAAGGTAGTGTAGTAGACTAACCTTATTGAGGAATTTTCAACCATGTATGGTGGTTGCAACTTAATGTAAGCTCTATGAAATTGGTCATTGAAGGAGCTAATGGGCTCATTAACTTCCCTCTAAACAGACATGAACTGCTGGTATAACTTCGTAGGGATAATAGGAACTTTAAATTTCTATAGGAAGGAATCTTTCATGAGAGACCAAGAAGTAATGAAACCAGTGGGTAGATGGATGTACTAATAGAATGCCTCATCCCCCAATGAGTAAGGGAAGAGCCAGCAAGCCAAGTCTTCATGGTCAATCTGTATATCCTTTAATGTTGTTTGGAAAATCTTTATGTGCTCTTCTACTATCCTTTGTGGATCTTGTGGATAAAAGTTGGTTCAAAATCCTTTTAGATTCTTTGACATGTCATGATAGTCACTAAAGGATAATGGGGATGGGTTGTTGCATATACAAGCCATTGTGGGAGGTGGAGGCTATGTTTTCTATGCTACAGGAACTTGAGGCTGCAAAGGAGCAGTGATTGGGGTAGTACCTTGGAAATGGAGTGTTGGAGCTTTAAAAACATCTTGGTTGTGTGAAGTGAAGGATGGAAAGGCAGTTTGGAGAGAAGGGGATGGGTGAGATGGATGTGTTAGCTCTCAAAAATGCAGGCAGAATGCCTCAAGAGGCTACCAATCTATTGATACGCTTTAGGGTAACAGACAAGGTCAAGAGAACTCAACCTTCTACTCTTTAGGTGCTGCTAACCTGGGTGGGTGTACCTTTTGAATTTAGCAGACTTATCTTATGATTATCCTTCTGAAATGCTTTGTCCACAATGGCAGATGATAGTGAACAAATGAAATCAAACTTGATAGCAATCTTCAGATCTAAATCCTAAAATGCTTAATAAACAGATGTAAAGAAACTGAATGAATCAAATGATGAAATGCAGAGACCAGTGCCTTGTTGGGTATGCGGAGTCAAATGAAATAGAACTGGACAACTTATTATGGCAGAAAATCAAATTGCTGGCATATATTTCTTTTGTAACTTGTACAAACATGCAAGATTATGACTACTAAGCTCTACTTCAATAATCTAGATGAATCTTCCTGATTACTGTGATCAACAAAAAGGATTTAATCTTTTCTTGAAAGAACCAGTTGATTAATCACACAAATACATCAAATGTGCATTAATAAATTGAACATAAACTTGTTATGTCAATTTAAGAAACTAGAAAGAATCAAATTGGAGACAGCTTCAGCAATACTTTTCAATAAGTTCAACATAAAATTGACAACAAAAACAACCTGCCACACCAGCTGATCTTCATTGAATTCGCCATTTTAAAACATGCACATAGTCTCTGATAAGAGAAAATTATTCTACTGTAGCCATTCCTAACTACTATATGTGATCTAAAATATCTCCTCATCAATTACAATCGAGGTGTATATTTATACACCAGCATATAAAAATAAAACACTTCGAAATCCATGTCGGCCACCGTAGAAAACGGGCTCAGAATAATGTCGACCTCCAATGACATTTTAAAAAATCTCACATGTCGGCCCACAGCGTTTGAATCTATTAATCCTTCCTGAGATAGTCACTGAGACATCCCTGAGGTATGCCGAAGGAAACTATATCGTTATCATCCTGTGCCCTTGCGTTTCCCTGTTCTTTGTTCGCTTTCGCCAAGATAATATATAGTCGAGGAGACGTCTCAAAGAGTCCCCCAAGTCATACCGAAAACCTTTGTATTCATCTTGTGTCGCTATAACTTACTGCACTTGGGGAGACATTATGGAGAATTTGATTGTTATGCCGAAAGCCCCGAGTCATTTTAGATCACCAGGAGAATGTTGATCTCACACCGACATAAACCATACGTCCCATACATGTCGCCGTAACTTGCAACCATTGAGGAGACCTCATGGAGATTACCCTTTGTTTCACCGAAAGACCACATGATACACCTTGGTCGCTGTGACTTAAAGTTTTTCTCGCCAACGAATCCATATGTCTTATACATATCGCCATAACTTCCAACCTTCGGCAAGACCACACACCAAAACATAAGTCTCATCGAAGCACCCTGAGCTCACACCTATTTTCCAAGACAAAGCCAATCCTTCACCGAAGGAAAAACATAAGACACTTTTGGCAAGACCCAATGGTTCGCAATGATATATATCGAAGAAGAATCTCACGCCAACAAGCCTGTTCCCCCACTGCCGATCGGTGAGACAATAAGGTCTCGCCATGACATTACATCGACGCCCATACCTATGCCGAAATGTGTATCATCCATCATATCAGTCGGCAAGACAAGGGAGCCTCGCCAAGACCAAAGCCAATCCTTCACTAAAGGAAAAACATAAGACACTGTCGGCAAGACCCAACAGGTTTGCAATGATATATATCAAAGAAGAATCTCATGCCAACAAGCCTGTTCCCCACTGCCAGTTGGTGAGACAATAAGGTCTCACCATGACATTACATCGACGCCCAGACCTATGCCGAAATGTGTATCATCCATCATATCGATTGGCAAGACAAGGGAGCCTTGCCAGGACCAAATTTCGATAACTCCAAGCTTTGCCGATGAATCCTCAAATGCGCAAGTCGGTGAGACCTGACATATTCGGGGAGACCTCACCCCGGTGAAAATACTTATGCCGATATAACTTTCCTGTGTCGCCGAAACAATATGAGAGTCATGCCGATAACTACTAGTGAGTAAAATCCATTCACCACGACTCAAGAAACATCTTGTCGATAGGCATCATAGATGTTTACAAGTAGAAAAATGGATTGGGGAGACCCAGAAATTGTCACGCCGACACAGACCCATTTATGAATTATGCATGACTCGATAGAAATAATGCAAAATGTAAGCAAAATGCCATGATGGAAGGGAAGATGTGCTTATGATAAGGACTCATAAGGGACTTAGGAGGATGAAAATTTGTGAAATCGGGCAGAAATTTACAGTCCTAACAGTGGCTCCGTCTGGGGATGAATGAGAGTAAGATCATTGCAAGGATCTAGAATCTATGGGTGAGCAGACCAAACAAAAAATGAGAAAAATGGAAGAGGACAAGAGGCAAATGGAATGGATGCAAAATGAATGCAATATGGAAGTGGACCAAAACCCTAAACTACTGTGTATGGAAAAAAAAAAAAAGAGGATAAGCAAGAGTTGTCAATGCACTGGCAACCCTTAATCCTCTATGTTTTAACTTCACCTATTTTGAGCTCAAACCATACTTTTCCCTTGTCAAATACCTGATTTTCTCTTGAGTTCATTAGATTCTTCTTGAAGACACAAATGCAATCTTCCCTGTCACTGAAAGTTTTTAGAGAATCACTATGCTCAGCTTGGCTCAAAATTCCTACACCAACCTATAGTTCAAATTCTTTATCATCATGGGACAAACCCCTGTTATTCTCAACATACAAAATGAAAATAGATTCAATGCAAAATTCCTCATTATCTTTCTCACTTTTATGTAGTATGAAACACTCTCCCAGCTGTATAAAAATTTCACAATCAAAGTGCTTCTCTTGAGAAGCAAAAAATTATGTTACACCAACATTATCTGAAACAAACAAATCTGAAACCTTTTGCACCTCTTCAGTATCCTTATTCAAAGACAACACTAGATCATGAATCATATCCTCAATATCATGCATATGTGAACCAATAAAATCTGGACTTCTATCAACCCTGGTGTGCAAACAAATGTCTTCTTCACATGAATTAGAAATTTCAAAACCACATACCTCATCATGAATGGAAAAATATCTTTGATCAACACCAAAGGTTTCACCATCATTCCAAGAAATGCACAGGGAGTCATAAGAATCTTTACACAAAGATCTCTCACTGTCAAAACAAATGTAAGCTGGACACAAAACTTCAAGATCACCTTCATGTGCACATCCTTGGAATTTAGGAGTTAACAAATCTGCAATCTGTTCACTGACAAGTGAACAAGTCTCAACATTTTCATCACTACAATTAAACTCCTTACTTTTGTCATCATCAAAAAGAAATCCAATACCATCAGAGAATGGGAAATCAGAAACATCATCAGCACTGTCATTTATGCCATAAATAATTTGCTTATATGGAATTATTTCCTCTTTTTCATAGAATGGATTTGAAAAAATCTGAAACTCATTTGTGGACATACCATGGCAAAAATTTATCTGATCATCATTTAACTCTTCATCATACAATGAGTTTGAAAAAGCATGGAAATCATTTTCAGATGTACAAACCTCATCATGATCAAATGTATCTTCATAACTTTCAATTGCAACTGGAGGCATTGTATATTCACTATCAACATTTCCCATTACCTCTTCATCCTGATCTTCATAAGAGGTAGAAGAATCCCTTGACTGCAGGTCAAAATCCTCAATTTCATCATCAAAATTAGAATATTCACTAGATTCCTCACAACATTCACTGCTTTCCCTATCATGATTAGTTGTGTAGGAGAGATGCCTTGCACCTTAATCTTCCTTATCATGGTGAAAAGTATTTGAAGCCATATATACTGTGTGATCTTCTCCATTTTTTCCCATCAGCATTCCCTCTTCTTTCATTCTTTGGGATACAACACAATAATCTGGGGAATGTGGCATATTACAAACTTCACAAAAATAATTGTTACTTACCATATAGGTTCCCTTCTTTGTCAATGGATCAAGAGCTTCATTTTTTCCAGGCCTAGCTGTTATAGGTTTTTCATCCTTCCAGTCTGTATTATAAGGAATGTCATGCAACCTCAACCTTTCATTTCTATAAGTATTCTCCTGTCGGTACTGATAACTGCTACTTTGCTGACGAACCCTAGGGTTGTATCTTTTATCCATTATCCCTGCAGCCCTCCTATTGTTTTCAATTGTCAGTGCCATCTTCTATGCTTCAGCCAGATCTCTTGGGAATCTATTTCTCAATTCATACCCTGTCTTAGGATCAAATGCATTCAAATAAACACTCAGTGCTACAGAGTTTGGCAAATTTGATCCATGAGGTACCTTATTCTGCAATTTATTGAACCTCTGATTAAATTCATAAATTGTATCATTTTGATCTTTCTGAATCTATATTAATTCATGAAGAGCAGCATCAGGTGCACTTGGATTTCCAAATTGCTCAAGGAAAAGATACTGAAATCCTTGGAGAGAATCAATAGAGACTGCTGGTAAGTTATTGAACCAATCCTTGGCATCTTCAATAAGTGATATCATAAACAACCTCATATGTAAATCTTCATATGGCACATCCAAATCTTGGATGAAATCATTGAAACTTCTTAGATGCTCTTCATCAGTGACTGCATCACTCCCAGTAAACCTTGGAACAATACTTCTCCAACTGTTATCCATTGGATAAGGGGATAATTGAATCCCTACCAAATTAAACTGTCTAATCATTGTTATGTATTGATGAGGGGGGGCGCTAGGTGGGTATTGATGCTGGTATGGTGGACCATTGTATTGTGGATAATAATATGGCATATACTGCTGACCATGAGGAGCTCCAACATGACCTCCCTAGATCTGAGATCCTCCTCTATTCATGTTTGAACAGCTACAAAAATTCTTTCAAAGTCGCCACCTACTTTTCCAAAAGTAGGAAAATCATTATTTCTGATCTTTTTCCCAATGGAATCACCTTTTTTGAAACTTCTCAAATTACAAATATTTTCTTCAATGACTCTATAATATGGTCTTCAACTGAATTTTCTGATGTAATCCCCAACAGAGCCGCCAATTTGTTAGCTCTCAAAAACACAGGCAGAATGCCTTAAGAGGCTGCCAATCTCTTGATACGCTTTAGGGTAATAGACAAGGTCAAGAGAACTCAACCTTCTACTCTTTAGGTGCTGCTAACCTGGGCGGGTGTACCTTTTGAATTGAGAAGACTTATCTTATGATTATCCTTCTGAAATGCTTTGTCCACAATGGCAGATGACAATGAACAAATGAAATAAAACTTGATAGCAATCTTCAGATCTCAATCCTAAAATGCTTAATAAATAGATGTAAAGAAACTGAATGAATCAAATGATGAAATGTAGAAACTAGTGCCTTGTTGGGTATGCAGAGTCAAATGAAATAGAAGTGGACAACTTATTCTGGCAGAAAATCAAATTGCTAGCATATATTTCTTTTGTAACTTGTACAAACATGCAAGATTATGACTACTAAGCTCTACTTCAATAATCCAAATGAATCTTCCTGATTACTGTGATCAACAAAAAGGATTTAATCTTTTCTTGAAAGAACCAATTGATTAATCACACAAATACATCAAATGTGCATTGATAAACTGAACATAAACTTGTTATGTCAATTTAAACAACCAGAAAGAATCAAATTGGAGACAGCTTCAACAATACTTTTCAATAAGTTCAACATACAATTGACACCATAAACAACCTGCCACACCATCTGATCTTCATTGAATTTTCCATTTTAAAACATGCACATAGTCTCTGATAAGAGAAAATTATTCTACTGTAGCCATTCCTAACTACTATATGTGATCTAAAATATCTCCTCAGCAATTACAATCGGGGTGTATATTTATACACCAACATATAAAAATAAAACACTTTGAAATCCATGTCGGCCACCGTAGAAAATAGGCTCAGAATCATGTCAGCCTCCAACGGCATTTTAGAAAATCTCACATGTCGGCCCACAGCGTTTGAATCCATTAATCCTTCCTGAGACAGTCGTTGAGACATTCCTGAGGTATGCCGAAGGAAACTATATCGTTATAATCCCGCGCCCTTGCATTTCCCTATTCTCTGTTCACTTTCATCGAGACAATATATAGTCAAGGAGACGTCTCAAAGAGTCCCCCAAGTCATACCGAAAACCCCTATATTCATCTTGTGTCACTATAACTTACTGCACTCGGGGAGACGTTATGGAGAATTCGATTGTTATGCCGAAAGCCACGAGTCATTTTAGATCGCTAGGAGAATGTTGATCTCACACCGACATAAACCATATGTCCCATGCATGTCACCGTAACTTGCAACTGTCGAGGATATCTCATGGAGATTACCCTTTGTTTCACCGAAAGACCACACGATACACCTTGGTCACTGTGACTTAAACTTTTTTCTCGCCGATGAATCCATATGTCTTATACATATCACCATAACTTCCAACCTTCATCAAGACCACACACCAAAACATAAGTTTCACCGAAGCACCCCGAGCTCACACTTGTTCGCCAAGACAAAGCCAATCCTTCGCTGAAGGAAAAACATAAGACACTTTTGGCAAGACCTAATGGTTCGCAATGATATATATCGAAGAAGAATCTCATGCTAACAAGCCTGTTCCCCCACTGCTGATCGATGAGACAATAAGGTCTCGCCGTGACATTACATCGACACCCAGACCTATGCTAAAATGTATATCATCCATCATATCGGTCGACAAGACAAGGGAGCCTCGCCAAGACCAAATGCTGATAACTCCAAGCTTGGCCGATGAATCCTCAAATGCGCAAGTTGGTGAGACCCGACCTATTTGGGGAGACCTCACCCCCGTGAAAATATTTATGCTAATATACCTTTCATGTGTTGCCGAAACAATATGAGAGTCATACCGATAACTACCAGTGAGTAAAATCCATTTGCGACGACATAGGAAACATCTTGCCGATAGGAAACACAGACATTTACAAGCAGAAAAATGGATCGGGGAGACCCAGAAATTGTCACACCGACACAGACCCAAATATGAATTATGCATGACCTAATAGAAATAATGCAAAATGTAAGAAAAATTCCATGATGGAAGCGAAGATGTGCTTATGATAAGGACTCATAAGGGACTTAGGGGGATGAAAATTTGTGAAATCAGGTAGAAATTTACAGTCCTAATAGCCCGACCCATTCGGGGAGACCTCACACAGATGAAAATACTTATGCCGATATACCTTTCCTCTGTCGCCGAAACAACATGAAAGTTGTGTCGATAACTGCCAGTGAGTAAACTCCAATCGCCGTGAAATAGAAAATGTCTTTCTGATAGGCAACACAGACGTTTTATCAGAAAAACGGATCAAGGAGACCCAGATATTGTCACGCCGATAAGCCTGCAGCAAACAAATGTGATCCATAACAATCTACATAAACATTACTAGCACAATCACTTGTTCCATAATTTGACACATCATTTTGTTTGTCTGAAAATATCTTTTCCTCATCATCAAATGCATCTTTATAGCTTTCAACTGTAGTAGGAGGTATTATATACTCATTATCAAATGAACACACATTGTCCATTGCATCTTCCTCTTGATCATCACAAGAACTACAAGAATCACCTTGCTGCAGATCAAAATCCACAAATTCATCTTCACAATCTATATATTCACTGAACTCCTCACAACATACACCACCTTCCTTGTCACAATCTGTTATGAAAGAGAGATATCTTGTACCTTCATCTTCATTATGCAAGCAATCATAGGAACCATCTTGACTTGCACATGTTTCATCTTCTACTGGATGCGTTGTTTGATCAATTCCTCTATACTCATCAAAAATACAACAATTGGATTCAACATTGATAGTTTTCTCATACCTTTTATCCTCCATGGCATCAATGAATTTATTCACTACATCAAAGGCATGTTGTATTGACAATTCAAACCAATAGGCTGATTCAGGCTCCCATGCTCTTACAAATTTCTCAACAAACATGGCCCTTGTTGGCCTACAATGAGAAGGTATCTGCAAACATATATCAGTCATTCTATTGTACATAGAACCCAAATCCTCTCCTTCATACATCCTTATGTCAAAAAATGCATCCAAAGGGGAAAATCTTCACTCTGATTCTGTGATGGAGTCTTGGCTTCGAGTATACTCCTCTTCTTCTACTTCAAGTTGTTGATCCTGGCATACATATTGCTGCAAATTATGACTGAAATCTCCAAGTGGGCTAGAGTTGTGCTGCATTTGACATTGATCACATTGACATTGCACTTGACACTGATCACACTAACATTCTTGATAATTTTCCAATCTTTGTCCAAGAGGGACTGGATAAACACTTACTTGCTTTGATGTTTGTGGGGGATAAGTGCTCTGCTGTGCATGATATGTATCGCCTCCATTGTATAAATTTCTATTTGTAATATCAGGCACTCGAGGGGCCCAACACCTTCCCACATTTGTGTATTCATCTTCATTGCAGAATTCTCCTAATTGTAATGGTTGCTAGTCCAATTGCAGCATTTTCCTTTGCCATTCCTCTATTTCCTTTCTCTGAGACTCATACAGTGCTTTAACCTCTTCATAAATTAAAGATTCATAATCAACTTGAGGAGTATCATGATCAATAGGTCCGCCCTGATTACCCTCCATTTTCAGATCATTGTGTGTCAACCTACTGCTGCTAGGAGGAGCTCTAGTATGACCTCCCCTGAACTGAGATCTTCTTCCATTCATGATTAACAGCTGCAAAAATTCTTTCAGAGTCACCACCTACTTTTCCAAAAGTATGAAAATCATTATTTCTGATCTTTTTTCCCAACAGAATCACTCTTTCTAAGATTTCTCAAATTACAACTTTTCTTCCAATGACTCTATAATGTGGTCTTCAACCAAATTTTTTGATATAGTCCCCAGTGAGTATCTTGGTTGTGTGAAGTGAAGGATGGAAAGGTAGTTTGGAGAGAAGGGGATGGGTGAGATGGATGGATGGAAGGAAATGGAGGAGATGGAGGAGAAGTAGGTTGAGTGGATGGGATTGAAGCAAATGTTTCAATTTTTTTGGCTCTCTTAGCCTTGGTAGGGGTCTTGAACTCTTGGAACTCCCCTTTGTCTTGTGTTGATGGGTGTTTTTGCACCTTCTCAACATAGAAAATGTATAAGTGCAATGTCTCTCTTGAAATATAATTCCTACAAACAAGTTGCATAAAATATCCCAAGGTCTCTTGAGTGGTCATGACAATACTTGGAATAGTTCAATTAGTTAATGTGATTTTTCAATAATCACAAAGGGAATTTATGGTTGACATAGCATGGAGGGAATTTGATATGCAAAACAAGTTTTGTAGGTTATGGAAATGGATGCATAGTTGTTACAAGTTCAAGACAACAAGCTAAAACTCCATGTTCGTCATCATATTTGGATTTACAACGGTGCTGGAAGTTTACTTCAACTTTAATTTTCAAAGAAAATCCAAAAGGGAAAAGAAATAAAGAGTTTCCTAAACCTAGAACTAATGTTTAATAGTAATAGTGGAGGATGCTACAGTGGACAACCTTCCTAAAACTAAGTTCCACTTAAACAAGGGACTTCCTACAGTCTCATGAAACTAGTGCAATCTTCTAAGGTCTATAGATTTTCAACCATCCATTCACCATTAAATCATGAACAATAGATGAAATTAAGTGCAACAATAAGATAATGCTCAGACTAAGTTTACATAGTTGTTTATCATCAATAGACAGCAAAAAGTATGAGAAAGAAAGGGATCAACACCATAACATTCTTCACCATTAAAGTGGAGCATAAACTAACAACCAAAGTAACTTAAAACTAAAAAAACAAAGCTAAGATCTAATATTGGGAGATTGAATCATGCAAACATGTGAAGAAACACAAGAATCCATCAAAATAAAGCTATTCTCATTAAATTTTTGTAGCATGCCTTTACACAACAACTCAACTCTCTCTTTGAAAATGAAGGGAGACACCTATTTATAGTTTTCCAAAAGAAAAATGAATAGTCAAGATTTTTTTTCATTACATGGCTTAGATTAATTTTACATTAGGATTTCACCTACCCCCAAATATATGACAATATATAATAAATATTTTGTCTTTTCCCTATTTTGTCATCTAGTGACCCTGGCACTGTAGTAGTTTTGACCTATAGTGGTTTCCTTCCTCCATAGCTACTTTGAAAAAGATGCATCATCTATAATGGGCTTTCTAGACACCTTTTGAGCACCTACATATTCTATGAATTTTTCAAACATGGCTACAAGCTTTTTTTCCTTAGAGATCTCATATTTGAGGATCTAAAAGGACATCCTCTTGATTCTTCCTATAATCTCTTGTCGATTCTTTGTGTAATTTGAGGTAGTATCCATCATCTACTCCATTTGGATAAAGGCCCTTGCAAAAAAATCCATAAAATCCAGTGACAGGACATCACTAGCTCCTCACTCCATTTTTTGGTGAAATAAGTGCTTGACTTTCTCTACATCTAGTTCTAGAGCGAGCACCTCAAAATCAGTCATTAAATTTAGATATTCAGCACTGTTCGCTCAATGCGTAGTAGCCCAATCATGATCAACCTCAAGGTCATGTAAGACCTTTTCCAATACTTCATTTCTATATTCTAGGTTCATCAACCAGGTCTCTACGAACCAATGATATTCTTTTGTGATTCCTAGTTCCTTCTCACAAATATCTTGTGGAAGCTTGAGGATGCACTCCAATTTAGGATAAGTGATCCTATATGTCTCTAGGATTTCCTTACATGTATTCATCATACTTTCTATGTCCTTCTCCAAACTTCTATACCTATTATACATGGTGACCACTTGGTATATCCCCTTATCACCAATAGATATCACCTTATTGAACCAAATAGACATGGATTTGGTCCAGTTTTTCCTCTTTTCCATCTTACTGACATATTCCTTAGAAAGCAGTGAGGATAGCGCTAATGTTTCCATTGGAGTGTCCTCTACGGTAGATGTTCACTGCTAAATATAGGCAGTGAGATCCACTACTTGGAACATCAGTTCCTCCTTAGTGGACTGATCTTCGTTCATTTGTTGCATAATAGTAGCCACCAACCCTCGAAATTCATCTATCTTCTATTCTCAAGTCGTTGGGCCTAGGTTGATTGTTGAAATTTTGTAGTCAATTCCTGCATCTTTTTCTATCACCAGGGTGGAAATTTGTATCGTTCAGGACCCTGAAATATCCACTGTGATGTGAGAGCATACTTTGGGTTTCTTCTCTTTTCTTGTTCTCATTTAGGCCCTTGCAAAGATTATCTCTAACCTTTCTCTTGGGTCATCGACCATAGGAGCCTTCTTTCTTTTCAATTGCCATTCTAGCTAGTTAGGCATTTCAGTCTATCCTTTGGGTGATGCATGATCACCTTCCTCTTTTCCATGCTCTCTCTAATGTTTATCCTCATCATCACTAGAAATCCTTCCTTCATCATTTTCCTCCTCCTCTAAGCCCTCTATTTGTATAGCCTTTCCTTTATCTAGATCATTAGGAGATATACCCTCTTTAGTGATCGTTGACTGATGTTGGGAAGCCCCTTTATCTCCTTCATATTTTTCCTCTTTCTTTTATTCTCTCTTCTTCTTCCTTCTTTGTCACTTTCTCTA
Source organism: Sequoia sempervirens (assembly GCA_007258455.2). Lineage (NCBI taxonomy): Eukaryota > Viridiplantae > Streptophyta > Pinopsida > Cupressales > Cupressaceae > Sequoia > Sequoia sempervirens. The sequence continues at coordinate 1,237,458,698 of VDFB02271358.1, forward strand.
GAAGAACTTCCTCTTCTGAATGCATCACTTCTTGTCTCAAGCCCTTTCCTTGGCCAATTAAGGGAGGCTCCTCAAGGATTTCCATGTCTATATTGGTACTTGCTTTCTCTTCTTTGGAATGATGTTCCTCAGGATTAGCCTCTTCACTTACAACCTTGTGTTCTTGGAGCACTTCCTATTACTAATATGAGGTTTCAACCTCATAGGGCTCATCGAGTTGGTCATTTCCTTCACCTTGAAGGATTTGTTGCACTTCATCATCAGAGGCCACCTTATCAATATTTATGTTCAACCCTCCCTCTCGGTGCTTGAAGTAGTCATCCCTATCAAAATCCCCAAGCTCATTGCCGATGTCTTTTGTAGCCTCCCATTGTTGTGTTGTCTGTCATTTCTCCATCTCTTATGATATTTTTATTGTGGCTTCCATCTTTGGCAGTTTAGTTGGGGGTAGGGGAAGAGGTAGGGCAGCAACGAGTTGAGCCATTAGGGTCTAGACCTTGGGCTCATGGATTATTTCAGATATTTCCTTAAGTACATTTTTCACATATGCCATGAAGGTGTGTGGCAAGGTGGGAATTTTCATAGTGGTGATCATTATGGAAGGAGGAAAATTGGATAGAGTAGGTAAGGGAGGTGGGAGAAAGGAAGTTGATAGTGGGGAAGTAGAGGAAGAAGAATCCAACACTACCACCGGGGTAGGCGGCTAGTCCAAAGCAAGGTGAACAAAGATGTCCACAGTAGGTGAAGATGGAATGGGAAATGATTGGATCAAAGGAGGCAGTGGAGTGGTAGTGGCAACGACAGTGGGGATTGATGTGGTTAGTGGTGGTGAGTAAGGCCAATCAAACTCTTCTTCCTCAGGCAGGGTTTCCTCCTCCTCAATAGTTGGTATTTCCAATAAAAAGGTCCCTATTCTCCCCTTCTTTGGTGGAGGGGGCCCCTTTTTTTTCTTCCCTGTATAAACCTTGGGCTTGGGATATCACTCCAATACCTCCTTTCTCTTTCTGGATCTTGTAGTAGGTGGGAATCTGGGTGCCTTGCCAGAGGGTTCTACAGTAGCAACACTATCAGTCTCACTACTTATTTCATATTTGAGCTCTCCATACATGAGCTCAACACCTTGTTCCTTTAATTGAGCAATGTGCTCCTCCAACCATTACTTTGTTATATTCTTCATAGGATGAGTTAGAATGTATAGGTAGGTAACCTCTTCTTTGGACCAGTCTATCACCAAGAAAGGTGCATTCATGAGGGTACCATATCTTTCATCTATCATGTTGTCATCATCGACAACTTGGTCTGGCACCTAGAATAAATTTATTGACTTTATGAATGAGAGGGTCATTCTCATATAATGGTTTATTTACACCTCTTTATCATCCTTGCAATTTCCCTAGAAATCCTCGATGTGAGGGAAATAAGCATACTCTCTCCCAACCCACTTTTTTAGCTTTCCTTTGGGGTCTACTCTTCCTCTATCTGTATGGAGGTTGAGATTGTATTTGACCAACTCCTTATCTGAATATTTCGTGCATTGGGTAGTGGGGAAAGCATACATACCTTGTCCAAGAGTAAGAGGATATGGGACCACTGCTCTATGTTTGCTGCTTAGCAAGGTATGGGAGGTTTGTAGCTATCGAGTTTCCTCCAGCATGATGATCCTATCATTGGGGTAGCATGGCAATTGGTATGGTTTTCCTAAAAATCCCTTCAGCCTAATATAAGTGAACTTGTGGAATTGGATGAAAAAATATCCAAAACCCTTCACCAAGGCTAGTGCGTTATGTGTTACCCTTCTTTCAAAGTCTCCAACCAGGAGTCTGATTATGTTCCCAATGAAGTCATCATTTACTCTTTGATATTCTCTTTTGAAATTCCTATATTTTAATTGAGGGTAGCAGTCACATACTTTTAATTTTCCTTGATTGGTTCCCAATTCTATGGCATAGAATAAACCCTTACACGGGAACTTAACCGCTAGGAGGTCGATGAGATAGGAAGTCATGAAGAAGTGAGAGGTATTCTTTACCTCCATTTACTACTAATGCATGTTATCACTAATCATTTCGACCTGGTGGAATTAGGTTTTACAATTGAGGATCTCCTTTATAAAATAAAATATCCATTTTTCAAAGAATGTGGCAATAGGAAGACCCATTACTCTGCTTAAAAGTGTGACTAGATCATGGTACGCGTCAAAGAAGTTGCTTCTATATAGGGTCTAGGGAACCTTGGTAGCACTTTCCCCCTTTTCCTTTAACTAGTTGTTTTTTGTTTGTTTGCACCCAATAGGATCTATTTTCCATACATTTTGGGTGAATTCCTTCTTGAATTCTTCCATCTTCTCAAAGACTAGATTGCCAAAGGTCCTACCAATATACTTGGCTGATAAATTTTCCAATACTCTTCCATCATGGTCAATTACCTTTCTATTGGAGTGATAGCACTCCTAACAGGCCATTACCAACTCCGAGGCTATAAGTGCGGAAGGGAAAGCAACAACCTTGACTAGGATGCTCTTTATAATTTTCAATTCCCTACCTATTTTGGGGTTCTACATAACCCTTTCTCTGAATTCATCCACACTAATGTGCCTAAAATTAGTATATGAGATTGTTTCCCACCTGGAGGTGAGCTTTTATGTGTGTTCCACTCCATGAAACTCGTGCTTCATTTTCTCTTTATCTTCCTTTCCCTTGGGAGTGTGGGCAGGCTTCTTTCCTTTGTTAGGTTTCTACACATGTTTCTCATAAGGCTCCACAGCAGGTTCCATAAATCCTACATACACCAAATGCAGTAAATGCACTTACATAGAAATTCAAGCAAATGTGAGTTAAATCCTACAAATCAAGCATTATATCCATTCATATATCATTAGAGGTTCATAAAATTCATCATCATCTAGAATTTGGAGCTTATTTGGACCATTTAGAAAATTGTGGGTTAGGGGATGCAAGTTTCCCTGAGCTAGAAGCTATCAGGAGGAAGATAATTAAATAACATCTAAGAGGCCACAGAAACTTGCAGACAAAGTTCCGCAACAAATATTCTGCATTAGCAAGTTAGTGTTCAAATTCCTTATGAGGCTACGTGCAAAAATTAGGTTAGAGGATGGCTGACGTCATTGGGTTGCTCTCTAAATTTTTTTAGGTCAGAGATGCATGGGCACCACTAGGTGGAAGGACATTCAAAGTTATCCATTAAGTTGGCAGCTTTTAGGGGATGGAAACCCATAGGCGGAGTTCCGCACTACAAGACCCACAAGTGGTTAGGACGACATGATTTTGTTCCCTAAGTTTTGATCATTTTAGGCATGCTAATGGGAACCATCGGGTAGGTGCTGAAGGTTTTCCATTAAGAAATGGATTTGAGGGGATGGTGGTCTGCATGGGTCGGCCCGCAGTGACTTTGTGGAATCATGTATTGTGCTAAGATCTTTGGAAGGAAATCAACCCAGTGAGTCCACAATGTGGATGGATGGGGTGGCCTCATAGTTAGGTAGTGATGATCAAAGGGCATTGGGTTCATTGACTTTTCTAAGTGCTTAAAATTTTTGTGGTGGAGTTTGGGGTGGGACCCGCGATGTAGAAAGCCATCGGGGGTAAGCCATTAGTTAGCGGTGGAGGAATGAGGGCCACCCGCAATGGGAACCCCGCATGGTTGTTCCCGCAACATGCCACTAACTTAGTCATTTTCGGGGTTTCTTCAAGTTTGAATGGTGAGTGCTTTGGTGTGGGCCGCAAAGGTAGCAATACCATATGAAGAACTTTGAAGAATACATGGGGCTCCACAAGACTATAAGGGTGCAATTTGAGTGATTATTAAGAGGGTTTTAAAGAGTTGGGAGTAAATAATTTCTACATAACTTACTATTGCGAAGACAACTAGGTTATCCAGGGTTGAATTTGAAGATTTCACCATATTCTCAAAACCCTAGCCTCAGAAAAAACCCCATTTGAAATTTTGAATGCTCATGTACCTGAAACAACACAAGAATATGAGGAAGATCCTAGTTTTGATTCAATATGAGATCGTGTGGGCACGAGGTCCTCATTCTACATTCTTCTCTATGAAATTTTGAAAATGAATTGTTGAAAATGATAGGTGGGGGCACATATTTATAGACCTTAGTGCATTTATGACTTGCAATTAATTTTAGGTAAGGTGGTAGGCGAGGTAGATGGAGCTACGGAGATCTGATATGGTGTGTCCGTCAAACAATGAAGGATAATGTGGGGCCCATCATGCGGGTGGATGTCTGAGACTAGATGTTAATCATCGGCAAAGGGATAGTGGTGAAGCACAAAGAGAAACCTGCAATCACGAGTCCGTAGGGCCTAAAGGAGGCCAGGGTGAAAGGCCAAGGGAAACTTGTAAGGATAATATGTTGAAGGATTTGGTCTCTGTGCTAACATTTTCCGTCTTCTGTCTTGTCATCCTGTCTCATCCATCACACGATGATATCCTATGACATACAAAAACATAAGTGCATAAATGATCATATAGGCATTGCATTTGGTCAATACATACATCATCCATATCATTAAACCACATATCTTCTATTACATATTGCATTGTCCATACATATATAATCCTGCATCAACATACATAATCATAAACATGGCATCCATTACAATCAAACATTATGCATCCATATCATCATTAGTAGAACATAAAATTTTCATAAATAAACATCACATTATCATGGCCATTGTCTTTCTGGTCATCAAATTGACTTATCAGGACACTTTCCAAATTTTTTTGTTGCCGACCCAAATTTGATTTTTTTTTTGAGGGGGCATAGATATTTTGTACCTTTGCTAGGGCATAACTTTAACTTATTATCTTTGTCACAACGTGATGGGCTACATTATGACAAAGAGGGGAAAAATGTAGACACCTAAAATTGACCTAGGCCTATGACTCTTAATTTCTCCATATTTCTTCTAAAACATAATATTTGATTATGTCCTTCTATCCAGATTCAACTATTAATTAAATAATTCTTGATTGATTAATTAATTCATAGCTTTTATTCTTCTTGACTATTTAAATAAATAAATGACATTTTTTTTATTTAAGTGTGTTACTAATGTCTAATCTCCTCTTTAATTAAATAAATAATTAAATTTATTTAATTAATCCATTGTTCCCTCTTGATTATTTAAATAATTAAACTTTATTTATTTATTTAAATGTGTCTCTAATGCTAAAGGTCTTTTCATAATTGAATAAGTCTTCCATAATTTATTTAATTATTGGTCCACCTCTTCCATGATTAAATAATTAGAATTAATTATTTAATTGTCTCATTTAATTTCCTCCATTTTAAATAAAAATATTTATTAAAATTGTCTCACATTGCTAACTTGCACTTCTTTTAGTAAATAATTCAAAATCAATTATTTACTGTCACATAACTCCACATTTTTTAGTTAATTTTAATTCAAAAATGGTAATTTTCTTCTATAAATCAAGTAATTTCTAAAATTATTTGATTTTCCAAATATTTCTCTTTTCGTCCAATCTTTCTCCCTGTCAAAATTATTTTCAACCATCGATTTGATTTTCTCAAATTGCATCTTGGTCGCTCATTTCAAATCTTTTCCCTAACCCTAATTATGGGTTGTCACACGCAATCTTGACCGTTGATTTTAGGGAATTCATCAACCTTTAATCTTGGCTGTCCGTCCAAAATTGCATTTGCTATAAAATGCCAATTTTGCTCTCATTTTGGAACTTCTTAACACTTCATCTTTTGCATACTTGATCTCATGCTCTTTGAATCTTAGGCAATCTTGCATTCTTTTCACTTTGTCATAGTCATATTTACATTTCACTTGGCATAGTTTTGGTGCTTACTATTTGCATGATAGCATAGTATTGCATGTAGTCATTTCAAATCCTTCAACATTTGCTTTGTCATTGTCATAGTCATTAGATTGCTTGCATCAAAGCTGAGGGAAAACACACATTTTTAGCAAGTTGAGAAGGGCTATGGAGGTGACTCATGGAGGTTTTGAGGACTATTTGGTATAATTGTTCTTGTTTTATGCATTTTCCTCCATTATTCTTCATAGTTAGCTAGGGTTTTATGTTTTATACATGATTATAAGCTAACCCATAAAATTTCCTTAGTTACATTGGTGAACCCGACGTCTTCTAATCTAATCATATGTTTTTGTAGGTTTTTCTTCTAAAAATTTGTGTTTATCTAACCCGTGTTTGTCAAGTTCTGCAAGTGGATTGTTATTGTAATCTCAGGAAGCATTGCTGGAAACTTTGTGTCTCCCCTCGGCTTCCCAACCTTCGCATACACTCCTCTCAAAGAAAATCTCCGCAGCAACGTCAAGAGTCAAGAGTCTCACGTGGGAGTAATCATTGCAGTTGTGAAAATACCTCATTCTCAAAAGCTTCATTTCCTGTCTTGATTGTCGTACTATGCCCTCTACAACTAAATAGGAAAACTGAAAGAAAAGTGATTCAATTTTTAGCTTCAATTAGTTTCCTTTCAATTTTATATCCATTAACTTTAGTTCTCATTAACTTTAGTTTTATTAATTTAGATTAATTTAATTTAAATTAATTTAGAGTTAGATGTAAATTTAGATTTAAGATTTTTAATTTTTCTAAGTTATTTTAAATTTAGATTTTTAGATCTTAGATTTTTAGTTAATTTAGATTTTAGATTTTTAATTAGAATTTAATTCGATTTTTAGATTTTTAAGTTAGCTTTCAAGTTAGATTTTTAAATTTTTAAATTAGCTTTTTAATTAGATTTTTAGATTTTTAAATTAGCTTTTTAATTAGATTTTTAGATTTTTAAATTATCTTTTTAATTAGATTTTTAGATTTTTTAAATTAGCTTTTTAATTAGATTTTTTAGATTTTTAATTAGATTTTTAGATTTTTAAGTAGCTTAGGGTTTTGGGTTACTAATATTTTGGTTTTCAGCTTGTGGTGAGGAATCTAACATTGTTTTGTGGATTCTCTTATCACATTCCTAATTTCCTTAAGGAAAAAATCAACAAACAACAAACAACAATCTTGCATTTACATTCATTTTGTTAAAATTTACTTGCATTTTCATGTCATTGGGTTAAAATGAACACAAGCATGCATTGAAACTCATATGGTTAAAATGAACTTGCATTCTCACGGCATGAGATTAAAATGAACTTTGTCTTTCACATTTGAAGTTAAACTTTTAAAAGAACAAAGTGTCTTGTGTGTGCTCCTCACATTATCATTTGATAATTAAAATTTGCAAGTGTCTCCAATTTTTGTCACCTTGATTCAATAATCAAAGTATCCTCTCCCCTTGTGCACTTGTATGATCCTGGGTGTAAGAGAAACGGTTATTGACTCTAGAACTTGGGCCTTCCTTGGTGGGAAAAAGTACTCACCCTAAGGTGACTCAAACCGACAACTAAGCTCTTTGGCCGAGCTACCCCTGACTAGTATATAAATGTGAATCCTTTAGAATGGAAAACTTAGGATTATGAGTGCGGATGTGTCACACGGAGAAAGTAGAATTCGCCAAAACCCTGTTGAGTGTAACCTCTTTAGGCTGGAATTCCTCCTTTAATGGAGTTTAACCTTTTCCCCATGTGTGGCCACTCAAACGGGAGTCCCGAACTAAAAACATTTGTGTAGTAGCCAAAATCCTTCTATTGTTAGTGCAACAATGGTCATTGTGAAGGCATCCACATTCTCATAGTTCTTAGTAGAGGTGATCAATCTACCATGGGAGTTTCATGGGGGTTGGAAGCTTGGTTGGCCTGAGAAGTGAGTGCACATAAGGGGGAGCTCGTGTGGACAAGCTTCTGGATTCACATGCTAAGAATAAGTGTGGTTGGGGAAACCCATGTGGAATCTAGCAGATATTGTCTTGGCTTAACCTAGGATTGTGCTTGTTTTCATTGTGCTTGATCAAAGACAAAATATTGTGTTTTCCAAGTGTTTTCTCAAACATTCAAATAAACAAACGTCATTACACAAATCTGGAAACACACTTTCAATTTGAGACAAATTCAAAATTCAGTCAAACTTGTAAACAAACTAGGTATTCATTCTTCCTGCAACACATTTGTTGTAGTTTGCAACACATTTTCTCTGTTGAAACACATTTGAAGCTTTTTGTGTTGCATTTTCTCTGTTGCAATGCATTTGATGCTTTCTGAACTGCATGTGCTTATTTGAACCACATTTGAATTTGCACTGCCATAGGGAATTTATGCTTTTTGAAACACATTTGTTTTATGGAGCTGCATTTGACATTTCCTACAATGCAATCACTTTGCTAAACTGCATTTTCCATTCCTAGAGACGCATTCGTCTATATCAAACTGCATTTGATTCGCAAAAATCCGCAATTTCCTTACTGAGTCACATTTCCTTTCCGTAGAGCCGCATTCACTGAAGTTGAACCACATCTACCATATTGAGACACATTTGTAACCTCAAATGATGCATTTTTTTGACAAAAACAAAAACTTTGTCACAAACTAGAATCAAATTCAAATCTGTCTAAACTATCATAAAACATCTTTTGCAGAGGATCCTGTCAAAAACTAGATCATAAATTGCTCAAATTTTTCATCATTTACATCCATTAGTTTGCATTTACCCATAAGTTCATACTTGCAAAATTTAGTTTCATCCTTAGACATCATCATCTTCATTTTCAGTCATAAACCAGTCCTTGCATCCCCATTTCATTTTCATATTTTGGATTAGGAAACCTTACCTCACTTAGCAAAATCTTTGCTTTCAAGAGTAGGTGTACCATCAGACTTAGTTATCATTATTTCCTTTAGTCATTGTCCTTTTTGTGAGACTTTCCAACTCATAAGTCAAGTTAGGAAACCTCACTTAGTCATCTTGTCATTGTCCTTTAGTCCTCTAAACAAGTCTTTTGATACTCCAAAATTGAGACATAGACCAAGCTGAGGATGGTTGAGTAGCTCATTTTTCCAAATCACTTAGACCTTTGCATTCAATTCATCTTAGTCCTCATTTTGCATACCTTATTCCAAAAATACCAAAAAAAATAGTGTCGTAACTTGTCATTTTAATCTTCATTTTCCTTTTGCATTTGTCATTTCCTTTAGACAACATTGTCACATTATCATATCTTATTCAAAAATCCAAAAATATAGTCCTCATTGTCCTTTGGAATTAGTCATTTCCTTTAACATCATATTGCATTTCCATCCCTTATTATCAAAAATCCAAAAAACATAGTGTCATTTAGGTGTCATTTTCCATCCTCTTCCTAATTTGAGCAATCCCTTCTATGGTTGAGAATTAGCTCCAAAGAAAGAGAAAACAAATGGCTAATTTTGGAAAAGACGACAACATTTACATCTTTTCCAATGAAATGAATCAAAACATGAACCAAGACACATCTTTCATCAATCCTTTCAGCAACATGAACTTGCCATCTTCATCATGAAACCCATTCGAATTTTTTATGCATAGAGATAAACATGGATGTGTATACATGGAAGACCTAGAAGGTGCAGTACAAAATCCTAAGGTAGCCTCTTTTGTGGAAGACATAGTCTTACATGAACCCCAAAGATATCTTTCTATGCTATTAGACCAAGGGGTTAAACTACCATGTGGCTTTGACATTAACACTTTGAGACCAACATCACCTGACCATAATGTCAACAATACAAAAAAAAATTCGTCTAACACTAGTCAACCTCAAAACAATACAATCAGCGTTTTTGTTGGGGCCACATCACAAGTTGTCACAAGTACCATTAATGCTACCCCTAGTGGTACCTCAAATCAAAACATCTCCCACTCGATCAATGCAACATCCATTAGAGGGAGACCAACCATGTCACAAGCCATGTCACAATCAATGCCAACAATGTCAACAATATCATCACAATCGGTTGGAGCCACCTTTAGGTCCTCATCAATGTGGGAAAGCTACTCAAATCCTCTATTTGCAGCTTCATCTAGTCCATGGGTGCATCATCCTCAAATGCTTTCATTGGTACCTCATTCAATCCCCTTGAAGGAAGTAAATGACATGTCTTTATTCGAGGACCAAAACCAAATGTTAACATGTCAACATAGTTTAATACCAATACTTCCCAAGGGGAAAACACAAACATTCCCCATGGACAATTCCAACAATTTGGACAAGGCAATAAAAATACACAACATATGGCATCATTTGGATACCAAAATATCCATGGTCAACATATTCCCAAAATATCGATTCAAATGGCTGGAGGGCACATTCTGACATATTCATCACATATTCACACCCATCAACAAGTCCCTAATCCAAACTTTCAATATCAACAACATGCAAACCAAAACACATCGTATATCTCGCAACAACACATCCCACAACAAAACACCAACATCTCTTCACAACAAATGGGGATCCATGTTGTACCTATCACTCCCATGTGTGATACAACAAATAATCCTATGATTGATTCCTTGACAACTCAAGTGGCTTAATTACAAAAGGCTATAGAAAACATGCAAATGTCTGACAAAAAGTCACACATGTCATATGACCTATGCGTATATCCTTTTGACACAAATCTATACATTCCACCATTCCCTCTTGGATATGTGTCGCCAAACTTTACCAAATACAAGGGAAAGATGAATCCTATTGAGCATGTTTGAGAATTCACGACCAACTGTATGGACATTGCCTATGAATACACTTACTTGATGAGACTCTTCTCTAAAAGTTTTATAGGACCTGCACTTGAATGGTTCTCCACTCTAAAAGGGACAAAAACATGGGACAAAATTAATGACAAATTCATAAAAAATTATGCGTATAACATTGACATGGATACTTCCATCACTAGCTTATTCACTCTTACACAAGAAGATGTTGGTGAAACTTTTATCCCATTCTTCCAATGATGGAGAAGCCTTGCAAGTCGCTGCCATATTGGCATACCTGAGAAAGAAAAGGTCGAAATGTTTGTTCAAACACTTCTAGGCCCATTGAAATACAAATTGCAAGTCCATTGTTGCTCAACCTTCATAGACCTAGTCGAAAAAGGTGTCTAAGTTGAAAAAGCTCTCATTGAAAAAGGAGAATTGAAATATGGTCCTAAAAACACAAATGAAAACCCATCCGTAGACAAAGTTAAGTATTGGGTTAAAAATAAACATGTCACCAATGATGGCATTGTTGATTCCATGACGATGAACACAATAGGTCTAGTGCTTACCCTTAAAAGAGCTCAACCAAAAAATAGACCAACAATAACACTGACACCCCCTGTCAATAACACTTCAAATAATCAAAATAGTCAAAAAAATCAAAGTTAAGGACAACCCTGCCAAACAAGACAATTCCTGAAAAGATGCACATATACTGCCTTGGGAGAACCTATTGAAGATGTCCTTAAGAAACTTCTTCAAAACGGTCTCATCACACTCGAAGACCCTAAGCCATATGACCTAGGATAGTTTAAACCTTCATGGTGGGATGATAATTCTTTCTATGATCACCATCGAGCTAAAGGGCATAAAACATCTTCTTTTTGACAACTGAGGAACATTGTCCAAGACCTCATTGAAAATCACACAATTGAATTGGGTGGGCCACAATTTGCTTCAAATGTTGACATTACTATTCATAAAAACCCACTGCAGGACCATGGTTCAAATAACCCCTCCACATCAAGTCCTAAGACAAACAATAATCGCTCCAATTTTGCTCGCATTGCATTTGACTATTTTAGAGGAACTATTATAAATTGTGTCCAAGTTTCCGATGAATATGGCAATACCATCACTATCAAAAGAGCACTTGAATGTAATGCTACTACCTGAAGTGGAAAAATCACCATAGCTAGTCCTCCTCCTCGACAACAGAAAATCACAATACTTGGTCCATCTTCTAAGCAATCACAAGTTGGCTCGTTTGCAAAGCAATGTCAACCTAAGAGTTAGTTTAATCTTATTGATCAATTGGGAAAAACCCCTATGCAAATTTTCATACTTGAATTGCTTCGCATTTCTCCCACGCATAAAGCTATACTTGAAAAAACCTTACAAGAATCTTTTATCCCTCAAGACATTGATGTCAACCAATTTGAGGCCATGGTGGGATACCTCACTACACCCCATCACATAACATTTTCTGACCAAGATTATTCGTCACCAATGTCTAGTCATAATGACGCATTACACATTGAAGTTTTCATCCATAAGCACAAGGTCAAATGAGTTATAGTAGATGGTGGAGTAGGATTGAATATATTCTCCTTAAAATTGGTCAAGGCTCTAAGATTTTCTGATGCTTATGTAGACCCTACAAAGAGAATAGTTATAAAAGCATATGATGATGAAGAACATTCTTCTCAAGCCATTATTTCTCTTCTTATCAAAGTTGGGCCAGTCATTATAGAAACAACTTTCCAAGTCCTAGACCTTGAATTACCTTACAACATCTTGCTCAGTCGATTGTGGATTCATGCCCTCAAAGACATTCCATCCACCTACCACCAATTCCTAAAGTTCCCTTTTGACGACACATAAATCACCATATATGGAGACCCTAATCCCTTTCAATATTGTACCAATCTAAGGGGTATTTCAGAACATTAGGTGCCCATCAATCCAGAGGCCCCAAGTTCCTCCAAATTCATTGACCCATCCACACTCGCTTCGTCATCCACGTCCACTCCATCCACGTCTTCCATCATTCTTGCATCCAACTCCATTCCTAAGGCTGAATCCACTGTCAAGATCCAGGACCTAGGCTATAGAGAATTTAAGCTAAGTACAACCTACTTTCTCACAAAATTACCCAAGTCTCCTAAGGTTTATGGTCGACCCTATTTTAGAATGGAACCCAAAGAAATTTTCAAGGTTCGTCCATCATGCATCTTCATAAAATGGGGTGAAATGAGTAAAGAAGACATCAAGGATATATCCACATGGATTTATTGAGAACAAGAAGAAAAATTTCCCCCGTTACCAGTCCATATATATGAAAAAGGATATGACATAATGAAAGAAAAAGGCTATGATGGAATCAGTGGCCTCAGCCAAAACAAGACTGGAATGCATGAACCCATAATGTCTCTTCAAAGACCAAAACTTCTTGGATTAGCGTATGGATTTCCCAACAATGATGATCAACATACCAATGTACTTTTGAGTGAGCGTGAATACTTCAAAGAGTTTTGAGACCATTAAGGAATCCTTTACCGAAACCAACTCCTATAAGTGGGAATTTGGCTCTGAATGATCCCTTAGTGATTGTTGCCTAGATGAATTATTCCTTGAACCTAGAGAACCTACCTTTGAAGAACGATTCTAGCAAATGTTTAAACTGGGCTCAGGACAAAAGGGTGATGACCATGACACCCCAAGGGAAATAATAGATTGCAGTAAATTATTTTTCCCATCGAGCAATAACAAACCTAAATCATCTTCTAGTCCCATTGGCCATAACCCTGAGATAACTGACAATAATGACCATCATTCAGATTCATCCAAATTGCCACATGACACTACCAACCCTAATGATAGTCTTTTTTGTCCCTTATTATGACAATGAGTATGAGTCAAGTGAAGGAGAATATTAGATAGAATTTGATTAGGAATTGGATGATGACAACTTCATTTTCAATGTCTCTAAATCCGTCTGTATGCTTTCCATATCCTCCCCACAATTCACCAATGTTGATGATGGTATCTCCTTAGTCTATCCACAACTAATCGATTGGGACTAGCAAGGCCTGCCAGTCATGGACATATTTCAAAATGATGAGGCCATTGCAGAATTCATGGCCCTTTGTGAAGGCATACCAAATGGTGATCACAAGGCTAGATTTTCCATTGACCTAGATTGTGTAGCCTACTTCGGGGAGACTGCTCCATCCTCTAGTCACAAAATGAAAAGTAAAAATAAAACAAAAAATGACACATCTTTAGGTGAAAAATGAAAGGCACCTTTTAATGATAAAAAAGTAAAAATAAAGGACGTATCTATGGGTGAAAACCTCTTTGAGGTGCCCAAATATGGAGGACTGGAATTTCTTCCCATAACTCAAGAGAAATTGGGAATACTCATAGAGGACACTATTTAAGTAAACATATCTACAGAAGAAGATACTAAAATGGTCCTTTGATAGAAGAAGAGAAACCTGAGTTCCACAAATTATTTTCAGAGCGTAAAATTAATTTTGCATGGTCATATGCCGATATGTCGGGGTTGGATCCAAAATTATTTTTGCACCATTTTCCACTACTTCCAGATGTTAAACTAGTAAAATAGAAGTTGTGTAAAATGCATCCTTAGATTACCCTATTAGTCAAGGCTGAACTCAAGAAATTGCTAGATGTGGGATTTATACGGTCTATTGACTATGCTGGATGGATATCCAATCTTGTACCAGTAACAGAGCCAAATGGTTAGATCTGTGTCTGCATAGATTTTAGAGACTTAAACAAAGCATTTCCAAAAGATGGCTTTCCATTTCCGAACATAGATATCATAGTGGACCTTATAGCGGGATACGAGATGATGTCCCTCATGGATAGTTTCTCGGGTTATAATCAAATTTGTATTTCCCTCGAAGACCAGCATAAAACAACATTCACTTGTCCTTGGGGTACATACTATTGGAATGTCATGCCTTTTGGTCTTAATAATTTAGGCAGCACGTATCAGAGAGCTATGACATCGATATTCCATGACATGATGCACAAGATAATGGAATATTATGTAGACGACCTTTTGGCTAAATCTTTAACACAAAAAACCACTTGAATGTACTAGAAAAAATATTCAAGAGACTGGAAGAATATAAGGTCCGCTTGAATATGAAGAAATGTGTCTTTGGCATAACATCTGGAAAAATTTTGGGATACATAGTTTCTCAAAGAGGTATTGAGGTCGATCCAGCCAAAGTGAGAGAAATATTAGACATGCCTCCTCCAAAGGGATAAAGGAACTCAGAAAATTCCAAGGCAGGTTACAATATATCTGACTCTTCATAGCACAATTGACTGACAAGTGTCAACCATTTCAGTATCTTCTACGCAAGGGCATCCCCTTTGTGTGGACAGATAAATGTTAGGAGGCCTTTCAACTAATAAAGGATTATCTATTGTCACCATGAGTTTTAATGCCACCTATCGAAGGGAAACCTTTGATCTTATACATTTATGTAACAACTTCAGCACTAGGGGTATTACTGGCACAAAACAACCATGATGAAAAGGAAAGGGCCATATATTACATCATTCGGATATTGGTTGGGTATGAGCTAAACTATACATCCATTGAACATGATTGTCTTGCAATTATCTTCACAGCTCAAAAGCTAAGACACTATATGTTGAATGACTAGAAACAGTTGGTAGCAAAGATTGACCCCCTAAAATATCTCTTGAGTTGTGCAGCATTGACAAGTCATCTGGAAAAATGGGTCATGATTTTGAGCAAATATGACATCCAATATGTAGAGTGAAAGGCTATAAAGGGACAAGTGATAGCAGACCAACTGGCAGATGCACCTGTACAAAGTGATCACCCATTAGTGGTAGAATTTCTAGATGAGTCCATATTTCATATAGAACCTAAGTCACCTTGGAGGCTATACTTCGATGGGTCTCATACTAGTCATGGTTCAAGGGTAGGAATATTGTTTATCACTCCACACAGAGACTCCATCCCTAATTCATTCCGCATAGCTTTCCCATGTACAAATAATGTGGCAGAATACAAGGCACTTGTGACATGACTTAGAATGGCCATAAAATGGAAAATCAGGACACTTCATATTTATGGAGATTCTCAACTGGTCATCAACCAAGTCAATGGCGACTATGACACCAAGGACAGGAAATTAATGCCTTACAAATGAATGGTTGATAGCTTCGAGATGTATTTTCACATGTTCACTTTTGAACAAGTTCCAAGAGTACAAAATAAGGCAACAAACACAATGGCTACAATTGGCTCTCTCCTAGACATCCCAAGTAATGTGCCACAATTTGAATTTTTGGTAGAATAGTTGTTGGTCCCTGCATATGTATCCCAAAATCAGAGATGGTTTGTGAGATTTTTGGTCCCGATTCTCCCTGATCAAGATATTTATGACTATCTCAAGTCCCAAACCCTTCCCCTCAACCTATCCAACAACCAGAGAAAGTATTTTATCTGAAACGTTTCCTGATACACCATTGTCAATGACACATGTTGTGCAGTTTTTGCACACACACCCTACTGAAAGCAGGGACCCTCTTTCGCTTTGATTTTTGGTGTCTTGGCCCTTTGATTTTAAGGATTTTTCTTGCTTTGGCATGAGCCTAAATGTTTATCTTGCTTTCCTAAGCGATTCCCCTAAGTTATTCATTGAAAATCTTAAGTTCTGGGTGAATTTCGGGTTTTTACCCTAGTTAAGGATTTTCCACCCAGTGCGGATTGTCCTAGATCTTGCTCAAACTCTGGCCGAATGCTGTGGTTCGAAGATTTTTGGCCTTCACGGAATTCCACATGGGTCAGATATTTTTGAATTCCATCATGTCGTCGGGTTCCCAGATTTTCTTGCTTGTCTTGTCGGTGACATTAATGTCATTCGTACTATTGTAAGGGGTATATTTAATCGATTTCTTGAAGATATTTTTCCATTATACTTTATTCTTTGTGATTGATTGAGCTGAGGAGTGCATTCTTGGAGTGTTAGACATGATTTGGGGCATTTGATTGGTGAGTGTAACGCCAAATAAAAGCTTTGCACAATAGACAACAAGGAAGATTAGAAGCACACATGTAAATAATACCAAAATCTAAAATGCAAATTCATTCGTTAAGCAACAAAGAACATGGGAAAGTAAAAACGTAATTAAAAACTAGAACAATCTCACCAATCTTCAAACGTATTTCCATGATTCATCTCGATTGCCCTTCTCCATTTTGCTTGTGTAGTATAATTGCCCTCAGATTTTCAAGTTCGTGCAAGTATAGCCTAAGATAGTGATTAGCAAAATATCGAAGATTCAAGACAAAAGTGCTCTCCAAAGTTACAAAATTCACGAGAGAGATTGGAATGAAGAATGACAAATCAATTTATAGAAAATTGATTATTCGAACGACAGGTCAAGATTGAAAGACCAACAAACAGTTGAGATCGACAGATTAGACATGCATTCTGTTAACTGATAGAAATGACATAAGTGATTCGAATTAGAAAATAGAATTAAAGATTAAATAAATGATTTAATCTTCAGTTCGGTATTCGAAAACATAAGAAACATCTTTGCATGACAAAGATGAAGATTGATTAAAGCAACTCTCTGTTCGAGTGCACACACAACACTTAATTAATTAAATAATAATATTTAATTAATATGCATGTGCACGCAAACGAGTTAGAACTGGACGATTGAATGGTTAGAGGAGGAGATTACTCGAGAATGCCACTCAGACATCAAATGAATAGTTAACTGAACGATTAAAATAGATGTCGAGTTGAGTAAAAGTGAATACTTAGATAACTCACATAATTATCTAAAATATAGAAGAATGTGTTAAAATAGAATTTATGAATTAAATAACTCATTTAATTCAAGAGACAATATTCGAAGGATAATTAAATAAATAATATTTATTTAACTAAGTGATGAAGGGATTTAAACGAATAATTAAATAAATAAATGAATTTATTTAATTATAGTTGAAGTATGATAAAGAATAAATTAAATAAGAATTTATTTAATTTGAGAAGAAGACGGTTAATTAGTAACATAATTAAATAACAAGCGTTTATTTAATTAATAGAAGAAATAAAGAAAAGTGAATTAATTAAATAATTGAAATTATTTAATTAATAGAAGAATTAATGTTAAGATGTATAATTAAATAATTGACATTATTTAATCATGACCATGAATAATACGAATTATGCAGAATATGGAAGTCGCGGCTTAAACCAGATTTCGGTGTCTACATTTGCCCCTCTTTGATACACTGTCGTTTAGGCGTTGTGTCAAAGAAAGTCGATGAAAATATGCCCCAGTCATGCTCCAGATTTAAACTGGTGAAGGTATGCCCCCTCGGGAAAATTGACAAATTTCCGAAATGTTCAGAAAAATTTGGAAATGCGCCCGATTAGTCCAGTAGATAGGCAGAAATGTAATCCAGTTGACAGAATTGGGTTCGAAAATGGGAGGGATGGGTACGGGATGATAGAAAATGGAAGTTTACATGGCCAATAGGAAAGAAATGCCACCTAAGCCCTAGGTATATATTGGAATTGGGGTGAAAAACTATTCATTTGCACCCACCTAGCTTAGAGATTTCAAAATTTGCTCTGACTTTCAGCGAGGACAGTTCCAGCCACCCATCATCGTGCATACAAGATCAGGACGTTCCAGAGACTAGCCGGCGCGGACCCCCCGTTATGGACTTAAAACTTACCTTTTGAAAAGTTTTGATTTGTGCGTATTTTAAGACATTTATTGCAATTTTAGCTCTGCGTCACTTTTTATTTTTGCACCGCATTTGATGCGCGAACGACGCATGTGTTCGCGAAAAGCCGCATTTGAATTTTAATGCCGGCCAGCTAGCTTGGGTTTTAGCGAATCAACGCATGTGTTTATTTTGTTACGCATTTGAGATTTTGCAACGCATGTGCATATTCATAGACGCATTTGTTTATTTTGATACGCATGTGATTTCCTGAAACGCATATGAATATATATAGCCGCATTTGCTTATTTAGAAACGCATTTGAGATTATGCAACGCAAATGATAGGTTTGTGACGCAATTGATTTTTATTAACCGCATTTGATTAATAATGACGCACATGTAATTTTTGAACCGCATTTGTGAAAAAGTGACGCATGTGTAAAAGAATGACGCATTTGCAAAATAACGACACATTTGCATTTTATGTTAAAACAGTCAGGTTGCATTAAAATAGATGATCTAGGCTAACATGAGGCATGTATGGTGTTGGTGCAGGTTGTACTTGACCCTATCTATACACGTGAGTCGAGACCCACGACGTTTCGATTCAGAGACAGCCTGCGGCCGACCGAGCGAGGGACTCTATGGCACTTAGGTTTGTTGCACGTGACCGATATGCCCCAGATTAGGGAAAATCGGGGATTGCTGATAGCACTATGTGAGCGGTGGCACTCAGAGACATCGTCATTCCATCTTCCGACTGGAGAGGCTACAGTGACCTTAGAGGATGTTTATAGGATTTTGAGACTGCCTATTAGAGGGACACGGGTAGTGTATGATACGCAGAGGGGGATAGCGGAGATGTGCAGATATTACCCCCACGCTGACGTTAGACAGCTAGGGGTGGATGACTATGAGATCAGATGACAGCTGTTGGCCCAGAGGTATAGACAGTTAGACTGTCTAGTGGCGACCTTGATAGGCGGTATAGTACTACCTGACCGCCGAGGACATGGATTCCCTGTGGGATGGGGGGAGATGTTAGTGGGCATGCTGGAGCGCCGAGTTGTATATGCCTGGAGTTCGTGTGTGCTAGGGATGTTATACTTCCACCTGCATGACATTTCCTATAGAGAGGCGCAGTCGATGAGCTGCGGCACCACGCTCCTGATGGTATGGGCGTGGGAGCATATTGCTATTTTTAGACCACCTGTGACAGTAGATCTAGCTCGTGGAGCGCCATACGCCTTTCGGTATGCGGGAGCCACCACACAGCACCATATTGGAGACATGGGCTATTTCAGACACGCTATAGACCTGATGCAGGAGTTTACATGGAGACCATACCTAGGCTACGAGGTGTGGTCAGATGAGGGCGAGCATTTGCCATTTTGTTGACAGACACAGTATTCGGTGGGACGGACAGTGTCCCATATGCACATCATAGAGCGGCAGTTGTCAGACTGGGTACTGAGACAGTTTGGAGAGGTACAGGATGTACCTCGAGGGAGAGCCGAGTTTGCCAGGTCGTCACGAGAGGTCCTATTATGGGGGCCAGAGATTCCAATCGCCACTGCAGAGGCGGATATTGATGGTTTACAGGCACAGCCATGGGGATGGAGGGACGAACCAGTAGATGCAGGGACCACTCCAGCTTATGATCAGTGGTGGGCATTACACAGGCCGACTCCCTTGACAGATCCAAGGCAACCAGCACCAGTAGAGTGGCGCGGGACATGTCCCAGAGGCAGGCGAGGCAGAGGGAGAGGCCAAGGAGGCAGAGGAGGCCGTGGTGATGGAGGGGATGATGGCAGAGGCGGCCGACGTGGAGGCAGGAGAGGGAGGCGTGGTCGGAGAGGACAAGGACTAGCCTTGTCACCGATCCGAGAGGAGGGAGGAGGAGAGGAGGATGTGGCCATGCTAGATGTGGCCAGAGGTGGTGAGGGTGAGCAGCCGGCAGAGGTAGTGATCCCAGAAATCCCTGATATCCCAGCAGAGGCAGAGGTAGGTGCCGAGGAGGCAGTTGGAGAGGAGGCAGAGATTAATGCCCTTGGATTGCTAGGTGCCTACCAGGAGGACGATGATGAGGATGATGATCACAAGAGAGAGATCAGGGATCAGATCCTGGAGGAGATAGACGAGGAGGAGGATGGGAGAGACAGGGTCCGTCAGGATGAGACAGAGGCAGAGGTGCCTGACACTAATATGTTACGAGCCCAGGTTGCCTCCTTGGAGGAGTAGATGAGAGTGTTGATGGTAGAGAGAGATGCCTACAGGGTGGAGAGAGACAGAGCTTTGATGGAGAGGGATCAGGCAGTAGCCCGGTGGTAGGAGACTGAGCAGAGATTCACAGAGCTCAGGTCATTATGTATAGGACCATCAGTAGCATGTTCCAGAGAGTTGGTCAGAGCTGGTGAGAGGGAGAGATACTACCGAGATCTGTATGAGGCAGAGGTTCCCCTAGAGAGACGGGCTCCTAGTTTTTCAGCGGCACAGAGTAGTAGGTCCCAGACCAGGACCCACACATGGACAGTGAGCACAGAGGGAGTGGATCAGCCATGTAGAGCAGGGCCATATGACAGACCTCCCATGGCTCAGAGATCAGCCAGGTCCCAGCATCATTCTCCCCCACACTCTCGGCATGATGGCAGTGGCAGCTCAGGATAGAGATACTGCTTGAGATCCATTTGAGACATTGTATTTTTATCTTATAGCCTGCGGGCTTCCATGTATTTGTGATACATTATGACATTTGTTATGTGACATGGTAGAGTGATATATATATATATGATTTTGGCAGTGATTCCGATGATATGTATTTCCATTTATTGATTATGCAGTTTTTATTTATACATGTGATGTTTATATGACATGCCTATGTGATGCATGATTGTATGTACTTAATGATGTTTATACAATTAATGAGATAATGTTGATTCTATGTGATGTATGATTCTATATGATTATGAGATACCATGTGATGTGATATGTATAATGCAGACGACATGTGATGCACGTATTTACAGTTGATTGGTACATGAAATGCTTATAATATGTATTGGTTTTTAATGATTATTGTCTATGATGCCATGGTGATTTAGATGTAAAATATGCCTATATGTATGAATGTTTCTAACATGTATGTTGATGTAGGATGATGTACACCATTTTGTGTCACAGGACTCCGTCATAATGCAAGAAAGAAGAACTGTTAGTGCGGAAAGAAAGATCGAGCAAGAATGAAAGACAGAAGATAGATGTTAGTATTAGGAATCTTCAATATTTTGCTGTATCACAAAAGGAATTGCACTTTATCATCATTGAGCGGGACTAATACAAATGGAGAAAAACACCGTGATATGACATAGATCAAGGTGTGCAAGGTCATCCACTTGCTAATAACAGACAGTCGCAGACAAGGATTGTCATTAACTCATACTAAGGGAACAAGTTGCCCCAGTCTTTTTGTCAGGACAAACCACAGACAACAAACAAAAGAAAAGACGGGTCATGAGACGTCATTGCTCCTCTAAATCCTTCATGGGACATCCTTGAGGAAACTAGTAACATGACTCAAAATCAAAGTTAAAAGATAGTCGACAGACAACAATCAAAGAAAATAGAATTCTGATACGTCGTTGCTTCTCTAAATCCTTCATGGGACATCCTTGAGAAAGCTAGTAACATGAATCCCAGTCATCAATGCAAGATAAATGATAAGATAAACAAACCATAAAGTCAAAAAGTCAGTAAAATATTTGCCAAAACATGATTTGTTTGTTTGATTGGTAGAGCCTGATTGCAGGAGATACACATACCGGATAAGACTGTGAGTCTGGTTTCGATGTTATGACTATCTGTATAAGGCATGACAAAGCCTGGTTTCAGAAAGACATGTATCGTATAAGACGTTAAGTCAGATGTCGTTGATGTGATAACCTGTGTAAGGCTATGTTTGACCTTGTCAATTATGCAGGAAGGACTCATCCTGAATAAGACATAGGTTGATTGTTTTGATAACGTCTGTTTCCAAGAAGGACACATCCTGTAGCAGACTTTAGGTTGATCTGTTTGAATTTTTTTGTTTGGCGAGTTGTTTGATTTGACTCAGAGACATTGCTGACTTGTTCACCAGATTGATGCATGACTTGATATGATGTGTAGACAATTGACTGTGTGTGATGACAAACCCTAAAGGACTAACCTAGTGCGGCCTCGGGGGCTCATCGTGTGATGGCCTTGCCTACATTGTACACGCAGAGACCTCATAGTTTGACTTGACTATGACTGACAAGACTGACTACAAATAGAAGGCGTGTGTGAAAGTGAATGTGACGAACCCTAATGGACTGACCTAGTGCGGCCTCGAGGGCTCATCGGTTGATGGCCTTGCCTACGTTGTACATGCAGAGACCTCGTAGTTCGACATGACCAATGACCTTGTAATATAGACACATGGATTAAAGCAAGACTTTATACAAACCAACCTAAACGGACTGACCTAATGCCTCGGGGGCACATCGGCAGATGGCCTTGCCTATGTCCAGTCGCAGAGGCAACGTAGTTCGACAAACGACAAAGACTGACAAGTGCGACTGACTCTGACTTTGTTTTTGGATTTTTGAAATGTTTTGATTTTTTTGTCGTTTTGAATTTTTCTGATGTTTTTGTGTTTTCTCAGGTGTTACGTCTCCAACACAACCAATGGAAGAATCAATATGACACATGTCAAGTATTTTCCCCCAGTCGAGTATAAGACCAATTGATTATGAATAGGGTAAAACGGGGGATATGAAATGCTCTCGATGTCAATCTTTCCAAGTTATGGGAAAGACTACTACTGATTATGAATGGTATATACAAATGATGGATAGGAAAGATAAGGGATATGTACAGGGATAGGTATTATGTACAGGGAAGTGGACTATGTACAAGGTAGTAGAATAATAGTAGACAAAGGAGCAAAGTTGAGTACACATGGCGCCTGTTTGCCAGGTTTTCACCATGGTACCTATCCAAGGTGCCACCGAAGTGGTTTTCACCATTGGACGAATGATTTGTCTTTACTATTTTTCATATTATCTAATTTTTTTAATTTATGTTTTTGGTGTTACCAAGACGCCTGTTTGCCAGGTTTTCACCTTGATAACAATTTTTTTGATTTTTTTTTTTTTTTTTGCTAAATAAGACAAAGGACTCCCAGAAGCTATGCGTAGAACTTTTTCAGATGCATAGTATTGATTGGTGAGGACAATGGTTCACCTTCAGGGGTAGAGAGTTGATATGCTCCTGATCCAAAAGCTTCAGTGACATCATAAGGTCCTAACCAATTAGGTTCAAACTTTCCTGGTTTGTCTCTTTCTGCTTGATTCTTTGGGTTCTCCATTAAAACCAGGTCACCAATGTCAAAGTTCCTGTTCAAAACCCTCCTGTTATAGCTACGGCGAAGGAAATTCTGGTATGCTTGAAGATGGTCTAGTGCCTTCTGTCTTCGCTCATCTAAAAATTCTAGCTCATGAAGTCTCGACACTCGGTACTCTTCATCATCAATATGGCCTTTCAGGGATACCCTTAGGGAAGGAATCTCGACCTCAATAGGTAAAATGGCTTCAAATCCAAAGACAAGTGAATATGGGGTAGCACCAGTGGGAGTACGGATACTTGTATGATAAGCCCATAAAGCCGGGGTTAATTTGTAAAAATGCAGTCCGACCCGGCATCATTAGCCAGTCTTCTTGAGGATTCTAATGATGGTCTTACATTAGATACCTCTGCTTAGCCATTACCTTGTGGGTAGTATAGAGTGGAAAAGTGATGATGTTGGATATGAAATTGATCACACAGTGGCAGACTTCTTGGTTCTTAAATGCGTTAGCCATTGTTATAGGTAGGACACCACATCACAGAACCAAATGATATAGTTTAGGATAAATCTAGAAATTTGTGTGTCGATAATGTATGTCATAGGAATGGCTTCAATCCACTTCGTAAAGTACTCAGTGGCAGTGATAATGAACTTGTGTCCATTAGATGATGTGGGGTGGATCTTACCTATGAGGTCGAGTCCCCATTGGGCAAAGGGCCATGGTGACGTGATAGGATGAAGCTCCTATGCTGGGGCATGTATCAAATCTCCATGAACTTGGCATTGGTGACATTTTGTTACAAAGACATATGAGTCTTTTTCCATAGTAGGCCAATAATAACCCAATCTCCTAATCTTTTTGGCTAAGCTAGGACCGCTAGAATGTGAACCACATATACCCTCATGCACCCCACGCAAGGTTGATTGTGCTTCAGTAGAATCAAGACATCTCAGTAGGGTATTATCTAAGGCACGTCTATATAGGGTGTCTCGGCGATGGTGTGTTTGGCTGTGCGGAGGAATGTTTCGTTGGTTATTGGATAGGCCAATAGGTATGACTGTACATAGAAGGTAATCATAGATTTCTTTGGCACCATGCAGTGGGACCAGCGATGTCACACACCGATCTGGGATATCATAGAACAGGATCAAAGTTGTTCTACAAGAACTCAAACTGGAAACGCGTTGTTAGGAATGTCAAGAAGTGATGCAATTGTAGCCATGGTGTCTGCTGCCCTATTTAAAACATGAGGTATTTGATGAAATTCGACTTTGTCAAAGTACTCATTAAAACTATCTGCCATGCGCTTGTATGGAGTAAGCTTCTCATCCTTAGTCTCATAATCATCATTTACCTGCCTGATTACTAGTTGAGAATCACCGTAAACCTGTAAAACCTTAATTTTCCACTTGACCGCCATGCGTAACCCTATCACTAGAGCTTCATACTCTGCCATGTTGTTAGTGCATGGGAATGCAATCCTGAATGACTTAGGGATGGAATCACCTTGTGGTGTGATCATGATGTGACCACTGAAGACCATGATTTGTATCTTGAACCATCAAAATTATAGTTTCCATGTTATGTTTGTGTCAAATGTGAATATAGACTTATGGAAAGTCTACAACTAATGGGTGTCTACGTATGGGTGCATCTGACTAGCGATCCGGTAATGACACACGTCGCTTTAATATGCTTCTTTCACATCTCTTGTATATCATACTCACTGGTATCATAACCCACTTGGCGGTCGCCACATTATCGCGCCTTACTAAGAAGATATTTCAAAGGATCTGTTTGGCAATCAACATTGTTTGATGGTTTAACATGTAGATACCCTCGATTTTTGGGTAGCAAATACTACTGCAAGACAGGCACGTTCAATGTTACTATAATTGAGCTCATAACCAACCAAAGTTTGGCTGATATAATAGACTGCCCTTTCATGACCTTCATTGTCATTCTGTGCAAGCAATGCTCCGAGTGATGAATGGGTTGCTGTGATATAAAGAATCAATGGTCTGCCTTCAACAGGTGGCATTAATACAGGTGGTGTAAGTAAATATACTTTAATCAGTTGAAAAGCCTCTTCACACCTAGGTGTCCATGCAAAGGGGACTCCTTTCTTAAGTAGATGTTGAAAAGGGTGTGTCTTATCTACTAGCTGCACTATAAATCTTCTGATAGATTGCAACCTTCCCTGTAATGTCCTTAGTTGACTGAGATTGTTGGGTGGTGGCATGTCCATGATTGCTTTCACCTTAGCAGGATCTACTTCAATGCCTCGTCTAGAAATGATATAACCTAACAGTTTTCTTGACTTGACTCCAAACACACATTTCTTTGGATTGAGTCTCACATTATACTTCTTCAACCTCTGAAATACCCTGTCTAAAACTTGTAAATGTTCTTCCCGTGTCTTGGATTTTACAATAAGGTCATTGACATAATCCTCCATACAAGTGTGTACTAGATCATGAAAGATAGTAGTCATGGCACGTTGATAGGTTGCTCCTGCATTCTTGAGTCCGAAGGGCATAACATTCCAGCAATACGTTCCCCACGGACAAGTGAAGGCTGTCTTAGGTTGATCTTCAGTGGCAATTCTGATCTGGTTATATCCTGAGAATCCATCCATAAGGGACAACATCTCATATCCTGCTGTCATGTCAACTATCATGTCTATGTTAGGCAAAGGGAAGTCATCCTTAGGACAAGCCTTGTTGATATCTCTAAAATCAGTGCAAATGCGGATGCCCCCAGCTGGTTTGGTAACTGGTACAAGATTGGAAATCCAATCTGCATAGTCAATAGGTCTGATGAAACCAACGTCTAACAATTTCTTGAGTTCTACCTTGACTAATAAAGCAATTTGTGGATGTATCTTTCTCAACTTTTGTTTTACTGGTTTGGTACCTGGTTGTAAAGGCAAGTGATGTAGAACAAGTTCAGGATCCAACCCAGGCATGTCAGCATATGACCAAGCAAAATTTATCTGTCTCCGTTCAAAGAAATCGTGGAACTCCGATTTCTCTTGTGTTGTCAATGACACTGCCAAATAAATCAATCGAGGATTCTCTTTTGTGCCTATGTTGACTTCTGCTGATTCTTCCACGAGCATGGGTGACTTTTCCTGTGCAATGGGGAGAATGTTCAAACCTCCATCCTTAGGCGCCTCAGAGAGGTTTTCACCTTCGGATGAGTCCTTTCTTTTTACTTTTTCATTGTCTAGAGGTGCCTTTTAGTTTTCACCTAGAGACTCATCCTTTTTATCTTGTTTATTCTTTTTCTCATTTTTGTGACTGGAGGGTTGAAAAAATTCCCAAAAATATGCTTTATTGTCCAAGTCAATGGTAAAACCAGCTTTATGATCTCTGTTAGGTATGCCTTCACGTAATCCCAGGAACTCAGCAATGGCTTCGTCGTTCTCAAAAGTGTCTAAGACAGGTGTATCTTGTTGATCCCAATCTATGATTTGGGGATAAACTAAGGGCATGTCATCGTCAGAGTTATCAAAGTCTAATGGGGTCAAGGTAAAGATTGAATTATTCATGTGATTACAAAAGTCTTGTACCAAGTCTGTTTTGCTCTTGGTTTTGGGTCTAGGTGGATGAATAGGTGGGCCTAATGCCAAGGTTTGATTATCAGAAACAAGTGGCTGAGGTTGCCAAGAGGTAGGAGCAAGTGATTCCCAATAGTAGTGTTTAAACCACTCCTCTTTTGTCATTTTCTTTGGTGGACAGGAATTTAAGGGGTTTGGTGAGGAACTTAACATCAAGTCAAGTTCTCCAAATAACTTGTCAAGGTCCATGGAAGAAGTAGAGGATAAGGAATCCCACTCATAATCATTAGAGTCGGGGTAGCTACAATGATTTTGGTTCACTGGTTCATGAGATTTCTTGGTATCTTCTAAATCACGTACTTCCTCAAGTAAGGGTGATGGAGTACTAGGAACGCCAATCTGAATCGGTTGAAACCCTAGCCCTACTCCTTTTGGCCACTGAGAAACAAATATTGGTTCCACTCTGCCATCTTGGTTTAAACCTAAACCACTTTGTCCATCATATCCTTTGCTTTGCATGATTTTGAAACCCTTTCCATATAGACTTGTAGGAATATGAGCAAATAAAAGGGGTTCTTCATTATCTTCCTTGTACAGCCAGGAAGTGACATCTTCTGTATCCACAGCCTCTTTGCTTAATTCACCCCATTTAGTGAAAGTTGTTGTGGGGGGAACATGTATAGTGATCAAAGATTGTCCCCTACCTGCTATAGGAAAACCATATGACTTAGGAGGGACCAAATGGCTAACACAATAAGAAGTCTTCATGTAATACTCTCCACAACCCTTGTCTTGGATCTCAACCCTAGGAGTAATAGGAAGTGAGGGTGGAACAGATGTTTGAGTGAATGTGGACGGGTCAACATAAGAAGATGGATTGGACGATGAGGCCTCTTGGTTCACTAGCACTTGGCGTTGAGGGATCTCCTTTAGATTAGTGCAATACTGAAAAGGACCAGGATCACCATCTATAGTTATTTCGGTGCCATTGTAAGGGAATTTAAGACATTGATGATATGTGGAAGGGACCGCCTTCATGGCATGAATCCATGGTCTACCTAGCAGAAGGTTATAAGGGAGGGTGAGATCCAAGACCTGGAACTTTGTCTCCATTACTGCAGGACCAATTTTGATAGGAAGTGTTACCACCCCCTTTGATTTTCGTTCTTCATCATCATAAGCTTTAATGACAATACTCTTAGTGATGTCTACGCATGCTTCTGAGATACCTAATGCCTTAATTAGTTTTAAAGTGCATAGATTTAACCTTGCTCCTTCGTCTACCAAAACTCGTCTAACTTTGGTGTCATCGACAAGGACTTCTAGATGTAAAGGGTCATTGTGGTTCGTCTTGTCTATGGCATAGTCTTGTTCAGAAAACGTGGCATGATGATTATTGGTCAAGTAGCCCACCATTTCCTGGAAACGATTGACATCAAGGTCAGTAGGGACCGTGGTGTTCTGTAAAGCCTTATCGAGGATAGACCGATGCTCAGGAGAGATACACAACAATTCCAAGATTGAGATTTGAGCTAGGGTCTTCCCCAACTGATCAAGTAGGTTATATTGTAACTTGGAAGGTTGAGGTGTTTGTTGTGATGGAGGGTCTAGGATAGTAAACTTAGTACAACGAGTATTGACTGCACACTCAGGATTAGCATTGATAGTAATGGTATTGATGTTTTGATCAGGGGCACGAAGGCAATGAATGATTTTGCCACTATCATAATCATGTTTGATACTCGCATAATTGGCGGACATATTGGTCTTAGTACTCAAACTGGGGACAGTTCCTTTCCCATGGTCATGTAATGGGTCTGAAAAGACCTGATGATCAGTGTTGGATGTCTTTTGTTTTTCTCCACTAACCTCAATAATTCTCTTGTCAACAAGATCCTGTATGATATTCTTCAATTGTCGACAGTTTTGTAGGGTATGTCCCTTAGTCCTATGATAATCACAGAAGGCATTGTCATCCCACCAAGTTGGTTTAAACTATCCTGGATCATATTGTCTTGGTTCCTGCAGTTGTATGAGGTTGTGTTGTAACAGTTGTTTGAACACCGACTCAATGGGTTCCCCTAAGGGAGTGAACTCATGTTTTTGAAATCTCCTTGGTTGTGGACGTTGAGTATTTGAGACCGTGTTAGGAGGTTGATTGACAACATTAAGCATGTTGGCAAAAGTATGAGGTCCTTGTAATGTGAGGAGGGGTTTTGCTTGTAATGTTTTAGCATCCACCACCCCATCATTGGTGACATTTTTGTTGCGAGACCAGAATCTATTTCTGTCAGTGGGGGTGTTTTGTACGATTGGGTTTCTATTTGATATTGTCATTTTGATTTCACCCTTTTCAATAAGATCCTTCTCTATTATCACCCCTTTTTCCACTAGTTATGAAAAAGATATGCAACAATGTACCCTTAAGTTACTCCTGAGTTTTGGATGAAGGTTTTCTTGAAACATTGTAACCTTTTGTTTTTCGGGTATCTCAACAGGACACCTACTTGCAATAGTTCTCCAACGTTGGAAGAAAGCAATGAATGTTTCACCTTCGTCTTGTGTTGTGTGGCACAAGGTTGCTATATTTATCTCATGGTCAATGTGGAAGGAGAATTGCTCCACAAATTTCTCGACTAGTTCGCCCCAAGATCTAATGCCAAAATCTAAACCTGAAAACCATTCTAGCACCACTCCGACAAGACTTCGTGGAAATAGCCTCATAAGATACGTGTGTTCGTAAGCAACATCTATGCATATGGTAGAAAATTCCCTAATATGTTCTACTGGATTGCGTTTGCCATTGTACTTAGGAAGATTCGGTATGACATATCCATGAGGGAAAGGTGTCATGTACAATGATCTATCAAAAGGGAATGGGCATATGTCCTTTGGTGAAAATGATTTCTTAGTTGAGACCGACATGTTATCCATTTGCGTTTGTAATGCGTGCATTTGTGTTTGCAAGACGTCAACTTGGGTCAAAGATGTGCTAGGAGGATTATGCGGATCCATGTATGTATTCTGAAATCCAAAGTCTCGTGATGGGTTTTGATTGAACATTGGCATCTGAGGTGGATTTGGATTCAAAATATTGGTAAATGTATTCTGGTCTGGTATCTGCATAAATCGGTGTTGACCTAGGTTCTGTGTAAACGGATTTTGAGTACCACTCTGTGACAAGGGATTATGATTCAGAATCAGTGTGAATTGGTTTTGACTTGGAATCTGTGTGGACGGATTCTGACTACCAATCTGTGCAAAGAGATTCTGATTCGGAACCGATGTAAATTGGTTTTGGCGTGGAATCTGTATGGACGGATTCTGATTACCAATCTGTGAAAAGGGATTCTGATTCAAAACCGATGTAAGTGGATTTTGTGTACCAGTTTGGGAGAGTAAATTTTGACTCGAAAACTGTGTGAATGGATTCTGATTGCCATAT
Organism: Sequoia sempervirens; assembly: GCA_007258455.2. Lineage (NCBI taxonomy): Eukaryota > Viridiplantae > Streptophyta > Pinopsida > Cupressales > Cupressaceae > Sequoia > Sequoia sempervirens. The sequence goes on from VDFB02271358.1 coordinate 1,237,489,506, forward strand.
TGGAAGGAGGGAATGCCCCCTATTTGTGTAATACGCGGTATAGTACTAGTGACTTGAGCACTAGGTATGGCAATTGACTGTGGTATGGTACTTGTGATACTAGCATTAGGTATAACCATTGACTGTAAACTTGTGGCACCGACATAAGGTGTGGAGGCTAAGGTTTTAGACCTTTTATTCGCAACAAGAGGACCGAAGGGAGTAGATGATGAAGCCCCTGTAGTGAAATTAAATCCTGACGTCATGCTAGGTGTACCAAATGGGGACGTATGGACTGTCGTACTCTGTGTAGACGTGCTAGATGGCATAGTCGTGGTGACCTGAGGTATAGTAGTACTAGCAATCATAGTATTTGTCCCTTGTGTAGGTTGAGTTTGTAAGGTACTGATATCAAATCCTAGAGGTAAAGTAGCACCTTCAGCTAGCAATTTTCCTAAAAATCGTTGACGGTCATTTGCTAGGTACTCATCTACAAAAGAGGCAAACTCAGGGTCTTGTGCGGCAGCTTCTATGTCCTCTACTACAATATGTCCTTGAGTGTTTCTAGTGGTGAATTTGTCTAATAAAGTCTTATGAGGTCTTGAAGAAAATGGATTGATGAACTCGTTTGGGTTCGACATGTTTTCTCTCTCTCTTCTCTTAGACCTAGTTTCAACCATGTAAGACAAGCTCAATATGCGGGAAATGCAAGACTATATCTAGAAACTGTATGACTCTATTCTATGTTTTTGGGGTTTTCTTATGAAAATAATGAATGTTCTAGGATGACACTATTCTAGACTCTAAAGATGCAAAGTCTAAGCAAGACCCTAAAGTGATCAACTCTATAAACCCAAGATGAAGGGACCAACTGCCTAAAGTCAAACCAAGGTGTCAATTTAGTTAAGTCAAGGAACCAATGTAGGACGAAGATCAAAGACAAGTTGAGCTTCCTAACTAGACTAATGAGCTAGGATGACTCTCTATAGGACAAAGTATAAGATGATAAGACTAGGTTCAATGATAGATTTCGTTGACACTATGGCCTTTCTAGAGTATAGATGGTGGACTACTCCTAAAGTTTGTAAAAGTGACCTTTCTAGAAGTCTAATGCAAGGTGATATGTACCCTAAGATGAAGATAAACTCTAACTGAAGACAACTATGGTAATGACTAAATGAACCTAAAGGATGCAAAATTGAGCAAATCATTTCAGGTTTCTGTTTCAAAGACTGTTTGTGTGAAGACCACTGAAACTGGTATAACCGTGTTGACTGGACAGTGACTGTAAATTTTGATTTTCTGGTAATCAGAAAGATGCGTCGTTTAATTTTCAGTTGCGGCTCAAAATTAACAGTTGCGGTTCAAACTAACATATGCAACTCAGAATATACCAGATGTGACTCAAATTTTTAGATGCGACTCGGAATATAACGCATGCATTTTTTTTCAAAGCAGAAGCGAGCCAAACTGACAGATGCGACTCAAAATTAACAGATGCGACTCAAAATTTACAGTTGCGACTCAAAATTAACAGATGCGACTCTAAAAATCAGATGCGTGTTTCTGGTGAACAGTTGCGACTCTATGTGAATTTTCAGTGACATGAAATTTAAAGCGACTCATTTTAGTGATCAAATTAGACAATCCAAGAGACAATTGTAAGAGCCGGTTTTTAGAAACTTCAATTTTTGTGGACTCAAGAGCGTTTGCAAAGTGACAACGGAGACAGAAAAGCACATCCCTAATGGGACCCCTGGGGTTTTATACTTGAGTTTATAGCCCACCTACTTATACCCCTAGATTGGTGATGAACACCTTTCCTTCGAGGAAGCGGATAGCTTAGGAATTTGGTGGCATTGGCTCCCCTCCCTGACTCATTAACGTCTTCAGGCACACCAATTCGAGTCTTTTGGGGCAATGACACTCCCAAACTGCTATCTCTACTCAAAGGATTAGTAGTCCCGTTATCTTGGGCGCGATACTATACCACTGATACCAAGCAACGGCCACAAATAGGTTGGTCTCTACAACAAAGGGTATTTAATTCGGGCATTCCGTTCGTGGGGTGTGATCCATACAGCGCGAGTCCCCTTTCGGATCCATCTCGTCGGAACCACACTCGTGATTCTTGGGGTTTCCCCAAGAACCCTCTTTTGTATACCGGCTGGAAGTCCCTCGGGTTTAGAGTTACTAGGTGCGAGTGGATTCACAGGGAGGTGGAATTTTTTCCCACCAAAAAGCAGGGCCCAAGTTCTAGAGTTGGTAACCCGTTTCCTCTTACCGAGGATCGCGCGGATGCGCAGGGAGGGATACTGCTGGTATACAAAATCGTGGGGAACCAGGACTTGTCTTTAGCACCAAAACCGCGATGAGCACTTGTTGGTACACAACTTAAGCGAAGATTTTCTAAGCTACCAAGCAATCTATTTCAAAAATTTAACTAGAGGTGCCGACAAAGCGTCCCTCTGAGAGAATATCATTAGTAATTTTTCAATATTGTCTTCGTCAATTGTCCTGCAAAAGCTTGTTAACTCCAAATGGCCACACGCTGAAAATCAAATATCAGTATCACGAAAATCAATTGAAAATTCCAAATTGCCGAAAGCAGAAATAAAATTTTACCAGTCCGGTGCATTAAACCCGTTTACGATCAAATGCATCGTTTATTTTTTAGGTTGCGGTTCGGGACGGGATTCACCGGTTTTAGAAATTATGAATCATTCGTTTCTATATGGGAATCTGGTTCATAAATCAATTCAATACAATACTAAAATCTAAAATGCAAATTCATTCATTAAAGCAACAAGAACATGGGAAAGTAAAAGCGTAATTAAAACTAGAACAATCCTCACCAATTTCAATGATATTTCCATGATTCATCTCGATTGCCCTTCTCCATTTGCTTGTGTGGTATAATTGCCCTCAGATTTTCAAGTAAATTCGTGCAAGTATAGCCTAAGATAATGATTAGCAAAATATCGAAGATTCAAGACAAAAGTGCTCTCAAAGGATTTACAAAATTATGAGAGAGAATTGAATGAAAAGAATGATAAATCAATTTATAAGAAAAGAGTGGTGTCGAGATGAATGAATCCCGAAAGATCAATGGGCCGGTTGAGGGTGAATGATTAGACATACATTATATTTAAGCGGTAACACGAGTGATTCAAATTAGAAATAGAATTAAAGATTAAATAAATGATTTAATCTTCAGTTTGGCATTCGAAGACATAAGAATTATCTTTGCATGACAAATGTAAAGATTGATTAAAGCAACTCTCTGTTTGAACACACGCACAACACTTAATTAATTAAATATTTGGAGTTAATAGCACATCTGCGCATAAATGAAGTTAGGCTGGGCAGTTAGAATGGTTAGGCGAGGGAGATTACTTTCGGGGAATGCCACTCAGACACTAAATCAATAGTTGACTGAACGATTAAATTAGATGTCGAGTCGAGTAAAAGTGAATAATTAGATAACTGACATAATTATCTAAAATATAGAGGAATGCGTTAAAATAGAATTTATGAATTAAATAACTCATTTAATTCAAGAGACAATATTCGAAGGATAATTAAATAAATAATATTTATTTAACTAAGTGATGAAAGGACTCAAAATGAATAATTAAATAAATTAAGAATTCATTTAATTATAGTTGAAATATGATAAAGAATAAATTAAATAATGATTTATTTAATTTAACCGGAAGAATAAGGTTAATTAGTAAAATAATTAAATAAAAAGCGTTTATTTAATTAATAGAAGAAATAAAGAAAAGTGAATTAATTAAATAATTGAAATTATTTAATTGATAGAAGAAATAAAAGAAAATGAACTAATTAAATAATTAAGATTATTTAATTAATAGAAGAATTAATGTTAAGATGAATAATTAAATAATTGTTATTATTTAATCAATGACCATGAAGAATACGAAATATGATGAATGTGGAAGTCGCAGGCCTAAACCAGATTTCGGTGTCTACAGATGCTTTGCAAAAATGGAGGATGCTTTGCGAATTTCTTTTCCAGGGTCCTAAAAATTCTACAAAATGCATAAAAATAATAATGTAAATGCACAAAAATGAAGATAAAGCAGAGAAGAATCCACTTACCATATGCCGAATCGCACCCTGTGCCACCTCGTCAATAAGAATATTGAATTTGGGAGGCTTGTAAGTTCGTCTGCTCAACATCTTGGATCACTCTACACCAAGGTAAATTGCAAAGAGGTAAAATATCAAAATGATAGATAAAAGTGTCATTTTCATTTGAATATATACTTAATTTCATTAAAAAGATGCATATTTTAGTTTAGGTATATTTCATTCCAATCAACATATTGGGGGATAGAAAACTCCGTTTTCAATGTTGTTTGTTGCATTGGATTCATATTTCCATCCTCGATCTAATCCAATGTCTATCACTATGTGGTATTATACTTGAAATACCCTATGATAAGACCTAAGTAATTCGATGTGGTTTCATGGCTACCTTGATTTCACCCCCCTAAATAAAGCGGAATCATACATCTACCCTCGAATTCGATTCTCTATAGAAGTTTGATAAGAATATTTTTGAATGACTAAAAAACCTGTGTTGTAGGATGCAGTTCCTAACATTGTGGTTTTGCAAATGACTACATTAGGGGCTTCATTCTCCCTAATGAATCCATATGACTATCCTTTTTATTAATTTTATTATTCAAATTCCTTTAGCTTTCATATGCACGTAGTGTCATGTGGCTACTAAAGTGGGGGCTAAATGTAGTGTAGAAAATTGTACCCCTTTCTAGGAGAAAGTACAACTTCACACTTTCTTGGACTTAGTTTAGTGACCTTTTCATTTATGCATTTTAAAACCTCATTAATAGGCCCCTAATACCCTTTACTATGTATCCTAAGGCCTATTTTATTTATTTCTTGACACCACAACCTGCATTGAGTAAATGATTGATTAAATTAATGCCCTGACATTTATGGAGTCTTGAAGTTTTAGGTCAGGACCCATTTGTCCATGGGAAAATGGGTCCTCATTAAGTTCCTTAAACTCAACTTTAAACATGTTTTTGGTGGCATTTCAAAGATTCAAATTCTAATTTCAAATGTCAGCTTTTGAGATTTGATAATTGGAAAATTATAAAGGAAGCCTATAAAACTAAGTTTCACATTCATTTTACACTAGAAAAGGAAGAGAAATTCACATGAGATCAAGTATTCATATTCGAGAGCAAGGATAAGTTAATAAACCATTCAAAAGTGAAATCCTAGAGCAAAATTTTAGTTGTTTTTGTAGGTCTTCAAGCTCATTTTGATATCAAGATCAAGCATTGCCAAGGATTGATGATAGATGCCTATGGAGGATCATGATGGATTCTATGTTTTGGGAGGTGCACTAATACATTCAACCAAGCCTAATGACTTGTTTCCTAAATGGTTCCATCTTCTATTATCATTCTACTTTCTACCTAAAGGAAGGTATATTCAATTTTGTGACTTATTAGGGTGATTTGAGATCTCAAAAAGTAGGTCTTCATCATTGTTCATGGTCATTTTAGGGATATTGTTCTAACACACTTTCAAATAGGGTTCTTGTATAGTTGTATCTCCCTTAATCTTAGGAACACTTGAGGTTAGGGATTACACACACATTTTATATTTCAGATCTATTATTTTCATGAAGGTTTAATTACCAAACTTGGGATTTGACCAAGGCAAACCCCTATCCACCAACAAACAACAATTTTATTTTGTAGATTTTTCATAGATCTAAATCCAGGAGCAAAGGTTCAAAGTTATAGGGAATACGTGCAGGTTTCAAACTTGAATCTCAAATCCAAAATTTTCTAGAAAATTCTACGAGGACCCATTCGCCCTAGGGAGAATGAGTCCCTATTAGGGTTGCAAAACAACATTTTTTGACAGGTGCACAACATTTATTCCTCTCATATTTTCCAAAAACATTTTTGGTTCCTTTAGTTTTATGCTTAATCTTCTAAATCCAATTGATAGATTGCATTTTTGGATTGATTTGCTATTTTTAATCTTTCTCCCCAAAGTGTTGTTTGACCTAGACCCTCGTCCTAACACAAAAAGGAAATATGAAGATTCCTCCATATAATTGATTCTCCTAAGGGTAGTTAGTCAATTCTTTGTTGGGATCTCATTTCCTAAAGAAATTGGAGAATTAGGACCCCTTTTCCCTCTTTGGATCCACTTTTCCATTTTGGGAAACCCTAGGAGCACCCTATTTTTCTATGTTTCAATTATATCAAAATTCAATAGTAGGATTGAGAGATGTATTCTTTTTCATGCTATAATATACCTAATTAGGAGTTTATTCCTATTTGTGGAATTCAAGAAGAGGACTCATGTTTTGACAACCTAAAGTCATATTGAGAAGATGACTTGAAGGTGAAAAAGCACATACCCTTCTCAAGTTAATGCCCTCCAGTTTATATACAAATGTAGTGAGTGTTGTAAACATGTGAATATTTGAGGCATATTGTAAGAGAGGTTTTATAATTTGTTTATGAACACTTGATCATTACATCACTTTTGATTAAAACCCTAGGTTGGAAATAACTTATTTGGTTGGGTTGTTTACTTGATTATTGAATGAAGCAAATATGCCAAGATTAACATATATGGTCTAATTGATCATATGATTGTTGATTATATCTTTGATGGAGTCATTTATTGATAAGATCATACTTCTGAGAAGAAGGAATCTAGTGTTGTGATCATACGTTTTGAAATGGATTCATTTAATGTTATGGCGTTATGTTTACCCAGGGTGGTTAATTAGGTTATTCCTGGGGTTAGAGTAATCCATGGGAAAGGGGGTAACCTATCTAGACACTAGTATGTGTGCACGTATGATTTGTGTGGTTATACCTAGGGTTAGTGTAATCCATGGTAAAGGGTGTAACCTAGATAATCAATTTATTATAGACTTGGATATTCTTGGGGTTAGGGTAATTCATGGTTAAAGGAATAACCTTGTTGGAAATTTTATTATGTCATTACCTTAGATTAAATGTGGGTTATGTTTATGGTCAATACCAAATCAAGCTAAAGGGTGGGTGGAAATATGACTCTCACTTGAAGTACTGGGTGTTGAATTCTTTGGCCAAAGTAGTGTAAGTAGACACTATTTACAGTGTCAGTTCACTATGATCCATGATTGCATTCTAGGAAGGGAAGTCATATGCATGTAGGTTGTAGCCACTATATGGTATTTCTAGATATTTAGGACATGAAAATATGCTCATGAAGGTTAGTATTATAAGGTTATCAAACCAATCTCTTCATCGAAGGGTAAGGCCATCTTACTAGTTAGGTAGATGTGGGGGGATCATAGTAAGTTTGTGGTTGGAAGAAAAGAACTTGAGTGATTCTCTCTCATACATTTTGTTGAACACTCAAAATACTAAAAGGGGGTGAATTAGTATTCTATTAAATCATCCAATTATTAACCATCCAATTTCCAAAGCATACTTAACAATTATAAGGAATGAAAGCATGAACAATCCATAACACACACAACACATGAACACTATAATTTTTACGTGGAAAGCCTAAGATAGGAAAAACCATGGTGAGGATTAACTCACAATATGTTATAACTGGTTATAAGATATTACAGAAAGGCTGGCTGCTAGGTGGACTCACTAGTCATAGAGAAAAGAAAGATAGAAAGAGTTGGCTTCACAACCAAAATTTGAACTAAGAGAAGTGCATCTAACTTATTTTGGATTCAATTCCTTTTAAGCTCATAACATGGACTTAAATAAATTCTACTCAACTTAGATTTCAAGTCTCTACTCTGATCTGTATTCAAAAACCTTTTCTCAACACTCACAACTTACTCACACAATTCTGCAAAATTTTGCATCACTACTTGCATTCAAATTATGTACACATTAGATACTTCTATTCATAAACTCAAATCAACCTTGTATATGTTCTAAACTCTATCACAAACATCAATTAGGTTGGCCTAATTATATGTAGCCTCAAATTATGCAAAATGTGCCTTTTCAACACCCAATTCAAACCAAAATTATCTTTTGCACCCAAAACACAATCAATATAGGTTGGCATGGACATATAACAACTAAAATTTCCATTCACATCATATATTTAAGATCCACAACACTTTGTATACATCAAGTTGACCAAGCATGGAATCCAAAAGAAAAATACTCCAACTGATCATCACCATAGGATATGTAGACCACCAAATGTCACACCAACTAGAAAGCATAATGTACTAACACATGTAACCATTCTCCAAAACCACAAATACTAACTTATATCTACAAAGGAATGTAGACTAGTTAGATAGTACTTCGTACATGGAAATGTAGTGCTCCGAAAATTAAAAGTAAAGACATTTTCAATCATTCAATCCGTTTCAAAAAGGTTTTCCAGTAATTAATATTATTCATAGAAACTTCCAAAATGAGCTCAATAAAAGAGAATTTAAATTGCATTTCATGTAATAACAATGTAATTCATCAAGATTATACAAAGCATAAGTACATCAATGAATTATCTCATATACATATTCAACCATCCTCGGAAGAAATCAACAATTCCAATAGAAACATCTTTTCTATGCTAAGTCATAAAACTTTAATTTCCTCAAATCAATGTTACATTATATTCTTTCAAGCCATACTTCTATTTCAAAGTTTCATTAAAGAATGTCAAATACATATACATTTATAATGGGCTTCACAAGCCAATCCAGAATAATACACAAGTACATCAATAGCAAATGAAACTTGGAACCTCCAACTGCCGTGACCCCCTCGGTCTGCTTGCGAGCTGGGGCCAAGAGTGTGATTCAGGCGCCTTTTCCGCCCAACCACGAAGTCCATGACTTCCCCGGGTTCCTTCCTAACTTGAAGAAATCCCCGGCCCTGCATAAAGGAGCCTAGCAACCTGAAACAGTAAAACAGGAGGGAACTCTCGATGCATGCCTGGTGCCTATATGCATTTCTAACATGAAAAAAACCACATTTCTTGCAACAGGAGGTGGCAGAGACTCAAATACATATATGTTTCTAGGCTTTTAAAACAAATCCATCTATTTCAATGGTACAAGTGCTTGGCCAAGCATAAATAATACAAGAAAATGGTAGTTTAGAAAAGGTAATACTACCGTCTCTGTAAGTCCACCTTCGGCATCCTGTCCCGGAAGTTACCAAAAGTAAAGTATGAATAAATACAAATGCAGAAAGTTGTGCATTTTCTTACATGTTTCATGCATTCAATTGATTCTAAATGAACTTCAAATGAGAATTTCATAACATCCGTTGAAAGAAAAATTGTAAGTTCAGTAGAAAGATTTCATTTACTCTTTTGTAAGTAATTCCTTTCTGTTTTGGTAAAAGACTCTGTTTTTAACAAAGATCATGTATGACATAATACTATCAGTATACTACTAGAGAAATTTAATTAATTCTTTTGTATGAGACAATGTTTTCTGATTTCAGTATATACTTCTATTCTTTCCAAATTCAAGCTGACTGAAAGTGTAACTCTTAATTTGAATACAGGTTTCTGAATATTAGTAATATACAAAAACAGTGCAATTCTTTCGGAATACAGAGGTTTGAAAGATAAACTTGCATTCAAATTTTACATTGAATACCTTTACTCAGGAATGTACTTCTGTATGTAAATACATGTCAAAGTAATCAAGAAGATTTTCAGTTTACATGGTTTCTCAGTGATACTTCTGTTCTTGTTCTAGGTTTAACATTTCTGAGAAATTTGTGTATTTTTAACAGAGATCATATCACTCTCTTAAAAGGGTTTTCCTGTTCAAACTTGCATTTTGGTATATATGCATGGATATGTATATATAAATAGATATATATATATATACATATACAGCTGAGTGTATATATATATATGTATATATGTGTGTGTGTAAAAATTCATATACAGCTGAGTGTAAATTTTGAAGAAAGAAATACTAATTTTTATAACTGTTTATAAGTTCTCTGGCTGTGCACACAGAATATAAACATTTTTCAGGGTTTCCTTACTGGCGTTGAGCAACATAAGGGCATAGGAATCCCTAGCCTCTCCAATGGGGAGGGGGCGGGCTGTGAGGGGCTCGCACCCACTCCACAGGCCGCGGCCTGTGGAGGGCGCGAGCCTCCCCACAGATCCGCGTCCTTCCCATGGGGAGGACAAGGGATTAAATCCCTTTCCTTTTTCCTGTGTATAACAGTTTCATAACTAAAAAAAAAAAGACATTTAGAGACATTTTGCCCAGTAATATACTGCATTCATATTTATCCCAAAAGGCATTTCGAATTTATTTCAAATGACAGTGTTTTATGCAAATTGTATGCATATATATATATATATATATATATATATATATATGTATTTATGCACAGGAATACAGTTTCCTGTGCAAGTATATATATTTGTTTATGTAGGTTTCAAATATAATTGAGAGCAGTTTAATAATTTGCAGCTTTTTGCATCTGACTGTAACCCTAATCTGGAAGAAAAGATTGGGTATTCTTTCTATATTGCAGCAATGAGGAGTAAACTATTACCCAGAAATAAAAATTGGAAAATATTTGTAATCATTTCATAGATTGAAGCCTTTCATTTCTTAAATTCTCTTACTGCAATTTTAATCTGATTGAAAAACAAGTATGGAAAAGAACCCGGCAATTTCTTCCAGTGCAGATGCCCAGTATTACTTTCCTGTCGCCTTCTTCCAGAGCTCTCGGATATGTCTCCATGAATGTTCTCTTTTCTTTCTTAAAGCTTTATTCCTCTTTTCGAGGATCATGCAGAGTATTTCCAAATGACAGATAAATTTCTCATGCAAATTCCCAAGATTGCCACATGCCAACAACATTGTTGGTTTTAAGAAAAAATTTCCAGAGCCCAAAGTTCTCTCGGGCTGTTCATTCCTCTTCATTTTGGAAAAATAACCATATGCAAACAGAGATATCTCCACTTTATACAAACCAATTATTTCATTATATGCAAACATAATATTTTCATTTTATTATTTGTTTTTAATTTCCTATATATTTTTTTAAACTCAGATTTTCCTTTTTATTGCACAAAATAAATGGGATAAACTAAAATAAATTAAACCATATTCTTTTCACAATTTTTATGGTTAATTAAACTATATTTAAATTTTGCTATGCTATTGTTTTTATGTATATATATATTTCTCTTTTGTTTTAATCAATCACTTATTCAAACCACGTAATCAATTTCAAACAATCATATTGAAAACAGATATGACCTAATGCAACTACATGATTTTTAAGTGGTGTGTGCGCGATCGAGAGCTTCTCCTCTTTTACCCTGTCGGGAAGCTAACCTTCTTTTCCTCAATCACACTCTTGGCCTTCGATCACCTGCAACTCAAATGCACTCAGGCGTGCAAAAATGAAAGTGTATTAGTAACCAATATAGAAATATAAATTTAAGCAATAATTAAATCAACATTCCTATTTTGTATCATTTTAAAATAAAATGCACTCATAATTCTGAAAGAAAACAATTATTTTTCTACATTTCCACACACCAAAGCATTGTATTATATTATATTTCTCTAACACGTATCATAATTCATATATTAAATCCCACAAAGTCATGGTCAAATAGCATCAAAGTAAGTCATGGTCCAAATAGCATCAAAGTAAGTCATGGTCAAAATAGCATCAAAGTATGAGACGTGACATCCTTCCCCACTTGGGAAGAGACATCGTCTCGATGTCTAAAAGCAAATCCACACAATAGAGTTTGAAGTATTAGTGTATCATAGTCACAATATGCATAAAAAGAAAAGTAAGCTATAACCTCAAATGAGGAAAAGATCTGTTAATGTCATCTGTATTTTCATAGGTGGTATTATCCATCGAATATTGGTCCCACTGGACCCTACACTCCACAATATCATGGTTCCACAACTTGACGTTGCACCTCCCAGAATCCTGGTGGGCTCCGCTAGCACCACCCCTGAATCCTGCTAAGTGTGCAAGTCATGCACACCACACATATGGTATTACTACCATTCAATTATATCCAAGTAACAAATAGCTCTTGCATCAGAGCTTACAAGAATAACATCACATCTTTCAAGCTTAAGAATTTATTCACTCTCATTAGTATAAGTATAGAGAACATTTCCCGTTCAAGCATAAGTATCAGTGTAGTTAAGGAAACAATTTTCTATGCTATGAGTACAAACACCCATACAGAAGTGTCATTGCACAAAGCATGAGAAGTGCATTATTGCACAAGCACCATTCTCATATAATACACATGTAAGTACCTTTACTAAAAGAAAAACAATCAGGCATACATGATCCACCCTATCAATCATTCATACCTTGTCTGCAAGACAAGTCGAGAAAACTTATCTAAACATCCTTACCATTGAAGGCCCCTTAAGGTATCTCAACTTTTTGTTCTTCAAAAATCTCGTGGATTCTACAAGACCCATATCCTCAATCATCAACTTTCCCAAAGTCTAGTACCATAATGAACATTCTTTCCTTTAAAACATCCCTTCTTAGGTTTCCTGCCTTCGAGAAGGCTCAACCAAGATTATCTATTATTATCCAATTTATTTACTTCACATATAAATTACAAATAGAAAAACAACCGCAAAGGTGCTCCAACGAGGTCCAAACTAACCATCGTGCACACCGACTATACTGAGACTAGGTCACTTGCAATCCATTCCTTTGACAATTCTGATTTTTGAACTTTCTCTTCTTATATTTAGTGCCCTTTATCTTCCTTTGAATTATACTTCATTTATTTCATCTTTTACATCTTACTTATTATTTATTCCTTAATCAATCCTTATTTTACTTCCATTACCAACTATTGGTTTCTTCTAGTTTAGAATACCTTTATGTAACTTCCTTATCCATTTTTAGTTCTACAACACTTTTATTATCCCCCTTTTTTTTTTTTTAATAATACATTCTATATATCAAACTTCAATCAACATTTCCAATCTTACCTTTTTCTTCTCATTCCACGCTATTCTTCTTGTCTCAAGGGTTTCTCCTTCCTTTCAACTTCCATTACTATTATATTGTCATTTTAGTCTTTCATTCTTCCATTCAAACTTTATGTTACCACAACATCTTACATTTTATTAATTAATACATAGCTATGAGGAATTTCCATTCCTATGCCCTTATCCATCCTAAAATATCTTCTTATGATCTAACAATACATGTTGCCAAAGTGTTTCTTTGCTCTACCCTTTCACCACCTGCAACACCTCCCTACTTTCCATTTGTGTTCCATTACATCCACCTTAATTGAAGCTTACTACACAACCACTTTTCTTTCTCAACTAACATCCTCCTACCACTACCTATTATATCATCATACCAAAACAAGTTTTTCTCAAAACTCAAGGGATATACTTAGGAATCAATCCATAAAGCATGTTCTCAAATTTCCTTTGTACTATCTAGACATGGTGTCCTCTCATATAGTAATACCAACAAGATATACAAAAATAATAGGCCCATAGCAACACCAGTGTTCAAAACTTTCCTATTATTTCAAAATTAAATACTTGTATCAGACAGCGTATTAAGGAATTCAATCTATCGTAATTCTATCAACATACATACCAGGAACTGAAGCACTCTCTGTATTATACCCCCTCATACAATCTATCAGAGGTCCATCATGGACATGATAGAGCACATAACATGAAACTTGACCATCAATTTAAAACATTCAAGCATAGCCACCATTTAGAAAAATTAAATCAAATCCAAGGAAAAGAAAAGTCAATTTCAACAATAAGGCATAAAATGTGCACCATTTCAACAATAATTCACACATGACCATAATGGTCGCAAGATAAATAAGTATCAAAAATTTGATGGCTATACTTACTCATGCCCATAAATAAAAATTCAACTTTGGCCTACACGCCATTCAATAAATTGAACAAAAACAATAAAATAAATGAGTAAATAAATAAATAAGATATCAATTTTTTTTAAGTTACATAACATATGAACTATGTGACTAACTCTAGTCATCAGAGAGGGAGTACAATACCCAACCATACCTAGGTTTCAAAATCCGAGGTAAGTAAGAGAGCACATTCAATCATAGTGTACAGTGAGTCATCTAAGACCCAATCACACAAAACAAGAGATCCATTCTACTTCATCATCCAACATCGTTGAAGATGCCAAACAACAAAAATTGCATTCCTTTCAAGGGAACTTCAATCGCCACGTAATGACACACATGGTCAAACACTAGCGAACATCCACAACCCAAGGTATCCAAATGCTTCATTCACAATGAAAAGCAATTACCAATTCCCACTTTATAGATATACACCATTCATATGGATAACGCATTACTACAACATTCACACATTAATTACCTGAAGTTCTCATTCGCACAAATAAATATGCCAAAACACACACACACGGGATATGAAAACAAAAATTATTCAAGTGCGTCACTCACACAAGGTAAGTATACCATCTCTAACATAATATGAAGAACAAGCTTGAGCGCTTTACTCGCACTAACCATAGACAATCATAAGTGCATTACTCGCACATTATACATGTATATATATGCAAAGTGCCTAACTCACATGATGCATTACTCACACATTGTACATGTATATATGCAAAGTGCCTACTCACACGATGCATTACTCACACCAAATATAAATCAAACAGGAGTGCATTACTCACACATTATACATGTATATATGCAAAGTGCCTAACTCACACGATGCATTCCTCACACCAAATATAAATCACACAAGAGTGCATTACTCGCACAATATATGCAAAGTGCATATTCGTAAATATATCATTTATATAAATCCAACATATAGGACTCATAAGGTCTCACAAGATCAAAACTCATGCCCTGTCAGTAAGGCTGACAATGATAACTTATCTGAACAAAATTTTTCTCCTAGGACCATATCGAAGACTCCTAAGGAGGCTTAACTTGTATTTACTAAAGATCACAAGGATCATACACACATCCCGGTTAGGAAAGAACAAACATCACCTAAAAATCAGCTTACTCATAATCAAATACCTTTACCATTGCAGACATCCTTCTTGGATTCTCTTCTTCCTTAAAGCATCATCTAATCATTAATGGTTGTAGGTGATTGTTCTTTCTACTTGTCTTAATATATGCATATTTTATTTTTACCTCTAGTAACCTTGTAACTTAACCTTTTAGATCATAGTCATTCGCCCTTTATGTCCTCAAGAGACCTCTTTTCTCAATATTTCTCTATTCTACATCATCACTTCACGGGTTGTCATCATGTCTTAGCCATCTTGGCTCAGATATATCCATCACAATATCTCAACCCTTTTTAAAGGTACAATCCCCAATCCTTGCTTCGACCATGACATTTTCCTACTAAGGATTCTTTTGAAAATGCCACTAAACTGATGAGTACTCTCAACTAATATAGTCATACCATGTCTAATCTTCTTGGTTCTCAACTTAAACATCCAAGACTCATTGAGGTTCCAACCCATCAAAGAAATCTTCGACCCAAGATAGGGTGCTAATTCACTCGATGCTCTTAGAAATTTAGGTCATCAACAGGTTCACATTGCAACCTATAGCGTAGAAGTCTTAAGGTCTGAGTGTTGAACCTATGGCTCTGATACCAAGATGTAGCGCTCAGAAAATTAAGAGTGTTTTCAATCCGTTCAAATCAGTATAAAAGAGAAATTAAGAGTATTTTCAATTTATTCAAATCATTATAAAAGATTTCCAAGTAATCAACATTGTTCATAACACTTCCGAATGAGCTTATTAAAAGAGAATTTAAATTGCATTTCATGTATAATAATAATATCAATGTAATGTATCAAGTTTATACAAAGCATAAGTATTTCAATGACTTTTCTCCTATACATATATTCAACCATACTTAGAAAAAAATCAACAATTCCAATAGAAACATCTTTTCTATGCTAAGTCATAAAACTTTAATTCCTTAAATCAATGTTACATTAGATACTTTCAAATCATACTTCTATTTCAAAGTTTCAACAAAGAATGTCAAATACATATACATTTACAATGGGCTTCACAAGCCAATCCTGAATAATACACAAGTATATTAATAGCAAATAAAACTCGGAACCACCAACCGCTGTGACACCATCGGTCTGCTTGCGAGCTGGGGCCAAGAATGTGATTTAGGCGCCTTTTCCGCCCAACCACGAAGTCCATGACTTCCCCGGGTTCCTTCCTAACTCGAAGGAATCCCCGGCCCTGCATAAAGGAGCCTAGCAACCCGAAACAGTAAAACAGGAGGGAACTCTCGATGCGTGCTTGATGCCTATATGCATTTCTAACATGAGAAATAAACACATTTCTTGCAACAGGAGGTGGCAGAGACTCAAATACATATATGTTTCTAGGCTTTTAAAACAAACCCATCTATTTCAATGGTACAAGTGCTTGGCCAAGCAAAAATAATACAAGTAATGGTAGTTTAGAAAAGGTAATACTACCGTCTCTGTTGGTCCACCTTCGGCACCCTGTCCCGGAAGTTACCACAAGTAAAGTATGAATAAATACCAAAGCAGAAAGTTGTGCATTTTCTGACATGTTTCATACATTCAATTAATTCTAAAAAGAATTTCAAATGTGAATTTCAGAACATCCTTTGAAAGCAAGATTGTAAATTCAGTAGTAAGATTTCGTTTACTCTTTTGAGAGTACTCCTTTTCTGGTTTGGATAAAAGCTCTGTTTTAAAGAACATGTATGTCATAATACTTTTCAGTGCACAATTAGAAAGAAAGATTTAATTAATTTGTTTGAATGAAACAGTGTTTTCTGTTTTCAGTATGTACTTCTATTCTTTCCAAGTTCAGGCTGACTGATAGTGTAATACCCAATTTTAATATAGGTTTTAGAGTATTAATAATATACTGAAACAGTGCAATTTATTCAGAATATCAGAGGTTTGAAAGATAATCTTGCATTCAATTTTTATGTTGTATTCCTTTACTCAGGATTGTACTTCTGTAGGTAAGTATACGACAAGGTAATCAAGATGATTTTCAGTTTACATGGTTCTCAGAGACAATTCTGTTCTTGTTCCAGGTTTAACATTTCTGAGATGTTTGTGTATATTTAACAGAGTTCATACCACTTTCTGGAAATGATTTTCCTGTTTCAACTTGCATTTTGGTATGTATATGCATGGATATATATATATATATATATATAAATATATATATATACATGTATACATATACAGCTAAGTGTGTATGTATATATATATATGTGTGTGTGTGTGTGTGTGTGTGTGTAAAAATTCATATACAGCTGAGTGTAAATTTTGAAGAAAGAAAATACTGGTTTTTATGACTGTTCAAAAGTTCTCTGGCCGTGCACACAGAATATAAACATTTTACAGGGGTTCCTTACTGGCATTGAGCAACATAAGGGCTCAGGGAAGCCCTTGCCCCTCCCATGGGGAGGGGGCGGGCTGTGAGGGGCTTCAGCAGGCCTCCTCCTGAGGCAGCGGGTGGTGACACTCACGTGTTTGGATTAAGCCATTGGGAGGACGAGAGTTGGAAGTAGCTGCATGGAACACCCATGAGGATGGCTTGAACAGGAAACAAGGTAGGGGCATTTGAATTGGGTGTATTAGGTTGGGACATTCTTGAGGGCTGGGATGATGGGAACATGGGTCATTCGGATTCGTGACGAATATGTTTCATCGAGTGAGGTTTGTCAGGACCTACTGTAACATAATGAAACCCTGAATTACGGAAAGAAAAGATTATGCTTTGTGATGAAGAGATAAGCTAATACCCGGTCCCGAGAGACTTGAAGTGGAAAATATTTTTTCAATTGTTTGTACTCATATCTTGGTGGTACATTTCATTCATTAGATTCAAAATAGACGGGTTTTCTTCTTCAGAGCAGATGCCCAGTAATACCTTCTTGTCGCCTATTTTCCAGAGCTCTCGGATATGACTGAATGGAAGTTCTCTTTTCTCTCTTAAAGCTCTATTCCTCTTTTCGAGGATCATGCAAAGTATTTCCAAATGACAGATAAAATTCTCATGCAAATTCTAAGGATTGCCACATGCCAACAGCATTGTTGGTTTTAAGATAAAATTTCCAGAGCCCAATGTTCTCTCGGGCTGTTCATTCCTTTTTATTTTGGGAAAAAAAATAACCATAAGCAAACAGAAATATTTCCCTTTTATATAAACCAATTATTTCATTATATGCAAACATAATACTTTTACTTTATTATTTGTTTTGTTTTATTTCTTTAATTTCCTATATATTATATCTCTTTTAAAATAAGGTTTTCTTTCCTTTTTATTGCACAAGGATAAATTAAAATAGAATAAACCATATTCTTTTCATAATTTTTAAGGTTAATTAAACTATATTTTAATTTTGCTCTGCTAATCAATTTCAAACAATCATATTGAAAACAAACATGACCTAATGCAGCTACATGTTTTTAAGTGGTGTGTGCGTAATCGAGAGCTTCTCCTCTTTTACCCTGTCGGGAAGCTAACCTTCTTTTCCTCAATCACACTCTTGGCCTTCGATCACCTGCAACTCAAATGCACTCAGGCGTGCAAAAACGAAAGTGTATTAGTAACCAATATAGAAATATAAATTTAAGCAATAATTAAATCAACATTCCTATTTTGTATCATTTTAAAATAAAATGCACTCATAATTCTAAAAGAAAACAATTATTTTTCTACATTTCCACACACCAAAGCATTGTATTATATTATATTGCTCTAACACGTATCATAATTCATATATTAAATCCCACAAAGTCATGGTCAAACAGCATCAAAGTAAGTCATGGTCCAAATAGCATCAAAGTAATGAGCCATTGACACCAAGTTTATATGAAGATAACTTAGCAATTGATACATCATTGACATCATGTTGTGATGCATCACTTTCCTTTGCTAAAGTATTCTTCATTCCTTTAATTGTTGTAAGAATACCAAGTGAGCAAGAAGATGATGGAGGTTCTTACACCATGTTGGCACCTAGCACACTTACTAATAGTAACTTGGCTATCTTACCCTTAGCTTCCACTTATACAATGATCCAATACATATCACACATCTAACGCAATAATTTTAGAATGTGTTGCACCACAATGTAAGAGATACATAAGTTAAATTTGTTACATTCATTGCCACACAAGCCATATCATAGAAAGCGGTTAAGGAAAATTGAAAGTAGCCAATTTCATGTATCACCACTAATAAGGATGCACATATTGTGTCTCAAAGCCTTAATCTCAAGAACATAAAGTAGACCTACCTAGAATTCTAAAATGTGTCTCATGCAAATGACTAACTTCATGTGCTTCAAAGTGATATCATTAGCCTAGGCATGTTTAATTCAATGTTCTCCTAGAAAATATATAGCCACCTAAGTTAATTAGAATATTCACAGAAAAAAAATTAACATTTGATTATAGTTTTGATCTCTACTCTAGCTACAACTTTTCCACCTATTGATTCAAACATTGAGTCATTACCAAGACCTTAAGCGGAAGAAGTTTTTGTTGCCACTATCATACAACTCGTACAAAAAGTGAATGTGATTATTTTGAGAATCAATATTATTATTATTTTTGGTCACATCCAAGTTGATTATGATGATTTTAATAAAGGTCTATCCTATATATATTTCTATTCTTTCCTATGGTAATCAAATTATAGACTCTAATTGACACATGTTTGACCCCAAAGATAACTATGTCGAATAGACTCTAATAAGAATTTGAATAGAAATATTTGATCACAATTGATGTGATCTTCATCAATATATACATGAAAGACAAATAGGATATAATTAAACTCAAAGTGCATCTGTATTTCAACATTCCTAAGTGAGTTAACCAAATCAGTTCACACATAGAACTAAAAAATATGTTGAAGACACTACAATATTTTTAGGCCCAATTTCAAATCTTGTGGGATTGATAGAGTATTTTGGCCAATGATGAAGGATTTACTCATTATGAATGAAAAATCATCTCTAGAAAGTATTGCCATGCACTCTCAATGGTAGAATATTTTTGAAGATGTTGATATTTAAAATCATGTTACAAGTTGTCTTTATAACTCTACTATCTCAAGGAGCACTTTTTGGGTTTTTAATTTATTTTTTCTAATGTTTGGAAGACTAAACATAGTTTCACACCAAGATGTTGGAACCATGCATATCTCATATTCACCATTTCATTGTAAATAGTAAACTAGAGCATATCATTATCAATAATCAATTAACTAAGTGTATGATGATAGTTTCAATTTAGCTAACTAGCACATGTGCGCACTTCACTATTGTAAAACTCAAATTCATTAAAGCATGCACACAAAAATTGAGCCATTTGTATTTTAAGGCCTTTCTAGCATCCACTCTCCCTCAAGGATAGGGAGAGGTCTGGTTTTTGAAATAGAAAACCATAAATATGAAATAGAAGAAGAAAAATCAAACTAGGATTCTTCCCCTAATGGGTAACTGCCATGACAGAGACATGTTCCATGGAAACTGTCACATCATGGGTCACTCCTGTTTGGAATAGACTTCTTCTAGTTTCCTTATTGGTGGATAAAATTATAATTGTGGTGGCTCATGGATAACCATTCAATAGCCATCTTTGCTTTCCTCTGTAACTGTCGTACTTCAATCATTATGGCTTCTCTCCTACAACCATCCACTGTCCTTTGTTGTAGGTTGCAAATCTAGTTGTTGCAGGCTACAATCTTCTTGGCTGCAAGATGTTAGTTTTTTTATCAAGGCATTAACATCATTAACAATCACAATTAAATCATAAAAAACATACTAATTATTATGAACATTCACCCATCCACACAAGAATATATGAATATAACATATTTATATTTCTAGATATTTAGGCCTGTCAAAGTGCATAAAAGGAATATGAAAGAAGTATGAAGTCTTGGAAATGTTTGTGAAACTTAGAAAATGAAATGATAAAAGCATAAACTGATGAAGGAAAAACTTTCCATTATCTAGACCCATCATTTCCCCTCAACTAAAGTATTTGCTTGTCCTCAAGTAAATTTTAAGACTAGAGGTTATACTGTAGCATTATCTCCTTGAGATAAGCTACAATGTCAACTCCCTTCTCTTGCTTCAGATAATAGACTTTTTGATCTGAGAGCTTTTCCAACATTGTGTTTTTTGTTTCTTCTTCCTCCCCACGTTCCTTCTTTTTCCAATGTGGTATTGGTAACATGATAATAGTTGGATGGAAGATGAGTGGAAAACATGTAACTCCATTTCCCCTTGCAATTTCTATGTACTTATGAGATCTTCAAATGATGGCTACATAAGTATAAAGGGAGTGTGGCTCCCTTCTCTTTAGCTCAGGTATTAGCTCTTCCCATCTTTTCTGCACAAACTTGAAGGCTTCATTAATAGCTCTTATGGCTAATACCTTCATCCTTACATAATTTTATTCTCTAATATTCCTTATTTTATTTCTCACATTTGTGATCCAAAAGCTCTAACCACTGTTCTATGACTACATTGGGATCCACTAATTCTTTTTTGAGCTGTAAAGCAATAGATTTTTCCTTTTCATGGTATTCTTGTAAAAAATTTCCCAATTGCTGTTCATTTCTAATATAAGAGTCCAAAGCTCTAATTTGTAGATTTATAAAAATCAAGGGATTCCACGCAGTTTCATTTGAAAGAATATAATTGTGCATGTAGAATTAGCATAGATGATCCTGCATTTCTAGTGTGGAGTCATGAAAAGTTTCTAAAAATAAGAATTTAATGTTCATTGCTACAGGAATATTACTAATTAATTGGATAAATTGAAAAAACCAAAAAAACTTGTAGAAATAGAACATAAACCCTAGCAGGTGGCCTGTGCTTTAGTAATTTTGTAGTTTTTTTTGCTATCTCTTCAATTTTCACCTTTAATATTTCCACTTCTACTTCTTGTTTCTCCAATTCTCTGGTGTGTTTGGAAATCATTTCATTTTTCTCCCTTTCCCATTCTTTCTCTTTTTGGGAGAATTCTTGTATTCTTTTCCAAAGCTCCACACCCAGGGACACCACAATTGGTCCGGTGGAGGTTTTGATCTAAGGAATTGGGCCTTGGGATACTAGTTCCTTCCCTTATGCTTCTACTATAGCAAGTTGTGTTAGTACCTTCAATTTTGACCCATGCTCAAACTTATAGAGATTCTCCTCCAATTCTTTAATCTTGGCATCCCTCTCGCCATCCTTTTGTTGATGTGTCTTTAACAATTCTTCCAACTGCTTTATTCTTTCCATTGCTTCTCGTAATTCCTTACTAATATTTCTTTCTTCAATAAAAAATTCATCTCTTTCCAAAAAATACTCATCTCCTAGTGCACTTGTGTATTTACAACCCTCCAAAACATGGCTTTTTGGAGACCTTTTCCTTTCCTTCTTAGCTATGAAAATATCTTCTAAATTTGATTTAGAAGTGCTAGAAAAATATGATGGTTGCACAATTGGTGGCTTTATTTCATCATTGGGGGCATTCCCCTCTGAATTTTCATCTATTTTTGTTTCATGATCAAGGGTACTCCCTTCTTAATTTTTATTTGTTTCTACCATTACAACATCTTTTTTATGCTTTTCTTCTATTTATTCTATTACAACATATTCTTTCTACTTTTTAATTAATCCTCTCATGGCCCCCTTCTTCTTTAGGTGTTATGATCGCCTCTTGGATTGTGTGGACCTCTTCTTCTCCCTTTGTGGGTGCAGAGGTAGAAGCCCTATGTTAGATGCACAAGACAAATGAGAGGGGGGGGGGTGAATTAGTTGTATACTTTAAAACATTCAAACCCTCAATATCTTTTCAAACCCTGGTCTACCATTAAACCCTTAACATGCATTAACATGTAAAGTAGTAATGCAAACACAACAAACACATAAGAACACCAGATTTACATGGAAAACCTAAGAAGGGAACAACCATGGTGAGGATTAGCTCACTAATACATGAATTGTAACACCGAATATAATAGGGCTCATTGCCAAGGGATCACTACCCAAAAAGATAAAGAAAGGCTCACTGTTGGTGGCTCACAACCATAGGACTCACTTGTTACATTGGTGGTTTCCATTGCACCAAAAAATTGACCTATTAATTCCTGATACAAGCGCTAGATTTATACAAGATCCACAGGAGGCAGTTAAGCCATGTCACGAACCAAAGTGTTGCGTTGCACAAGGAAGACCAAGGGACAAACCATCTTGCAACAATCCCCCCAGTGTAAGCTAGGGGTTCGAACCTGTGATATCAGCTCTAATACCAATTGTTACATTGGTGGTTGTTGTTGCACCAAAAGATCGACCTGTTAATGCTTGATACAAATGCCAGATTTATACAAGATCCACAGGAGGCGGTTAAGCCATGTCACGAACCCAAGCATTGCACTGCACGAGAAAGAATAAGGGACACACCATCTTGCAACATCACTATCCAAAAGAAAGAAGAATAGAAGAAGGGGTTGCTCGTGCTATCAATTTGAATTGCTAATAATGCATCTCTCATATGCCATAGGTACAGTTCAACTAAAGCACAAACAGCTCATCAAATAGAGTGAAATGTAGACACCTTTTGCTCACTTCATCTGGAAGTCATAAGCATTAAGGCTCACACTTAGATCATCACACTTGATCACATTTTCATCTTCCGCATCACACTCTATGCTCTAAATCCACAAAATAATTCTCCTTGCATTTACACCCTCTATGAACTAAAACGATCTCAATTAGGTTGGCCTTAAGGAAACGTATGCACCTCAATCATGCAACATCAAATAGGTTGACACTAAACACTTCCACAGAGGAAAGAAGTGAAGGTAGACCATGCCACTACTTAGCTAGAACCCAAACCTACACCAACACACTTCTCAACACTTCCTCAAACAATAATTATCCTC